>JARHVA010005459.1:200000-800000 GCA_037957365.1 Torreya grandis | reverse complement strand
ATGGTGGAACTAAGACTAAAAATGTTCTATATGTAGAAGGTCTTAAGCATAATATGTTGAGTGTAATTCAAATTTGAGATTAGGGACACATTAATTTTTTATGTAGAAGGTTTTGAAATTAGGAAAAAAGTTTTAGATGTGTTGATTGTAGATGCTCAAAGGACAGGTAACAATTTCTATATGTTATCAGATATCAAAGGTCAAAGATGTCATTTGAGCTAGGTTGAGGAAAGTTGTTTTTGGCATAGGAGAATGACACACATAAATTTTGACAATATTTTTAACATCAAAAATTAGTTAGGGATCTTCCAAAGATTACAAAGCCCTCCAACATGCTTTGTGAACCATGTTAGCATGGGAAGCAGGTTAGAAGTTGGTTCAAGACAAAATAATAATTGACCACTCAGATGTTAGAGCTTGTTCACATTGATCATTATGGACCTACATGAACTCAAAATATTCAAGGTGATAAATAATTCATGTTTCTTATTGATGATTTTACATGTATGACTTGGGTGATGTTTTTGAAGAAAAAATCAAAAGGTTTCATCCACTTTAAAGCATTCAAGGCTTTAGTTGAGAATGAAATTGGTTTAAATATTAAGTGTTTAAGATCAGATTGAGAAGAAGAATTCATGTTAGATTAGTTTATTGAGTATTTTGAAGACCATGGGATAAAGAGACATTATTCATTAGTCAGAACTCCATAGCAAAATGGAGTAGTTGAGAAAAAAAATAGAATAGTTCAGGAGATGGTGAGGACAATGCTAAATGAATCCAAGATACTAGATAAATATTAGAGAGAGGTAGTAGGTATAGTAGTGCATATCTAAAATAGAGCATTTTTTAGAGTCAACAGTGACAACACTCCCTATGAGCTATGGAAAGATAAACTAGCTATTGTTGATTATTTCAGAGTTTTTGGTAGCAGATGCTTCACAAAGAGAATCGATGAAAAATTGGGTAAGTTTGAATCTAAAATAAATGACGGTATATTTTTTGCATATTATTAAAAATTAAAGCTTATAAATGTTATAACAAAAAAACCAAGAAGATAATTGAAAGTGCAAGTGTTAGGATAGATGAAAATGTAGCATAAAGAGCCAGTGATCTGATAAACACTCTTGAAATCATTGAATAAGGATATTTTGAAGAATTAGATGAAGATAAGAAGGAGAAAAAGGTTAATAATACCCCATCCAAATATGTCCAAATAAATCATAATGAGAGTGACATTATAAGGAACATAAATGAAGGAGTTCACACCAGAAGGATGATGGTAAGTGAATCTGAGCAAGTTAATTTTTCTTTGTTATCCAGAACTTAGCCTAGAACTTTTTCAAAATATAGACATGATGAGCATTGGGTTAAAGTAATGGATGAAGAATTAAATCAAATAGAAAATAATGATACCTAGGAATTAGTGCCTAAACCAAAAGATCAAAATGTAATAGGAACAAAATGGGTATATATAAATAATTTGAATGAAGATAGTGAAGTTACCAATAATAAAGAAAGGTTAGTATGTAAAGGATATGCTCAAATTGAGGGTATAGATTTTGAAGAAACGTTTGCACTAGTGGCAAGGATAGAGGCTATTAGAATGTTCCTTGCATATGCAGTATTTAAAAATTTCAAAGTGTTTCAGATAGATGTCAAGTTTACTTTTTTGAATATAAATCTAGAAGAAGAGGTATACATTATGCATCCTGGGGGATTTATTCTCTCAAATGATAATAGCCATGTATGCAGATTGAAGAAAGCACTGTATCAATTGAAAAAAGCTCCCAGAGCTTGGTATGCATAGATTGATAAGTACCTATAGAATCAAAGTTTCAAGAGAGGTTTTGTTGATAGTAATCTCTACATCAAAATAGAAGATGAGCATCAGTTGGTTTTTGTGGTATATTTTGATGACATAATATTTGGAGGAAGCATTGAAAAGATGATAAAATAATTTTTTGATAATATGCAAAAAGAATTTGAGATGTCTATGCTTGGATAATTATCATTTTTCTTAGGGTTACAAATATTTCAGTCAGATAAAGGAATTTTCATATCTCAAAATAAATATGCCAAGGAAATGTTAAAAAAAATTGGTTTTGAGGATTGTATACTAGTTGGCATACCAATGGTTATAAGGAACAAGGTGAGTAAGGATGAACATTCACCTATTGTAGATCAATATTTATATAGATATATGATTGGTAGTTTGTTATATTTGACAACATTGAGGCCAAACATCATCCATGCAGTAGGCATGGTTGTGAGATATCAGGTAGCCCTGAAGGAGAGTCATATTTAGTTGGTAAAGAGAATATTTAGATATATCAAGGGGACATTTGATTATGGATTATGGTGTCCCACAGGTAGATATTTCACTTTGGTTGCTTATACAAATTTAGATTGGGTATATAAGTGGAGAAGCTTTCTTCCTTGATGATAGCTTAGTTTCTTGGATAAACAAGAAGTAAAACTTAGTATCACTTTTTATAGCTAAATCAAAATATATTGTAGTAGTGTTGTGTTTTACTCAAGTTATTTAGATGAAAAAAAATTTATAAGACATCAAGGTAAAAAATGATGAACCTATCTCCATTTTTTATGATAATGCAAGTGCTATTAATATTTCTAAAAATCTAGTGATGCATTCAAGAACAAAACATATTCCTATTAGATATCACTTTTTGATAGAGCAGGTTACAAATCAGCAGGTTAAGTTATAATATATTAGTACTATAGAATAGATTATAGATATTTTCACAAAGGTACTACCAAAGGACACATTCAAGTATATGCAAAGAAGTTGGGAGTAATTTCTTTTACTTCTTACCATTGGGGATCAACATCAATTGAGGGGGAGCTAAGTGTTAGATCTAAGATAGACCTTTTTCCATTAATATCAAAAGAGAATAAGTATATAAATAGATACAAGAATAGGTCTAGAGAATAGGTATAAGATGATATAGTAAGGGGGAGTTACTGTTTGTTTTTGTTGTTAATATGGGTAGGTTTGTAGTACATGTTTCAAGATATGGCAGTTTCAGTTTGAGGTTGCCATCAATGATGGGGGGGGGAGATGATTGTTGTAAATATTATCATTGATGTCAAAGGTCTAACATTAATGGTGATAAAGGCCCCATAGCATTTAAAGTCTAAAAGTGTTTTTTTAATGATCATATTTTGTCTAAATTATGTTGATATTAATTAAATATTAATGAATATATTTTTAGTTGCATAAAGTCAAAAGAGGGCCCATGAATAAATAAAATAGTCATGAGATAAAGACAAAAGAGGGAAATAATGCATTTTACCATGAAGGGTCACCTTGAGGAATTAAAAGAGTCACCAAGTGAAGATAAAAGATGGAAAGGCACATTTTTCCATGAAGAGTCACATTGAGGAATTTGAAGAGTCACAAAATAAAGACAAAAATGGGAAAGGATGCATTTTCTCATGAAGGGTCACCATGTGACTTTTCAAATGAAAGGATTTGAAGGTTCATGCAGTTTGGCACCATTTTTCATGTGGATTGAAGAGTCACAAAGGGTGAATTTCAAAGGTCATTTAGAAAGCTATACAAGGAGGCTTGGTAATCCATTTTAAATATGTAAGAGAGTGCATGGTTTGTAATTATTTTATATAAGAAAAGAGGAGAGAAGAGAAATAGACATAGTAGAGTTCTATCATTTGTTGAGAAAGAAACATTGAGAGATAGTTGTGTTTTACATAAGAGGGGTCAGTGCTCCTGTGGGTTGGTGTTCAAAAATAGTTATTGTTTTGGTTAGTTGTTTTGGTGGTGCTCGGCAAAGGGGTTGGTGCTCCTACAAGTTGGTGATTGAGAACTTTGTAATTTGAGTTGGTGCTCATTCATATACTTGAGATTGTTTAATGTCATTTTTTCCACATTGTGTTTTCACTTTAAAATCTGGTTTCTCTTTCTCTCTCTTGTGTGGTGCATGTTATTATTTCATTTTTATTATATATCTTAAATGTATGACTAAGTGGTTAAAGAAAATAAATCAGATTAAGTAAAAGTTTTAAAATATATATGATATACTAATTCACCCCCCCTCTTAGTATATCCCATGCTTAACAAGATCAAGATGAGGTAAGGGAAGAAGACCATAACCAAGTAAGGGGGAGTTGGAGTGGAAACTAGAATAGGTTCATCTATAAGTAAGGTTGGTTATGCAGTGGGTTTAAGCATAATGGATAACATTTATAGAGGAAGCAAACTAGAAGGGTCATGATATCTATAAAAATGATAGGTCCTATCATGGCATGATCCATGAGCACACTCATAAGAGGCTCTACTATGAATAAAGGTGTACCATGTGATTGATCCATATCTACCCTATGAACAGTAGTGTAAAAACTAATATTAGGTACTATAAAAGAAGGAATGATAGAAGAATGATGAAAAGATTAAAATAAAGAAGAGTGATATCTAATAACTTTAGAATTTCTAACTTGGATGAGTCCAGCTAAAAATGGGTCATATAAAGATAATTTCAATCATAATTGGATGTATGCAAGTCAGTAGTACATGTAAGAATTATTTTGTCATTTTAAGAAGCATGGTGAATGGAATGTCTAGTTTTGGTTAAGGTAACTGATATGTCATCAAAGGGTTACTAACGTGATCGAGGTTGAAGAGAAAGAGGAAGTTAAGAAATGATGTGAGGGGAAAGATCAAAAATTTTGATCTTTATGCTTATCTCATCCATCTCATCATCATTGGAGTCTAATAGGTTAGGTCAAATATTCCCAATTAATTTGGGATTGTCGTTATAACTTTTAGTAGAGTTAACTAGATAGTTGAAGTGTTGGGATTCTTGAAATGGAAAATTAGGTAAGGGTTCAAGGGTGAATATTTTAACAAAACCATGTTTTTGGAATTATTTGAAATTCTAAGGATTGGTGTCCCTTTTAATCTTTTAGATAACATCATTATGAATAAATTTGACACATTGGCATGAAGATCAAATGATTGATCTCATAAAATGAATCAAAGGCTAATTGATTAAGATATTATAAGAAAGTGGAAAGTTAAATATCATGAATTTCACATGGATGGTAATAGGATGAATTGTAATTGGAAGCCAAACATAACCTAGAGGATGCATTTGTCTTCTATCACAACCTTGACATGTACTACGTGTGGATTTAAGGTTGCATTCAAAATATCCATTTTTTTTAATAAAGTCAATGGAGGAAACAAAAGTGCCTAAACCTTCATCAATTAAATCACACTTAACTTGGATATCACTTATTTGGATGCTAATTAATAAATGAGGATCATCTTGTTGGGAATCATAGAAGAGATAGGGAACTTAATTGAGAGGGATGTGTTCATTATTTCATCAACATATATGGACATATCTTCAAATTATTAAAATATTTTATCTTTGGATATAGATAAGGTAGTTTATTTCCCTACAAGAAGAGGATGAGGGATGTCCATTTTAAATAATAATTTCATGAGGTGATTACGATGATGGGTAGAAGTTATCATTAACTCTAAGAAGGATATTTGAGATTGGATATGGGAGAGTTTCACAATAGGATCCAATTCATAAAAAACTATGAGATAATTTTTAAATATATGTGCATAATGTTGTAAAATATCCTAGGAAGGAGGGTTAGATATACAATTAAACTTATATTTATAGGGTATGGTTCATTTAGGTTGGTTGCAAGTGGGTTGAGTGACTTTAGGTGATGTGATGATTAGTTGAGGTATTTATTTGGGTTGAATATAAGAAATACTATTGGAATTTTGAGGGATGTTTTATTTTGGTATGGAATTTGGGGCAAGAATAAAAGTTACATAAATGGTATGAGAGGTATGTTTAATTTATGTTTTTGGAAGTGGTGCTTATATGAGTATTGGTTCCTTTTTCCCCAATTTCATGAGATGGTATGGGCAAGTGTCTTGAATGATGGAAAATGATAGATGTGTATGATGTGTAGGTGTTGGATTTGAATCAATATAAGAAACTACTCTTCTCATATTAGTCATGTTAACCACATTTTCCTCATTGGTGTTAAGGTCTATAGGAATTTCAATGTTGTTAGTAGTAAGGATAAGTTGTTCAATGTTATCTTGGTGGTTAAGAAGGGGATCCTTGTAGATAACTAAATGGGAATTAGCTTGGTTTAAAGGTTTTTTTTATTTTGTGTCTCATGAGCTTTAAGTTCTATGTCATAAGATTGTTGACATTTTTAGAAAAGGTATTCATGGCCAAAGTTAGGACCAATAGAAAAAGTCATATCAAGATGTTAGGAATATAGAACATAAATTAATATTAATTAATTAAAGATGGAAATAAAATTCAAAAATCAAAACACAATGGATACATAGATTTAACTTGGTTCACCCAATATGGTCTACATCCACACAGAAATAGCCAGTCCTTTATATTACTTAGTCCAAAAAATGAAGGGAAAAACCTACAATACAAAAAATCACATAAAATGTGTCACCATTACAATGCTCTCATATAAAAGGAGGGTTACATATAAGGGTAAAAATGCACAAACATAATCTCTATCATTAGATCTGCAACCTAATAATGAATAGTCCAAATTTAATACAAAATTATAATATTTTATAGTGTATTTTTTAAAATAATTACTTTAAGGGAACTACCCTCAAACCCCCACTAGGGGGATCCAAAATAGGTCACCACCCCTAGACCCCCATGGTGACCCTAGTGGGGGAGAATTCCCCCCCCCACACCCCCTGTTGGGAATTGGGCATTAAAATAAGATTAGGATCCACCATCCAACAATCTCCCACTTGGAGATTGAATGTTGCAACTCCACCACTACAACTCTTTGGAATTTTCTTTAAAAGTTTACCCTGGCTTATTTCTCATCTTCTTTGTCATTCCAAAAGACCTATTAAAGTTAAACAACTCTCCAACTTCTCCCTTGTGACCTGTTAGCATATCTATAGGATTCTAACTTGTATGGATCTTTTCCAACTTCAATTAACCATCCTCCAAAATTGAATGAATGAAGTTATACCTAAGTTGTATATTTTTGGTTCTAGAGTGGAATGTTGAGTTCTTTGATAAATTAATCACACTCTGGCTATCACTATAAAACCTAAAATCTTCTTGATTATGCCTCAACTCTTCCATGAACCATTACATCCATATCATTTATTTTCTAGCTTCTATAGCTACAACATAATATGCCTCTATAGTTGACAAAGCAACTATCTTTTGTAATTTTGAAATCCAACTAACCACTATGTCACCAATAGTGAATACATACCCTGTGGTGCTCCTCCTACCATCTAAATCTCTAACCAAGTTTGCATCAACATATCCTTATAAGGTAACATCTAAAACTTCATAGCATAATCTTCTATCATTGGTCCTTCTCAAGTACCTAAGAATCCACTTGATTGCATCCCAGTGCTCCTTTCTTGGATTATGCATAAACCTGCTAACAACTCCCACTATGTGAGTAATATTTGGTATTATATACACCATAGCATACATTAAAATTTTAAATAATGAATCATATAGAACTTTAGATATGTAATTTATTTCTTCCTACATTTTAGGACATTGTTCCTTGCTTAATTTTAATTGCCCACCCAATGGTGTACTCACTAGTTTTTCATCTTGCATATTGAACCTGATTAACACCTTCTTGATGTACTCTTCTTGAGACAATTTCAATTTTATATTTCTCCTATCTCTTTTTATTTTCATATTAAGGATTTTCTTTGTATCAACCAAATCCTTCAATGCAAAATAATTTGTTGATTTTATTTTGAGATCATTTATATACTGCATGTTAGATCTTGCAACAATAATGTCATCTACATACAATAACAAGATAATATATATTCCATTTTCTAATCTCTTAAAATAGACACAGTGGTTAGAATGACATCTAATATAACCTTTTTCTACCATAAACATGTTAAATTTCAAATACCACTGCCTTGGACCTTGCTTTAAACCATACAAACTCTTCTTCAACCCGCACACCATTTTTTCCGTACCTTTTACTTCATAACCCTATGGTTGGCCCATATATATTTATTCATCTAAATCGCCATGAAGGAAATTCATCTTCACAACTAAATATTCAAGTTACAAATCTTCTATTGCTACCAAACTTTAAAATTTTCTTATGGAAGTCATTTTTACAACTGGAGAAATTATTTCATCAAAATCAATACCTTTATTTTATGTAAACCCCTTTACAACAAGTCTATCCTTGTACCTCTTTTTTCCCTATATTCTTCCTTCAAACTATAAACCCATTTATTATACAATGTTCTTTTACCTTTATGAAAATAAACCAAATCCCAATTATGGTTATGTACCAAGGAGTCCATCTGCTCTTTCATGCCTTGCTCCCACTTCTTTTTGGTTTCTACTTGCATTACTTCTTCAAAGATTTTTGGCTCACCACCAAAAGAAAATAATAAATAATAAAGTGAAGGAGAGTATCATTCACGAGGTCTACTTACTCTGGTTGATCTTATAACTATACTTTCAAGAGTTTGAGGTACTTATTATTGTTGTTGTTGTTGCACATTATGATTTTCTAGTACTTTTGAAATTTAATTTCCTATGATTTCATCAAGTACTACATATTCTATATTTGGATTTTCTTATTTACTTCACTGTAATTGATCTATGTACATGACCTTCTCATTAAATATCACATCTTTACTCCTAATGATTTTACGATTTTCAAAATCCCATAAAAAATAACCAAAATCATTAACTCCATATTTAATGAAAATACATTTCTTGGATTTTGCTTCAAGCTTGGTTATATTTTCTTTATCAATATGGACAAATGCTTCACAACCAAAAGTATTTAAGAAGGATTAATCTATTTTTTTACCTATCCATGCTTCTTTTGAAACTCCACCATCCAAGGGACTTGAAGGCCCTCTATTTATTAAGTAAATAGCAGTATCCATAGCATCTGTCCAAAACTATAAGGGCAACCCTACATGAAATTTCATGCTCCTTGCATGAGCCATGATTGTCTTGTTCACCCTTTCTAACACATAATTTTTTTATGGTGTTCTTAGAGCTATCTTCTCTCTATGAATCCCATGTGATGAACAATATTTATCATATTTTTTGTTATAGTATTCACCTTCATTATCTTATCTAACACACTTAAACTTATTTCATGTATGATTCTCAACCAAATCTTTCCATTTCTTTAAAGTATCAAAAACATAAAAAAAATCTTTGTAATAAACCCAAGTTTTTCTAGTTGCATCATAAATAAAACTAACACAATAAAAATATCCACCAAAGGATGATACCTGAGCTAGTCCCCTTAGATCTGTATGTACTAGTTATAAATTTTCATCCTTATTTGTCTTCCCAACTCTGAGAAATATAACTCTCTTCTATTTTCCATACACACAATGCTCATAGAATTCCAAATCTACCTTCTTCAAAACTAGCACCAAATTCTTTGAGTGGAGAACTTGCATCCCCTTCTCACTCATGTGCCCAAGTCTATGGTACCATAATTTTGTATCCACTTTTATAAAACCTAAAGCAATAAAAGATTCAAAATTACCATTAGATAAATATAATGTACCTACCTTCTCTCCTTTTGCTATTACCAATTATCCTTTAGTTACTTTCCATGAATTTTATACAAATGTGATTATGCAACCCTCATTTCCCAACTTCCCTACTAAAATTAGATTTTTTCTCAACTCAAGAACATGCCTTACCTCTTTCATCAACCATTTATTTACATTCTATAATTTTATTTGTATCTTACCCTTTCCTACAATTTTACAGGGTTCACCATCACCCAAATAAACCTGTCTAAAATAACCTTGAACATAGTCTTGAAATTATTTCTTATGGGGTGTAGCATGAAATGAATCCCCTAAATCTAACACCCAAGAATCATTAATATTATTTAAATCAAGGATTAAATCATCTTGTAACATATCACTTGCTACATTTACTTCTTAATTGTTATGATGATGATAATAAAATTTAAGAAAATATTGATGACTATTTGACCAAGTTAAATTTTACACCTATTAATCTAGATGAGTACCTATCTCATAACATGTGTGTGTGTGTGTGTGTGTGTGTGTGTGTGTGTGTGCGTGTGTGCGTGTGTGCGTGTGTGTGTGTGTGTGTGTGTGTGTGTGTGTGTGTGTGTGTGTGTGTGTGTGTGTGTTTGTGTGTGTAAGATAATATCAATATAATTAATATACAAATAATATTGATAAATGAAGGTTTCCACTCAAAAATAATAAAAATTGGATAAAGGAAATAAAATAATCCAAGGAATAATGATTAAAAGAATGAAAATATTTTTTTTAATGTTATCTCACAATATTAGTCTCATTTTCTAAGGGAACCATAAATTAAACTCTTTTAAAATCTTAACTTGGGCAAAAGAACAACTTCATATTGTGTAGTGTATCAAAGGTGGAAACCTAAATCTAGATAAAAATTAATTCAATAATGTGGATTTCATAGATGTAGGGCCTTCAATAATGTTGAAAGCAACAAGCATTCAAGATAAATTATTCTACCTACCACCAAAAAAAGCTATGGTTTGATTATCACATCAATAAGGCAAATCATATTGAGATTACCATAGAATCACTAGACATCAAAAAAATAATTATGAAGCATTGCAATGATAGATCCAAAAACTTAAGTATGAAGGGATCATAAGGTAATATAAATACAATAAGAGTAGCCTCTATTGGTTTATAAAACAACTCAATACAGAGATAGGCCACATAGAAATCACAAATGTCCATGAAGGAACATTTTGACTCTCTAGGTTTATATCGAGAATGAGTATTGGAAATAAGTTCTAATTAATATGAAAGAAGATCAAAATACATGCACATATGTATTTCTATAATAATTAGGTCATGATATATAGGAATTTCAACATCTCGGACATTGTGAGGGATCAATATGATACATTACATTATTAGTTGCTTGTGACCCAAAATTTATGGTCACACTCATATTGGGGATGGGTATATGAGACCAATAACATAATACATTCATTCAAAAATGGTTAGATTAAATGGAGGATATAATAGATGCACATATTAAGTGCATTACATTCAGATTTGGGGATAGTACAATAAAAAATTGTCATGATAGAAATAATAATAATAATAATCACAAAATCAAGGTTCCAAGAACAAGTCCAATTTTAGTATACACTAATACAAAACATGAACCTTCACATATAGTGGAACAACATGTAATATGTATGCATAATATTCAAAAAACAAAAAAAATGAAAGGAAATTATCATAGATGAAAAATATTATGATGAAACTAACAATGATAATATGTGGGCATTTAAGATGGTTCAATATCTATAATTAATAAATCTTCTAGTAGATCTAAAACTTGACTGTCTACATCCCTTGGCTGTGTTATTAAGCCTATAAATTTCACATAATTCATAATCAAATATGAAAAATTACAAAAAAATCAAAATATTTAGAATATATATATATATGTAGCCACAAATATATATATGTATATATGTATATATATATATATATATATATATATATATATATATATATATATGTAGCCACAAGGTGGAGGAAAGTCCTACATCTATTTTTCATATCATATGAAACCTATATGTCCAGCACTCGCTCATGTATACCATGAAATTTATGTGCATAGGAAAAAGTATATGTGATTTACGATAATGTGATAAACAAAATAAATGTAAAATGTATAAATAAATATATGTCATGACCCTTCCTCCACATTATGGGCTATATATATATATATATAGGCCATAATGTGGAGGAAAGTCTTGCATCTAATTGTCCATGTCATATCAAACCTATATGTCCTGCACTCACTCATGTATACCGTGAAATGTATGTGCATAGGAAAAAGGATATTTGATCTATGATAATGTGATAAACAACATAAATGTAAAATGTATACTAGAAATATATGTCATGTATGGATCATGATATATATATATATATAATGTATTATATACATATAATATATATTATATGTATATAATGCATTATATATATATAATGTATTATATATATATAATATATATTATTTGTATATAATATGTTGTGTGTGTGTGTCATGACCCATTAATGACATATATTTCTAGTATACATTTTACATTTATATTATTTATCACATTATCTTAGATCACATATCCTTTTTCATATGCATATGCATTTCATAGTATACATAAGTGAGTGCAAGACATATAGGTTTCATATGACATGGAAATTAGATGGAGGACTTTCCTCCACCTTTTGGCCTACCCATGCCTACACTGGGGGAATCTCTTTGGTACATCTATTTTGGTTACATTTTTTATGGCCTTATTTATCTTATTTAACTATTAATGTGTTTTCACTTTATTATATTAATTTCTTATATGGATATTTACTTTACCATGTGTAATGGTTACATATATTGATAGTATAGACTAGATTTACTTATTTTATGCATGCTTGATGTTATTACTTCTTGTATTTTATGACCATTGTTTGTTACATTATATTCCTTAATGTGTAATTATTCTTTTCTTTTACATGGTGTGATCCTTTAGTATGTATTACATTATGTGTGGCTCTAGTCTTATGTGACACTGATTGGTCATTACATGTGGTTCTTTCCTTGTGTGACATTATATGTTCTTTGAGTGTACTATGTGTGAATATTATATCACATGAAATAAAGTAATTTTTTGTTTACTTCCATTATTTGTGTCATAGTCATGAAATTATGTGCATACATGGCCATCACATTATGTGCATACATGTGGATAAACCAAGGATTATTTGCCAAGTGATGTTGTGATCCATATCACATATTTTTATGTGTTTTTGATGCCATCATCTATATCATGCATCTTCATGCATAGCTTATTATTTATTTCTTATATCTATGATCACTATTATTGTGTGCTTAATCTATATATCCATATAGACATGACACTCGTATGCATGTTTTAGTATTTTTTTTAGTTCATTTTCGTAATAATAATAACTTACTAGAAATAGAAATAATATAGGGTTTTGGGGAGGAATACCTATAACGAGGGGTGTGCACCTTTGATCTAGCAAGGTGGGAGCTCTTTTTTATCTAGGAAGGACTAACGGCATAATAAAGACTACTTGGAAAATATCAGATTAATAAAATAGATGGGTGGACTACCTAATACAAGATCAATTCTAGGAAGTGGTACACTTCCTTATAGGGAGTCAGTCCACTATTTTTATGCAATCAAGTGGATAATATAATAAGATAAATTACAATAAAGCATGTTATAAGATTATGAAACTAAAATGAAATAAATAAATTTACTGTATAGATATTATCAAAACATTCATTTTAATATGTTGTGGATAAATCCTCTTGTTCTTAGATTGCTTCTAGTTATTCATTGATGGCTTTTAGATTTTGGGTGAAGACAATTGTGAAAATTCCTAACTCAAAATAT
The DNA here is from genome assembly GCA_037957365.1 of Torreya grandis. Taxonomy (NCBI): domain Eukaryota; kingdom Viridiplantae; phylum Streptophyta; class Pinopsida; order Cupressales; family Taxaceae; genus Torreya; species Torreya grandis. Next base: position 786,491 of record JARHVA010005459.1, on the reverse strand, counting down.
ATGTCACTTTGATTGGTGAATAAAGGATGAGGAACTATGTTTAAGTCATGAATTGAGATCACATCATGTATAACACCAAGCAAGGTCATCTACAGATAGTAATGCATGATTTTAAGACTTAAAAATTGTAAATTAGAAACATTTATGATTGTTCTAGTCTCAGGTTGCAAATAGAAATGAAAACATAGGGATTAATGTCGATTGTCATAAAATTAGTATCAATCAGGTGATTGATGTTGATCTAGAAAGAATCATGGTCAATCTTTATATTGGGTGATGAAAGACTCAAGATGGGCCTAAAAAGGGATGTAACTGATCCTAAAAGGATTCTAAATTGGTCACTAGTTTATCTAAATAGACATATGATAGAAAACACAATATAAATGAGTAATACAGTAATCTAAAACCTATCAAATACACAACATACTTACCTCTGTAAAAGCTTCCTATGCTATAAAAAATACCTCATTAATAGGGATATGGTTGGCTTTAGGGAGAGTGTGGATAGATTAGAACTAGGTTAGCATTCTTCTATAGTTCTCCAAGGGAATTTCATTAGCATTATAGTGTGAAAAAATAAGTATCCATAACCAAATTTTGGCTTGGTTATAAATCAATCTTGATCTTAACAAGATCACCAATGATCATGGGAAATGTTACTGATTTTGTCAAAGTTTGAGTTGGTTCTAACAACTTAAGATCTTAGATAAAAACTTAGTTCAAATTGGTTTTAATGGGGATAAATTATGGGTAGGTTTTTAGGAAGGTTAAAAAACTTACCCTTAATAGGCTTGGAGATATTTAACTAGGATTTAGGGGTGGTTAACTAGTTATCTAGGTAAACCGATAATTAATTAGATGATTTACATAACGTTAGATGGTAAATAGTAAAACTATATTAACTAGTGTAAGAAAGGTATGGAAGTGGTAAGACACATTTATTAAAAATAAAATGGTGTAAATTTATAGTGTCTATAATTCCTTAAGATACATGTTTGATATATACATTGATAATCAAATCATTCTATGATATAATATTATCCTCATGTTATCACGTGATTTGTATGCTTACATCTTTATACATAAAATTATGAGTATAACTCATTTATTTTAAGATGGGTAATTCATAGGCTACATTTCTCACCTCAAAAATGGGGTATATTATTGGGATTGTCATCAAGATCAAGCCTCCATACAAATATAATTCAAACTTTTAGGATAAATAATATGACTTAGAGAGTTAATATTGGGCCATATTATTAGATTGGTTCATATTATAGGACATATATATACATATTAAGATAAATTTAGATGCATATACAATTCATATGCATACATTTTATAGGTATATGAGTGATAGATTATCAAATTTATCAGATTGGGGGTAAAGTGACATATATATTTATGGCACTCTATATCATATTGAAGTAGTTGGATCGTATAATAGGTCATATATTTTGTTCATTATGAATTAAGCATATTCAAATTTACATGCGAACATAGAATGGGGTTCCACATTTATATACAAGCCTAGTATGGGGCTCCATTTTTTCCATATTAAACTTATTATAGGTTTAAGATCATATAAATGAGAGTGTGGTTGAGGTTTTGAATAATTAAATGAACTATTCCTTCTTCATGAGGTTTGGGACATTTATCTACCCAACCCATGGATTTAACGTGGCACCTACCTTGGGGCATAATCACGTCAATCTTTTATTATTCATAGGGTAACATAGTTTACTTACTTATAGATGTACTCCTTTGCTCTTCAAATTTTAAGTGTTAATTGATCTATTTTACTTGATATTTCATATCATTTATATACATTCATTCAATTCATATTTAATTATAGGTATGCATGGAGAAATTTGAACACTTAGATCCTTCCACTAAATGCATTGTGTAGTCACACACTGAGGTACGTAATTTTTTTATCATTTTACTCTAGCATTTTTAATACAAGAATAAAAAAGGGAATATTTAGACACATAAATTTAATATCAAATAATTGATAATGTTAATCTTGACATATCTTTATCATGCATTATTTGATGTATATATGTGACTCTTTACCATGCTCCTTCCTAGCCATTTACCCTATATGAGCTTGGCCTTCACAATTTTCTATCATTCACCTAAAGGAATTCCCTAGTATATGCTTAAATTACTTATTATCCTTATCATAGAGTCTCTGAATCATCATTTCATTGTTTATATCTTTTTGGATACTTTTGGTCATACTTAAATAGCTCTAGTTTATGCACTTTGTAATGATCATTTTCCTAAATTCAAACCTTTCTTATGGGTTAAATTATACATTTTGCATGTTTGTGGTGTAATAAGTTACCCAAATATTTAACTATGTATATACAATATGCCTCTACTTATTTCCATCTACAAAACATTTATCTATCAGCTACAAAGATGAAATTTATACAACTACACATTAAAAAGAATAACCCTAAATATTTCAAATCACTCGAAGGAGAAAGTCCTATCCAAGGCTGAAGCACCCAATCCAAATCAATTTTTCATATTATTAAGTTTCAAAATCCAAGTTATAAATGATATCCATACTAAAGGATCATTATTTCACACATACACCTAACTAGGATAATTATGTGTGGTTTGAGAACTCTTCAGAGTTGTGGAAACATAAGTAATGTCTAGCCACTCAAGGTGGTGGTTGGGGATAGCTCAACCATTACATTCCTTTTTTTTAGGTAAATCTGGTGTCAAAAATGGATCTAGGGTTTTAAAATGAAGGAGACATAATTCTAGATGTACACACAATAATAAGCTTTTTATATTACACATAATAATAGTTTAGAAGTAGTTGTAGCTATATGTGTCGAAATAATTTAGCACAAATTACATGAACAATTTCTATATATATTAGACACTTTTAGTTTTCCATATGAGTCCATATTATACAAGATTTTTCCAAGTTAGTTTAGATAGTTGATTTCTTGATATAACATACTTTTGGACTAGTTTCAATCCTTCCTACCACCTTTACATAGTGTTATACCCATACAAAGTAGTAACAAACTAAGTACCTTAGTCTTCCTAGTTATTTCTATAAATAGTATTTTAATTAACCATATGTTTTTAAATTCATATCTAATTAATTTAGACATATCTTAGAAAATCTAAATATTAATAGTTTTACACTTGTTTAGATCATGAATCTAGAGTAAGTTAAAATAATGCCAGGTGAGAGCTAAGTGAGTATAACCTTATAAGTGTTTTATATTTATAACTGACTATTTGTTATTTCCCACTACTACTAACTCATGAAATGTGTCTATGCCAAACTAAGGAAGATTTCCCAATTTGAAAATTAGTTATTGAGTATGCCTATACACTTTTGGCAGAGGAAAATGCTTATGGTAAAGGGAACTATACAAGAGTTAAAAGTAGTTTCCCAGTCTTTTAACCTAATTTGTATTTTATAACCTTGATTAAATATAAAATATATATAATTAATATTCATATAATGTACATTTATACTCATATAAACTAAATGTTCTTATTTATCACACAATCTAAATATAGAAATAAATGACAAAAAAGGGGTAATAAGGCTCTTAGTTTATTTTTATGATTTATTTTTGTATTCTAAATTTGTAAATACTCCATCAATACCCTTTGTGATAGTTTTATGTTCAACTAAATTAGCAACTAACTATCAAATCCTTTCAAGTCATTAACGTCATCCCTAGGCAATCTCATTAACATTACTAATTGAAAGTGAATTTATTGTATAAAATCCTTGATGGTGTAGATAAATCACTCTTTTTCATTCCTATTCAACCTCTGAAACCTGCATTCAATAAAGCTTGCTAACAAACTTGTCAATCTCCACTTGTCTTGTCAATTTTCCTTTTTTGTTTGATGACTATCTCTTTCTAAACCTATTACTTTGGCTTATAATGACATTCACTCTAATTTTAGGCTTTGTCTATATCTTTCATGAGTCCATACATCTCATATTTCCTTCATTCTCACTCTCTTACATACATCTCATACACTAGTCTTTCTTTTCATTGTAGGATTCTTTGGTAAAACACTTGGATTCTTGTCATAGGTATTATTTAGACTATCTTGATCATGTATAGATTATTTTAGGGCTAATATACATGTTTCAACTCACTTCACACTCTCCCATAATCTCCAAGTTCCTTCTATACTCCTTATACCCTCTCTTTTCTTTATATATATTAACCTTTTTCTTGGTTTTCTCTTCTATACAGATATTTATAGTACCATATTGAGAAACTAGAAGCATTATTTGGCACCCTATATCATGTTTTAATTGTCCATGAAGTTTTAAGTCTTAATTCTTTGTCTAGCACCCTTTCCTAGCCTCTTCTACTCTCTAATTAGTCATTTTAGGTCTCTTTGACCTTGCTTACAACACAATATTTTGAAAACCATAAAAGGAAGTCTATACAAGGACAAGATATTTAAAATGTCTTAAAACATGTTGATCCCCAACATATGACAAAATTTTGTGGATTTTGACTGTCAAGTCCCAAGATATTCACATTTCAAGTTAAAACCCTAAGATAGGTCTATTTAGGCCTATTCATGGTTGAGAGCTCTCAAAATTATCTTTACTAAACTTATTAAATATGTAAACACATTAAGACCTAGAATAGGTCTGTCCTAACCTATGGTAACTTCCCCAATCAACAAATTACTTCCTCCAATCTCCAATCTACTATGTTTCTTTACTTTGACAGAATTTAAGATCTTTTCCAAGGGTTTCAACAGGGTCATTATTTTTACAAATATATTTAATCTCTTTTCACATAAATTATCAACATCCTATACACTCTTACTTCACAAATTCAAGATCTTTAGCTAGTGAAATACTAGATAAAACCATGTTGTTGTTTTTTGAGGGTTTTTACCCTGTTCTCATGCCTAAGAGGCAACTATTTAGTTTAATCTATATATTATCACTTGTTCATGAATAATTATCCCTATATATGCTATACATAACCCTAATACACCTTCCCAACTCTTTTATATCTCCTTAATACTTTTTTAGAGTGTGAACTTTTTTTGGATATTGAGTATATAAGGATTCTCAACTGTTGTAGGCTTATATTGAATCTATTCAAAAGGAGTATGCAGCCACTTACATAAATACACCAAGATTACTAATATCATGTCAATAAAACTTTTATATAATTATAAATAAATCTTAAACTACTTTTACAAGGTTATTATTCTCAATGTAAATACATAGTCTCCTATTAAAACTTAGAATGTAGGAAATACATGATCTCTGTTTGATTTCATCAGGTAGTCTTATCAAATTAAGTAAATATAATGTATTTAACCATAAATAATTTAAAATAAGGGTTTATCAATCCATATAAACACTAATTTTTTTAAAAAAAACCTCTACTTGTCTAAAATACATGCTCAAGGCTATGTGATCATAGTATGCAGATTCTACATAGCCTCATACAAATTTTTTTTTAAAGGTTCTAAGACCTTTAATAATTAAATTTGAATTCACAAGTAATATATACACAAAAACATCAAATATTATTCCTCTAAAATATCAACTTTATTAATTTCATTCCTTTACAATGTAAACTCTATGACTAGGACAAAATACAGATGCTCTTTGCTTTTTCACTAACTCCTTATTCACTACCTCTATTTTTTGCCATATTTTACTTCTAAAACTAACTTCCTACTTATATTTTATTAATCTCATGCCTACCTCTATCCAAAACTCATTACATTATACATATGAGCAACCACTTATTGATAACTAACTCTGGAAACTACCTTCAAAGCCTTTTCATTCTACATTCTTGGTTTTGACACCTAAGTCATGTTTTGTAGATGAAAACATATTAATAACACACATAGACCCATTTAGACACTTATACCCATATTAAATTCATTGTAATTTATCCAAACACTCCTAATAACACTAAATACATTTCAAAATTTCAAACTTATGTTTTGGCAGGAAACTCTTCCCAAGCCAAGAACACCTTCTAAAATGACAACTAATGACTATATTACACTAATAATTTCCTTATAGGACTTCTACCACTTGAATAGACCCAAATAAACTGAAATATTTAAACTTATTTGATGCCCCTGCATCATACTCCCAAGGTAGGAAATAATGGAACTCCAATGATCTATTATTTACTTCTTTCCTATCTTCTATTTTAGGTTCCTTGGATCATCTTTGTCTTATATTTATACTATTTGATTCAGCTAATATTTATTATGCTCATGCTTTCCTATATCATAGACAAGTATAACCTCTTATTTCCACCTCTTGCTTGCATCAACTTGCACTTCATGTGCATTCACCAACTTTAACTTCATATGCATTCACCCTTTAATATTTATCTCCATCATGTGGGATGTAGACTCCCATATATGCTATTATTGTACTTTCACTTTCACCTACTCTCAACATGGTATTTATTCTTGTAACAAAAATAAAAACAATGTCTAGCTTACTTCAATTTGCTACCAACATTTCTCTCTCTTCATGTTCTTGGTCCTCTATTACATGCTTCTAAACTATTGAAACTTGTTCCTCCTCTTCATTCACAATCAATTCACCTTTAAATTCCCTCTCTATGGATACTAATTCTACCTCTAATTACTCACTATTGTCATATACAAACTTACAATTAAATTCAATACCTTTACCCATCAGTTGTATTTCATTTTCCAATCCTTCTACGAGGCTTTCAAACTAACTTTTTCCTTCTTCATCATTACCATCACACATATGGATGTAACCACCTTATTTTTTCTCACCCATTTTCATCTCTTCCCTCTCAAGTTATTTTTTTCTTATTATAATTGTTTACTTGGGTATTCACTCAACCCATATCTCATTATTTCCTTCTTAAGTTATTTGCATAACAACTTCTTCTACATTCTCTCTTCTCTCATTGCTTACATCCTTCTTTTCTTTAGCTACTAACTTATTGGCCACTTGCATGCCTTCTTTATCATCACCCATCCATATTATGCGATTCCCATTCTTCTCACCTTCTCTATCATGACCAATAACCTATCCATCTTTTTCTTCATCTTTATCATCTCTTTCACCATCTCTATTCTCTTCCTCTCCTTGTGGTATCTCTCATCCACTTTTCCATATTTATTAATTTATCTCTCTTTACTCATCTTATTGAAAATATTTATCAATTCTTAGGTCTCATTTTGACCTATACCTCTCTCTTACAAGCCTTCACTCACCACATATTGACCTCTCATTAGGTCTATTTCATTCACTTTGACCTCACCTGGGTCATTTACTCTTGTCCTTCCACTAGGACACTCTCTCTCCTCAAGATCACTTATGATCTAATCTTTTATATTCCTCAATATATCTATCACTCATTCATCAAGAATTCATTGGCTCAGGGCTTACTACCATAATCTACCTTCATGCACACTTCATGTTTTCTCAAAATCATAATAAAAACATCAATTGAAAAACTAAAACAAAAACATGTACCTTGTTGATTGATGTTTATCATTAATCTACTCTAAATTAATATTTTTTATTTGATACCAAATTATGTAGATCAATCACTCTTCCTCATGCCTATTTAACCTCTGAAACCTACATTCAACAAAGCTTGCTAACAAACTTGTCAATCTCCACTTGTCTTGTCAACTCTCCCTTTTTGTTTTATGATTGTCTCTTTCCAAACCTATTACTTTGGATTATTGATTAAATTAAATCTAGTTTTAGGAGATATATATATATATATATATATATATATATATATATATATATATATATATATATATATATATATATCTTTCATGAGTCCATACATCTCATATTTCCTTCATTCTCACTCTCTTACATTCATCTCATACACTAGTCTTTCTTTTCACTATAGGCTTCTTTAGAAAAACACTTGAATTCTTGTCTTAGGTCTTATTTATAAAATATTAATCATGTATATATTATTTTAGGTCTAATATACCTATTTCAAATCACTTCACACTCTCCCATAATCTCCAAGTTCCCTCTATACTCCTTATACCCTCTCTTCTCTTTTTGGCTATTAGCCTTTTTCTTGGTTTTATTTTTTTTACAGATATTTACAATACCATATTGAGAAAATAGAAGCATTATTGGTCACCTTCTATCAAATTTTAACTATCCATAATTTTTAAGTCTTAATTCTTTGTCTATCACCCTTTCCTAGCCTCTTCTACTCTCCAATTAGCCCTTTTAGGTCTCTTTAACCCTGCTTACAACACTGTCTTCTAAAAACCATACAATGAAGTCCATTTAAGGATAAAAGATTTAAATTTTCTTAAAACATGTTTATCCCCAACAAATGACCAATTTTTTTGGATTTTGACTAGTCAAGTCACAAGATATTCATATTTTAAACTAAAACCCTAGGATAAGTCTATTTAGGCCTATGCATGGCTGAGACCTCTAAAAATTCCCTTTAATAAACCTATTAAATATGAAAACACTTTTAAGACATATAATAGGTTTATCCTAACCTAAGGTAACTTCCCCAATCAATAAAGTACTTCTTTTAATCTCTAATATACTTTGTTTCTTCACTTTGACAGAATTCAAGATCTTTTGCCAAGGTTTCAATAGGGTCACTATTTTTACAAATATGTTTACTCTCTTTTCACACCACCACATAAATTAATATCATTCCCAAACACTTATCAACATCCTATACACTCTTCCTTCACAAATGTAGGATTTTTGGTTGGTGGAATACCAGATAAAACCATGTTATTATTGTTCTAGGATTTTTACCCTATTCACAGGTTTGAGAGGAAACTATTTAGTTTAATATATATATTATCACTTATTCATGTTAAATTATCCTTATATAGGCTCTTACTAACCTTCACACACCTTCCAAACTCTTTTATATCTTTTTAATACTTCTATATAGCATGTGAACCTTTTTTTGGATACTAACTGTATAAGGATTCTTAATTGTTTTAGGCTTATGTTGAATCTATTAAAAAGGAGTATGAAAGCACTTATATAATTCCACCAATATTAATAAAATAATTTAAACAAACCTATACCTAAGTATAAATAAATATTCAACTACCTTTTACAAGGTTATTCTTCTCAGTGTACATAGACAATCTCTTATTAAAACTCAAAATGCAAGAAATACATGATCTCTATTTGATTTCATCAGGTAGTCTTATCATATTAACTAAATAAAATGTATTGAACCATAAATAATTTAAAATAAGGGTTTATCAATCCACACAAACACTAATTTTTGTTCTATAAACCTTTACGTGTCCAAAATACATGCTCAAGGCTATTTGAGCATAGTATGAAGATTCTAGAGAGCCTCATATAAATGTTGTTTTAAAGGTTCTAAGACCTTAAATAATTAAATTTGAATTCACAAGTAATATCTATGAAAAAATTTAGAAGATTCTTCCTCTATCATATTAGCTTTATTAATTTCATTCTTGTACAATGTCAACTATGTGACTAGGACAGAATACAAAGGCTCTTTGCTTTCTCACTACCTCTTTATTTTGTGCCTCTATTTCTTGACATATTTTAATTATAAAACTAACTACCTAATTTCTTATATTCTATGAATCTCATTCTTTCCTCTATCCAAAACTCGTTGCATTATATATATGAGCAACCATTTATCAATAACTATGGCAACTACCTTCAAAGGCTTTTCATTCCACATTCTTGGTTTTACCACCTAAGTCATGTTTTATTTGTTAAATAATCTTCCTAACACACCTAAACCCCTTTAGACACTTATACCCACATTAAATTCTTTGACATTTATCCAAACACTCCTGATAACACTAAATACATTTCAAAAATTCAAACTTGTGTTTTGGTGGGAAACTCTTCCTAATCCAAGAAGACCTTATACAATGACAAATAATGACTCTATTACACTCCTAAGGTTATTATATGACTTTTATCACTTGAATATACCCAAACAAACTAAAATATGTAAACTTATTTGATGCCCCTACATCACTTGAGAACCATTGTTTTCACCTTATATGATTTGATTATCCCCATAATTCTCTTTTCTAAGTTTCCTTATCTACATATCTATATAGATGCACATATATATTCTCTTATTGATCAATGCATGATTGTATATAATATAGTAAATTTTAAATTGGGTATTAAGCGAAAGGGTTGAGTTGGATAGACCTTGGTCAATCCCCATTAACTAACCAAACAATATACTACATTACCACTAATCTGAAGAAGGTTCAAACTTGAATATATTTCTTCATGTAATGTGTATTGGTGTAATTTTGAATAAATATTAGATGCTATTTTACCCATTTTTTCCCTCAATAAAATCATGTAAATTTAATTTTGACCTTTGTAAACATCAAATTTAGCCTTATCAGTACTATAGATGTAATGTGTATTTTTTCTAGTTTCTTGTAATAATGAATGTTTGTTCCCAAATGCCTTCCCATAACCTTGTATATATAGAGATATAAAATTTTGAATTGGGGAATTAATGGCTCACAAAATTCAACCCAAAAATACTCAAATAAGCACAACTAATGATCCAAAATGGAAACATGCCCAAAACACTTAGAAAAGGCACCTAGGACATTTCCATATTTTTTAGTCACTGACATTGATGTGAGTGATTATATATCCTAAAACCACCCATGAGACTATAAATACTCATATTTAGGTAAAAATACCAATGATACTTATTGTGTAGTAGATCAATCTAAAAAATAATAGGATGAGATGTTACAAAACTAAGTAAAATTATGAAGAAAATTTAAAAGACTAAGAAAAATGTGCCACTAAACTTTGTGTTCACAATTTTGGATTTGTATATGTAAATTTACATAGAAATCATTATGAATAAGTGTTGTACCAAATTTGGGTATCTAAAAATTCCCCCCTATAATCTAGAATTTTAGTGAAATTATAAATACTAGTTTTAAAGGAAAGAAAGGAATGCCAATCTGTGTTGGAAAATATGAATTTGTATCTTTTGTTACCCTAGTGTTACATAATTCCCAAGTATTATTATAAGATGATTTTTATATATTTAGGTAAATTTATTCCTAAATAGAAGTCTAGTGATAATAAAAAATCAAAATATATTAAAATAACAACTATGATTGTATGTATGTGGTACATTATTACTCTGGAGTATGCTCATATTTTATAGAGTGGATATGTCATGGGTCATGAGATAACCCAAACAATGGAGATGGATGATTTTAGTATTATTAATTTCTTGGCTAGGGAAAAGTGAAAGTATTATATCATTGAGTGTCACCAAACCTCAACCATACTACTTAGATAACTAATCTAGCAATGATCTTGCACCCCAAGATGATAATGTGGTAACCACATAATGGGTTCACTATGGATAATGCCATGGCCCTTGAGAATCATTAAGAATTAACATACATTACCTCAAAAAACATGAATCAACCATTTCAGATAGACTTATAGATTAAAAATTGCTCACTACCCAATGCCATTGAATTATTTTTTCAAATAAACAACTATAATAATGCTCATGTAAAATGTGTATATGTACATGAACTAGTGTCAGGCCTTATTGAATCAATGCCAACTATAAACTCACATAACATTCATGTGCATGAACAAATTTCATACCTCATGAATATGTAATGGTGTAAATGTGCATGAATGAATATCATGCTCTTTAAAAGTGTGCCAACTAATATAAAATGTTATGCATATATATGTTAAATCTAAGAACCTGTATCTCAAACCTATATGTATGTGAAAACATAAAATTTATATTTATGTAAACCATATGAATATGCATGCCATATTCACTCAGTTGTATCTAAATCTATAATTTATGACTCATGTTTCTATAAAATGAGTGCATATGTGTGGCATATGCCACCCAAAGTTTGTATCATTGCATAAATATTTATTCCGTATATGAATCAAGATGACATATGAACCATTTGGAAATATCCAAATTTTTAAATATGTATGACATGTGTGGGGCATGACCCCAATGTATATGATGTATGTTATAATATGACTCATCCCAAAATATTAAATCAATTAGACCATATCAATATGGGTTTTTCTATTCCATTGAAATGCACCAAGTGACCCAAAAATCTAAATAATATTACTTATATACAATATTTATTTTTTTAATAATCCTAATGTATGCCCCTTTTGATATGGTGTATTATTTTTTTTAATGGATCGTGTCAAACTATGTGTTAAAATAGGAAATGCAATCATTTGTGAAAGTTTTTAGAATTTTATTTAGCTTTTTAAATTGGTTGTATTGTAATATTCATAATTTGAAATGTATCATTGGGAGTATGTATGTTACATAGATTAACCTCAAATAAGAGTATAAAATTGGAATGATGTGATGGATTTGGCCTTAAATTAATATGGGAGGATTGTGGAAGGTAATAATATATAGAAAGAATGAATAATGCCCCCATAGAAGCAGAGCATAATTTCCTATAAGACTATTTTCAAAAAAATATAGTGTATTTGAAATGATCATTGTTATTCATGGAAATTTTACCATGTGTAAAATTATGTTATGTGAGTTCCAATGTAACTGACATGGAGTGATTTCAATATATGATGTCCTAGATATTATATGTATAAATTTAGTAAGTATTAATGTGTAAATTTAATTTGCATTGGTAATAGTGTAAAGTTAACTCATATAAATAGATTGTCTTTTTAGAATTTTTTAATTCATTTTAGCAATAAATTGATAGATATTTAAGCCATGATTTCATATAATATTGAGTCAATGAGGTCTATTGTCCACCTACTTTGAGCACCTAGAGGATAGATTGTAGTCCCAACCACCAGAGGACCTGGTATGTCTAAAAAAATTGCTTTCTTTAAGTATTTATTATGATTTTGTAAAATTTAAAAAAAAATGAAAAATAAGTTTTTCTAGGTGTATTTTAACTTTTTTGGAATCCTGATGTTAGTGCATGTCAATAGATAGTACCATCAGAGTCTTAGAATTCTTTGTCCTAAGACATGATAGAATTGTCTGACAAAGGGGTCTTTATCAAACTTTAGTGTTTAATGTAATAGTGTGTATTTGGATGGATACGTCACTAAAAAATAGTAGTTATTTTATGATTGTATGAATAATAATTGTGTCATATATTCTCAAGTCTAATATTATTTTCATTTTTTCTTGTTTGTAAAGGGATATGTAGGTCTATAAGTTTTGATATGGTCACCACATGGAAGCTCTCAGCATATTAGGTCTATAAGATGATGATATGTAGATTCTTAAATCGGTGCCAACTGTAAACTCACATAAAATTCATGTGCATGAACAAATTTCATACCTCATGAATATGTAATGGTGTAGATGTGCATGAATGAATATCATTCTCTTTAAAAGTGTGTCAACTAATATATAATGTTATGTATATATATGTTAAATCTAAGAACCTGTATCTCAAACCTATATGTATGTGAAAACATAAAATTTATATTTATGTAAACCATATGCATATGCATGCCATATTCACTCAAGTGTATCTAAATCTATAATTTATGACTCATGTTTATGTAAAATGAGTGCATATGTGTGGCATATGCCACCCAAAGTTTGTATCATTGTGTAAATATTTATTCCATATATGAATCAAGATGACATTCGAACCATTTAGAAATCTCCAATTTTTTTAAATATGACATGTGTGGGGAATGACCCCAATGTATATTATGTATGTTATAATGTGACTCATTCTAAAATATTAAATCAATTAGACCATATCAATATGGGTTTTTCTATTCCATTAAAATTCACCAAGTGACCCAAAAATCTAAATAATATTACTTATGTACAATCTTTATTTTTGTAATAAGCCTAATGTATGCCCATTTTTATGTGATGTATGATGTTTTTGAATGGATCATGTCAAACTATGTGTTAAAATAGGAAATTCAATCATTTGTAAAAGTTTTTAGAATTTTATTTAGCTTTTAAATTGGTTGTATTGTAATATTCATAATTTGAAATGTATCATTAGGACTATGTATGTTACATAGATTAACCTCAAATAAGAGTATAAAATTGGAATGATGTGATGTATTTGGTCATAAATGAATATTGGAGGATTTTTAAAGGTAATAATATAGAGAAATAATGAATAATTCCCCCATAGAAGCTGAGCATAATTTTGTATAAGACTATTTTCAAAAAATTATAGTGTATTTGAAATGATCATTATTATTCATGGAAATTTTACCATGTGGAAAATTATGTTATGTGAGTTCCAATGTAACTGTCATGGAGTGATTTTGATATATGATGTCCTAGATATTATATATATAAATTTGGTAAGTATTAATGTGTAAATTTAATTTGCATTGGTAATAGTGTAAAGTCAACTCATATAAATAGATTATTTTTTTAGAATTTTTTTATTCATTTTAACAATGAATTGATAGAGATTTGAGATATGATTACATACAATGCTGAGTCAATGAAGTCTATTTTCCACCTACTTTGAGCACCTAGATGTCAGGGAAACCCCCAGAACACTAAACATGCTCCAATCCCTACTAAGTCAGGATCTTGCTCTACCAATTAGAACACATGTGATTACTTCTTGTATTAGAAACTAAACACGGAATTATACTAGAATCAATAAGTAACTAGAAATATGAAACAACACAGGAATTAAGAGACAATACACAATTGTATTATATACATAGAACAATATACAATAAGGAAGATGCCACTTCTTCCTCCACCTCAAAGGTTCGCCACACCTCAAGACCTTCTTCCCTCTCTCTCTCGGTCCCAACAATCAACTCCAATACAGAATTTATGTTCACCTCTCCAACCAGTCAGTAACATGCTGCTAGTTCACCAAGTACACAACCGTACTCCAAGTAGATCTCCTGCTCTCTGCTGCTACCTGCAAATCACTAGACCTTACTCACCATGTAGATATCTCTACCCCCCTAAAGAACCCTTGTCCTTGCCTCACCAAGTCCTTATGATTCTTCAACCAGTACTCCAGTGGATCAGCTCCTTGACCTTGCAGACCTTGCAACTCTCCCTGATCATACACACTCAGCACCCCTTGGAACTAGGAGGAGCTACACTAGCTCTCTCTAAAAGCTCTCTGGCTTTCTAGCACACTTTTACAATACAATCATGAGTCCATATATATATCTCATCTAAACAATAATTAGACAATAATACAATAATTAAATCCACAGCTCTCAGTCTAAGAATAGCTCTAAACATGCAAACACTTGGTTCGTCAACCAACTGCCCGTAACATACTCGCAGCTCGAACCACAGGTGACCGACGTCGGTCCCTGGCTGCCTGGGGGTGCTGACACCAGCCGATCCATGACCAACATTGGTTGCCTTCCTGTCTCCCTCCTACCGTCGTCGGTTGTCCTGACCGATGCCGGTGTCTGTGACACTTCGCAACACTTCCTGCAACCTCCATAACTTCTCCTGTTTGCATCTTGGTGAAGCTTTTAGCTCCATAACCTAACAATCTCCCACTTGGAGATAAACAGCTGCACCTGTACCTGTATCTATAGCCTATCTAATTTGTTTCCTAGTTTGTATCCCTCTTCAAGATGAATCCTGAAGACCACCCACCACACAACCTGTGATGCTATCCCTGTCATTCAAGTAACTTGCCACATCCAAACCTACACATCCATGTAGTAAAGAACTTGACCCTGCATAACAAGAATCCCTACTGCTAGTCCCACTGAACTGCCCTCCAATACTCCTTCCCCGAATTGGCTCCATACTTTCTGACAACCCCCACTGAATTGGGAAAACTCAGATCTACAATAGATCTCATGTGATTTTGAACCCTGTTTCAAGCTAAGCTTGAACTGTCCAGCCATTGGTGTGCTTACCGATTCTGCATCCTGCATAATAAACCTCGCCAACATCATCTTCACATTAGCTCCCACTGGAGATAAAATCTCCATGTCTCTTATGCCAAAGAATTTTGCTGCTCCAAATTCTTCATGACACACCTCTGAACTAACCTTACCTTTTAGCTCAGCAAATCCCTGTATGTACAAAACCTGCTAGCAAACCATCCACGTACAGTAACTAGATAATGTCGCGACTCATCATCCACCTGGTAAGAATAAAAAAAAACACAATAGTTACACTGACATTGACTGAAGCCATGCTTAGTCATCCACCTATCAAAACCTGTACTACTGTCCTGCAGCTTCTTCAAGACCATATGCCTTGGCCTTCTGTCTCATGTATCCATCCACTCTCTTCTTTAAAATGGGAATCCATCTCTCTCAGTGCTTTCTTCTAGCTAACAACTCTACCAACAAATACCTATTTGGTTCTTCTCCAAGGACTCACTCCTCATCCATGCCAAGCTCCCACTGTATCTGGACTCTACCTGCATTGCTTCTTCACATCCTCCTGGTTCTTAACCATCAGTAAGCAATATAAAGAAGGTGAACAACGAATATGAGGTTCAATTACCCTTTTTGACCTCCACATGAGTGTTTAAGACTTGCTATCCACCCAATATCCATTCCAGTGACCGATCTCGGCCATCTCCCAGTCTGCTCCCGACTGATGTCGGTTCCCTGCACTGACCCTGACTGCCGACGTCGTCTCCCTGGCCGACGCCAGTGTCCTTTCTACCGACATCGATTCCCTCATGACTGACGTCGATCTTCTTGTTGCCGACATTGGTTATTGTGTGACCGATGCTGGTACCTGTGTCCATCTGTAAGTGACAACTTTTTACCCGCGAGCTCTCCATGGATCAAAGTCCTAATCAAATCAACCTTGCTCTGCTCAAAATAAATTAGTTCTCTCACCTGATCTCTGTCTATCATCTCCTCCATGAACACCAAGGCTTTCCAGTTCTTTAGCTTGTCAAAAACATCTGTCTTCTGCTTCAGAACCTGCATTCTCCTTCTACATATGTAACCAAGCCTACAAAGCCACATCTCTGTAACAGAAGGTGAATCAGTAATATAAGTAGATAGATAAAGGATACCTACTTTCTTACCACCATCTAATTCAAGTGTATCCATTGTGAGAGTTACAGTATATCTCCCATCACCCAAATTTCTTGAATAAATTAGACTCATCTTCAAGACTGGTACCTGCATGACTTCCTTCAACCACTGTGTGTCGTCCATCTGCAATTTCAGTTTCACTTCCCCTTTGTCAATAATCTGACAAGGCTCTCCAGCTCCTAAACCTGGGGCTGCATGGAAAGAGGCAACATAATCTATTATCCGAAATTCAACTTCATCCAAGAAACCTCCCAAATCATCTTGTGCAACAACACCTGCAACATCTACATCTTCAGTTCCTTCATGCTGATCTGCTACCAACCAACAATATCTTTTTCTCTGCTCTTTCTTTCCATCAATCAGACCATTCATGCTATTCAGTTTCTCCATTCGTAGCTTAATTCCTTCTGCCATTGCTATACTCCCACTCAATCAAAAACCCCTGTGAGCAACCTGTAATCAACAAACACTACCAGATCTGAAACCACCTGTTAGTAACCCAACCTGAAGCTCTGATACCATGTGTCAGGGAAACCCCCAGAATAATAAACATGCTCCAATCCCTACTGAGTCAGGATCTTGCTCTACCAATTAGAACACATGTGATTACTTCTTGTATTAGCAACTAAACACAGAATTATACCAAAATCAATAAGTAACTAGAAATATGAAACAACACAGGAATTAAGAGACAATACACAATTGTATTATATACATAGAAGAATATACAATAAGGAAGATGCCACTTCTTCCTCCACCTCAAAGGTTCGCCACACCTCAAGACCTTCTTCCCTCTCTCTCTCAGTCCCAACAATCAACTCCAATACAGAATTGATGTTCACCTCTCCAACCAGTCAGTAACACGCTACCAGTTCACCAAGTACACAACCATACTCCAAGTAGATCTCCTGCTCTCTGCTGCTACCTACAAATCACTAGACCTTACTCACCATGTAGATATCTCTACACCCCTAAAGAACCCTTATCCTTACCTCACCAAGTCCTTATGATTCTTTAACCAGTACTCCATTGGATCAGCTCCTTGACCTTGCAGACCTTGCAACTCTCCCTGATCATACACACTCAGCACCCCTTGGAACTAGGAGGAGCTACACTAGCTCTCTCTAAAAGCTCTTTGGCTTTCTAGCACACTTTTACAATACAATCATGAGTCCATATATATTATCATCCAAACAATAATTAGACAATAATACAATAATTAAATCTACAGCTCTCAGTCTAAGAATAGCTCTAAACATGCAAACACTTGGTTCATCAACCAACTGCCCGTAACATACTCGCAGCTCGAACCACAGGTGACCAACGTCAGTCCCTGGCTGCCTGGGGGTGCCGACGCCAGCTGATCCATGACCGACGTCGGTTTCCTTCCTGTCTCGCTCCTGCCATCGTCGGTTGTCCTGACTGACGCCGGTGTTTGTGACACTTCGCAACACTTCGTGCAACCTCCATAACTTCTCCTGTTTGCATCTTGGTGAAGCTTTTAGCTCCACAACCTAACAATATGGAGTGATTTTGATATATGATGTCCTAGATATTATATATATAAATTTGGTAAGTATTAATGTGTAAATTTAATTTGCATTGGTAATAGTGTAAAGTCAACTCATATAAATAGATTATTTTTTTAGAATTTTTTAATTCATTTTAACAATGAATTGATAGAGATTTGAGATATGATTACATACAATGCTAAGTCAATGAAGTCTATTTTCCACCTACTTTGAGCACCTAGAGGATAGATTGTAGTCCTAACCATCAGAGGACCTGGTATGTCTAAAAATTTTGCTTTCTTTAAGTATTTTTATGATTTTGTAAAATTTAAAAAAAAAATCAATTTTGAAAAATAAGTTTTTTTAGGTGTATTTGAACTTGTTTAGAATCTTGATGTTAGTGCCTGTAAATAGATAATAACATCAGAGTCTTGGAATTCTTTGTCTTAAGACATGATAGAACTATCTAACAAAGGGGTCTTTATCAAACTTTAGTGTTTAATACAATAGTGTGTATTTGGATGGATACGTCCCTAAAAAATAGTAGTTATTTTATGATTTTATGAATAATATTTGTGTCATATATTGTCAATTCTAATATTATTTTCATTTTTTCTTATTTGTAAAGGGATATGCAAGTTTTTAAGTTATGATATGCTCACCACATAGAAGCTTTCATCATATTAGGTGTATAAGATGATGATATGTAGATTATTAATATATATGATCTCAGTTATATAGTATATTCCATATGATATGTGCCTCATGACAAACTTGGTAGAGAGGTGGAATGCAAACATCTACACTTTTAGCTCCTAATAGGGGAAATGATAGTAACACTAAAGGTTGTCTAGAGTATTTTGAGATTACTTATAGTTTTTCCTCAGGTTATAGTTCAAAATATAGTTAGAATGGGATATTTTCTTTGCACTCATAGATATATGATTGGACAAGCTAAAGGGGACTATTATTATGATGGGAGTACAAGTGTGTTATTTTTATATTTTGTTCTATTAATTTTTCTATGGTTGAATAAATATGTGTGCATTGTCAGCTTCCTTCATTAATGTGGATGGTGGGGTGGTATTTATTTCATATTACATGTACAGTATTCTCAATGATATCGAGGATCAAGGTATGAGGTAATCATGGGGTCGCATGATGTTAGATCATCTATATAGATGTTTTTATAGATTTACATTTGAGAGCCATGCTAAAGGCATTGGTATTGATACTTTATTGCATGTCTGTGATTATGAGGATATCACCATTATGTAACTAGTTAAAGGACCCTATGGGATTGGGTACATTCACATATTTTTGTCTAACATTGGGTATTAGACATGCATAAGAGTTTACCCATAATGAAGTATCATGTGATTTTACATAATCTCACTCCTGATATGATTATTTGGAGACTATATATAGGTTATGTTGAATGGTCAGAGGATACAATATAGTTGCATCACATTTATGTAAATGTATCATTGTAAGATCAATTTCTTGATGTAGTTGAGATATTATAGTTAGAGAGAGTTACATAATAGTTTAGTATCTAGCAGGATGTGCCACAAGAGGCATACCCTTGGATTTTCACTAAGAGGTTTGTTCATCATACTAGTGATAGGTCTCATTTAAATGTCAAATATTTAGCTCCCTTGCCTATAAGAGATGTACACCCTTAAGTTGTAATTATAGAAAAAAATGATGTAGGATGTATTTATCTATATACTGAGTTGTGGGTGGATACTATATGGCCTATCATTTTTCCCATTGTAGTAAATGATCTAGGTGTCATTCCCCTAGCTTAAGGATTAAATGATTAATGTGACACATGAGTAGGTCTGACTATACCATAACCTACTCCAATTATTGATATAGTTGTTTTTATGGATTCTAATAATTATATATGTATATCAGTATATTATTATTTGATTTTGATTTTGTTTACATGTTTCTAATGTCTTGTATATCAACCAAGTTTTTTTATAGGTGATGATTATTGGGTTACTATGGTGGGTGTAGTTATTCATACTTTGATGCATAACATTTTATATAATCTAATTGGATAAGATATAGAGATCATGTTGATGATATTACAAGTGTCTATGCAACTTTATTTTATCAAATTGATATTAAAATCACAACTTATACTACAAAATTAAGAGAGAGGGATGATTTTGAGGAAGCCCAGACTAGAGCTCAAATGCCTTCGCCAACTAGTACTAATGGGACTTGGGTATAGACATTTTAAGATATTATGTAGTCCTAAAAGTTAAGGATGTCATAGTCTTGACTTGATTATGAGATTTTGAGGATTAGGAGAGACATAATAAATCTCAATCCCAAGCTCCTAGGGATGATAGTTTTGTAGTATCCATGAGGTCTAGTGATTATAAAGGGAGTGATATGGATGACTCTAATGATCAAGGGGATGTTTCCCTCATTAGTGATTGACTTTGTTATTATTTTAAAAAAATTATAGGGTGTGTGTGTGTGTGTGTGTTATTTTTTCTTGCTATGCTCTTTATTTTTACTTGCATATATTTAATATTTTGTATTATATGTGGTTTGAATGTTATATTTGAATATTATGGGAATGGAATATGAATAATATTTTTTAATTTTAAATTATCACATGTATATATATGAGATTAACCCATGAAACTATCACTTAGAAGTGATTTGACCAACCACTCAATATTAATAATGCATAGTAATCATTTTAAACTATTTGATTAACCTCTTTCTCAATGACTCTAAATGGTTCTTGTTCTTGCTTTCATTGTGAAATTTTTTTAATGGTTGTACTTCTTGCTTTGTTACGTTTTATTTTAATTTTGGTATCCATATTTTCATTAGATATAATATAACTAAATTTATCTTCATGATTTATTTATAATTCAAATATGTAAGTAAACCCTTTTAGAAAGTAAAAGATAGTCATATGAATCCTATCAAACATTTATCTCCTATGTTGTATCCATGATTGTCTCAAAAAAACATTGGCATGTGCAATAATATTATGTATATATAGTAATGTATATACTATCTTAAGTCCCATAGAGATTTGAATAGTAACATGCCCCATGGAATTTTTATGTGTATGTCATAAATTTGATCACTATATCCTATAATCTTAATAAATCTTTCCATGCATGTATTGTGTTATTTATTAACATCTACAATAATTTTTTCTATATGTTCACCTATATAAGGGCTCAAATGATCATTGGTTCCTTAATAGGATCATCTTAGGAAACATCAATCCTCATAAAATGTGAACTAAAAGAAGATCTACTCTTATAAACATCTTCCTTAGAAGCCTAATAGACCATTGGCTCATTAACAGAAGAATCTTGGGATATGTCAATATTTTTCAAATGAGTAGTAGAATAAGAAGGAGAAGGGGACCTTATTAACTGAGAATCAACTTTCCAAATGTAATCCTTATCCACAAGTTTTGTAATATTTTATCATAATTCATAATAATCATCATCATCATCATTTCCATTAATACGATGATAATTTCATAATTTTTTGGCCTTCACTCATTTAAGATGATGAGGATGGTTATAATAGTTTAGAGGTAAATTTATTAGCTTATTATCAATTAATGTCTATAAAATATCATGGGGTTTATCTCTAAAACTATCAAAATTGAGTGGTTGGCTCTGAGTTATAGTAAGTGCCTTCATGGTAACATTGGTCTTTATGTCCTTTGATGCATGCCTTTTATTTAGGACCTTAAGTAGACTTTTAGGAGGTAACACCTTTGATTCCACCTCCTTATTTATGATCACACTTTAAATTTATTTCTTGTGTACCTTATGATTAATTTCCTCATGCGTAACTTCCTTCTTAGGTAAAGGTGATGTTGAAATACTATTACTTGTTGCCTTGTAAGATTTAGAATTGAGATTGAAGGCATAATTTAAATATCAATATAAATTCTCTAAAAATATGTAAATAAGTTTTGGAGTTATCTTTCTCCCAAGTGGAAACATAATAACTTTACTAAAGATAGATTATTTTTCCATATCAAAGGGTCGATATAGTAAATATTGTAATGTATTCACAAATCATAAAACGTAATCTTTAATAAGCTTGTGATGACCTTTCTTTAGAATATTTAGATGTTCCAATGTAAATTTTTTAACCTTTTGCTTATTAAAGTTGGACAAGAAAGCCTATTCTAATTTCTTAGAATAAATAAAGGACCCACTAGGGATGTTATAGAGCCAAGTTAAAGCGTCACCTTCTAAACTCTTGTGAAATGTTTTTAATAGTATTTTTCCATCATTACAACATTTCCCAAAAGAGTATGTATATTTATTTATATGTATAAGAGGATCTCCATGGCTATCAAACAATTTTATTTTAGGCATGACAATGTTTTTGGGATAAATTGAATTAAATACAAGTCATGTGACAAGTTGTCTAGAGATAACACTATCATTCATATTATCATTACATGATCTACATTTTATAGTAAGAGAAAATACTTACTTTTCAAGGTCACCTATGGCATGCATCTTATAAATGATGTGATGAGTAGGAATAATACTGGTTTGGCAAGGTTCATTCATTAGTTTTACCTCACTATTTACTCTAAACATATGTACAATAGATTCTTCAACATTATCAATGCATTTTTTAAAATTGAATTGTAGAGAACCCTCATTTCATAATTTTGAATCATTTCATAGCATGGAATCATCATTACATGTAATTTATTAACTAATTGCATCACATTTTATTTCAATATAAGGCTCATGCAAAGAAATATTTTCACATTAGTTTTTAAGAGAGGAAAGAGAAACATCACACTCATTTTTATAATTTTCCATTTGTAGAGGAGAAAGGATGTCATATGATTTTGTATCAGTTTCCATTTATATAAAAGGGGTATCACATTCTTTTGTATCATTTTTCATTTCTAGAAAAAGAAAATAAATATCACATTTTTTTATCATTTGTCATTCCTAGAGAAAGATAAGTATCACATTATT
This sequence comes from Torreya grandis, assembly GCA_037957365.1. Lineage (NCBI taxonomy): Eukaryota > Viridiplantae > Streptophyta > Pinopsida > Cupressales > Taxaceae > Torreya > Torreya grandis. The sequence goes on along the minus strand of JARHVA010005459.1, from coordinate 762,876 downwards.
TTATATCATTTACCATCTCTTAAAAAAAATCACATTATTTTGTATCATTTTCCATTTCTAGATAAAGATAAGTATCATATTCTTTTGTGTTATTTTCCATCTTTAAATAAAAATAAGGAATATCAAATTCTTTTGCATTAATAACATAATTCATCATGCATGTTCTATGTGATTTTATTTTATAGCATCTAATGAGATGGATTGTGTTGGTAAACCATTGTAGCAAACTTTGTGTGTTAAATGGATATTTTTTACAAAAATGAACATTTACATTTTTTGTGTTACTAAAAGTATCATCAAATGTAGACATATTATTGCAAGGCAAAACATCATGAGCATTTAAATTTAAATCATCTATGCATAGTTATATTGTATTATCTTTTTCAAGTGCAATGTTAAAAACATGAGATAATGCATCATAATTTTCCTCTTGTTCTAGTGTGTGATTAAGAGAAGAGTGTAAAGAATTAAGTGAATTAGGTTTTTTATTTTAGAAATAGTTTGTCCATTTCCTTTTTCATCATATTTTTCACTATTTTAACAATAATATTGATATTCATAATCATAATAATCTCCTTCATAAACATGTTTTGTGTATATAGTTAGCATCATTAATCATAAATTTTTTAACATTCATTAATTCACTATAATAAGCATAGGGGATGGAATTGATAGATAAGAGTAAATATATAGGATGAGGGATAGTAGGGTTTTTTAATTGGTTATTCATTTTGAATTTATAAAAACTTAATAAATAAAATGAGATAAATTCAAGGCCTACTCCTAATAGTCAAGGAAACATAGAGATGTTAGGGTTTTAGAGATGTAAAACCCTATGGTTAGGGGCCACATATGTGTTTGACCATTTTTGGAATTAAGGGTAAGTAGAATAACCTAATCATTTACAAATATGAATATTCTATAATCAAAACTATTAAATAATTTAGACTCAAAATATATTCTGAGATAATGTTGAATTACAAAAATATGCTAAATATAGAAAGTACCATTCCAAATAATAAATTGATTGCTTGATCATGAAGGAATAATAGTTAGCTTATTATATGATGTGAAAATATATTTAATAAGTTTAGGTGTATAAATAGTTAGGATGATTCTCAATTGTGATTCATCAAATTTTAGAAATTAGTTCTCTATCAGCCTAGACACTACCATTAGAAGAGGGACACTAGCATCGATGCTTCTATCCTAAAAATAAAACTTCTATCCATATTTAAGTATAAGTACTTTTATATAAATTACACCTACACCTATTATGGTTCCATGTCACCTTATAGATTTTTTTTATCCTATGCACATTTTAAGATCAATATGTATCTCAAAACCTTAGGTCTTCTAATTAGGGCATGCCACCATAAAAATTAGGGGTTAGTGGGATTAAGTTAATTTGAGCTAATATTAAAGACCCCTCTATCAAGAATTGCTACCTACATATCCATATAATCTAAAAAATGCCTAAGACTGATGTAGTTATCCTCTTTATGTGGGCTTATGTTTGAACAATTATGTAATATGTTATATGTGAGAACATGTAATGATCTAACTTGGAACTTAAAAAATACTACTCATGGGATTATATTTAAATGATATAGACCTATAATAATAATACTCCTATGATTTATATAAAAATAGGTAAGAATAAGGTAGTATAACTCCATTTTGTGAGCGATTTAGCAAATTGATAGGTGCGTGTGTGTTAGGATACCCTTTTATAGTTCCCTCTAAGAAAAAACACTATCATACCCAAAATCGATAACTTTATCCACCTATATTGGTCCTTGGTGATTATCCCTTACATCTTACTATTTGCATACGACTAAGATTCTAGGATAAGATCCTTTCCAAAAAAAGACACTATACAAAATCAAGCTTATACTAGTCAAAAATAAGTTCTACATCTCTCATCCTTCACTAATCCTTGGTGATGATACCTCATATCTCACTAGTTTTATGGTATTATAATTAGGGAGAGATGCCCTTATTCATTTATGTTTAGTCTTTGGTGGTGAGCCCATGTGTCTTCCTGATCACATGAGACTAAGTGTAGAATGTCATAAAATCAAAATCAAGAGGAAAATTAATACAAAAGGTTTCTATAAAATAATAAAATCCTCAAAAAAAATTCCTAGATATTTATTATAAAGGAAGATCCTCCTCCCTTTTCCAATTTTGTCTTAGTTGGCCATCTCTAGATCTAAGTCTAGATGAAGACAACAAAACTAGAGTTTTCTGAGCTTAGAAAGAAGTACAATTATCCCACATCTCATAAGAATTATATCAACCTCTTATTCCTTATAAAAAAAATTATGTGTATTTTTCCTCTTTCATTATTCTACACAGCCCATCTACCCTTCATTACCTACTGTAGATTGAATGTCATTTATCATGTGAAAAAACTAGTTTGATCATTACCTAAAAAAATTATTTAGCACATTTGTATTTTATAAAAACTCATCATACTACATTTGCATACATTTTGTTATCACATTCAAAAATGGAATCATATCCATAACATTTTTACCAAAACAAATATCCACAGTAATTCATCACATTCCTAACCATCTATGGTGCATAAATTAAAAATCATAGGCTACAAGAAATAAAATAGATGTTAGATAATGTTAAAACCAAAAAATCATTTTTATCCATGTATAGTAAAATGTTTTCTATACATAAATTTTAAGTAAAAATTCCTCGACACTAAGAGGTCAAGTGTTTTTCAAAAATAAAAACTTGAAAAAAGCATATTCTTAGGTCTAGATCATAGTCATCCCTATCCTTGGGCTCCTCCTAAGGTAGAGTGCCTAGGGCTGCTACTCCTCCTTTAATAATGTCTATATTCATAATAGTGAGGAATATATATCCTATTCCTATGACACCTATAGATCATCCCTACTTGAGAATCCTTTCCTCCCACTATTTACATGTTGGAAGAGGCTTGTATGTCTTTGGCCACAAACAAGTCACTAAAAACCTTCACTTGAGACTCTAGCTTAGTTTTCCTAGCCTGAAGTCTAACATTATCTACCCTCTATTTGATGAGCTCATAAACTCTATAATAAGTAGGGGTAATTATGTCAAGGTGTCAACCCACACTCACAAGAAGATCTAGGTCAATAAAGAGTTGTTTCCTACTAATTTGAGTGACCACATGGAATAAGTCCACCAAGGAATCTCATATCATCTACCTCCACTCTATAGTGAAATATGCACACATGTAAAAACATACGTAAGTTATAAACCTATTATAATATAATAATAAAACTCAATAAAGTATAAAATCATGGTAAACTATAGTAAATATGTAAAACAAAATAAGTCACCAACTCACCTAGAAACCCCTCCTACTAGTCAAGGTATTAGTTAGGGTATGAGGCCTCTTCATAACTCATCTTTTCCTCCTCTCTATTGATAGTCTATTATCCTACAGGAGCCTATCCTCCCTCTATTTCTTCCACTATTTAACCCAAAATTTTGGATAAATGGATCTCTGGGGTTAAGAATATTATATTAGCTTTTATTCAAGGATGGTGAAATAATCTAAATACTAGGATAATTAATATAACACTCAAACAAAAATTATTCCATATTTATGAAACTTTGGGTTGGTAAAAATATATTAAAGTATAGATATTAATATATATTTCAATAAATTATAGACAAATGATATTCAATTTATTGTGTGTATGTAGGTTTGGGCAAGAACAAGTTATAAATATATTATTAGATGATCTTAGAATAGTCATTAGATCTTGGGAATATCCTTTCTGTGACCTTGGATGCTTGCAAAAAATATAGGTAGTTACATTTATTTAAGTGTCTAACTCTACTAGAAGTGTCCTACATAGAATATTGATTGGATCTAGGTGTGACCAATTAGAACCTTCTATATTTTTTGTCACCTTTCTTTTGATGTCTTCAAATCATGTGTATAGGTTATCACTCTTTGTAAAATGATCAAAAATTATATATTCACCATTGGAGTGACTATGGGGAAAATGAGTTACTATGTTCATGGTGTCAATCTAACCCCAAATACCCCTATATCAATGGGAGATTCCTATATAGCTAATACTTTGAAGAGAGTATCAAATTGATTTAGTTTTCCCCTACATGTTGCCTTGTATGTTCACAAGGGTGTAATATGTGATAATAAAATACATGCAATGACCTAACTTGTAACTTAGAAAAAATATCTCATGGGATACTCTTTGAATGATTTAGGACTATATAAATACTACTTCGATGATCGATATGGAAATCAAGACAAATAGGGTGGATTTGCTCACTTGAATGCTTTAATGAGTGATTTTTGGTATATTTCCTTGTGAGTTATATGTGATTTATAGTATATGAATTAATGAGGGTTGATATTGTATATATGTTAATCCCTTTTATAAATATCTCACATTAAATCACCTAGGCCAACCTTTTGGATACATTTATTTTGTAAATTGGATGACTTTTAGGAACTAGACACTTCATAGGAAAATGGACAACTATGTTAATTCATGTGTCCACCTAGGATGCAAGTGTTTGGGGAGTTATAAAATAGGTACAAGTCCAAAATGGGTAATGAAGGATAATAATCATATTTATATATTTTTACAAAATATATAAGGCCTAGTCATTAGAATAAAAGTGGTCAAACTAAGAGATAATAAATTAGGTACAAAGAAATATTGAACATGAGCCTTTCAAAAGTGATAAGGTATATAATTGAAAGGTACATTCATGATATATATTTTCAAAGTGTACAAGACTAAGTTAATATATAATTCACATTTTATTTTCTACATTTAACCCCTTTAATCTAGTAATAAAAGTGCTAGTTTAAAGGAAAGAAATGGTTCCTTGGTGTGTATAACACACCTTGTATTTGTGTGAGCCCAACTTAAATGTTTTATTGGTGACTGACCTATAACCAAGATCATGTCATAGTATATAATTATTGTATTAAATATTATATTTAAATAATTGGAAATTCTTGAAATTAAGAAGAACAAGGTTAGGAGTACACCTATGTGTTGATGCAATCATCTTGCCTTTTGGTAATTTAATTTGAAAGGATACCTAATTATGAAGCATTAAAAATGAATTTAGTAAAATTATTAATCTACAAGTTCATTTATATATATTGGAGGACACATTCTCCCAATATCAATGTGAATTTGAGTTGTCATGCAACCAATGAGCTTGTTTCATCATAATCATATAATCCAAATATGTGCATAATCTGGTGAGTGTGAGTGATTTAATCAACTCATACTATATATTTGGTGAGGGTGGATGATTTAATAAACCCTAACCTATAATTATGGTGAAATTATATGATTTAATCAAATATAACTTATAAATTTGGTAAGATTGAGTGATTTGATGAATTTAACCTTTCAAAGGTGAACCAACTACTATAGTAGATTGGCTTGATAACAATCCATAATAGTCCATCCTAGGTATGATATAAGTCCATAATAATATTTAAATAATTAAAAATAATTTAATTTTAAATTTTAGGTGCCTTTGCATGGCATATGCACCTCATATGTTTCTCAAGCTAAATTCTATGTATAGTAATAATACCAATGTATACAATGCTACACAAATATGTATTTGAATCATATAACTATGAAATATGATGAAATTACAATTAGTGAAAGTGTGGAAGACATTTTTCTATGACATTCCTCTAATGAATCTATATAATCTGAGAACTGGTGCAAATGTGAAGAACATGTTTCTATAGCATTCCCCCACTATGAACTAGAAATGTTAAATATTGAATAAGTGTGGAGGTCATACCTTATTAACATGACCCCACTAAAATATGAAACTATAAAATTATTGAAGGAATGCCTCTATGACATGCCCCCACTAATATGTCCCCCATTTTGAGCTGAGGGGAAATAGGATTTGGTAGTAACCTTACCTCAAAATGATAATATAAATGTATAAGCTATATATGAATGATGTATTATATAAGAGTAGCATGTCTAGGTATATATATCATTGAGGCACATAATATGTGATCATATCAAGTGTTAAGATGCATGATGTAGATCATGTCAATGAGAGAGTAACAATACAAGCTTGATTAGTAATCAAGAGCACACACAAGAGCACTCAAAATCAAAGTAAAAGGAAATGGTTCAAGGAAACCTCATATAATGGGAATGTTCAAATGTCACATAATAAAGGGTAAATGACTTAGTCAAATGCCCATAAAGCTTATAAATCACATTTTCAAATGTCCATATAATAAATAATGATATATTCAAATGTATAAATAGGCAAACAAAGGCATGGAGGCCATAATAAATGGAGCATATTCAAGTGCTCAAATATGAAAAACAATTCAAGATAGTAACAAAAAAATACCACACTCAAAAAATTTCATAAATGAAATCAAATCATCTATTCAACAAACATGAACATAGCATACTAGCTTATAAACCTATGTGTTTGCAAAAAAAATTAAGTACATAACATATCAAGTATATTTTGAAATGTATAAGAATGGATATATTCATGTGTAAGTATATAAATTAAAACATGATAATGTAAAGTGATCATGGAATAATATGATCTAGTTATATTGTGATCAAATAATTAGATTCCCCAAATGTACTTATGATGTGAGTAGAGGAAGACCCAAAATCTTTAAGTATATATATCATGTATCTGGGTATGCCTATATCACACTCAAATGAAGCATGAAACATATGTGTATATAGGAAAGGAATGATATGTTATTTACTAACTAGATAAAATAGCATATGTATAATAAATAATACAACTAGGAACATGCTAAGAAAATTTGGTAATTTTGAATTTTTAAATTTATCTATATTTTATTGAATATTTGATTTTTTTGAATTTTTTTGAATGTTTAGAAATTAAATGGTTACCCTATGATCCCATAAAATTTATGCTCATATGTGTATTTGAGCGTAGATTATGGTATATCAAACTAGTGGTACTATTGAGAAACATGTATAGGTGTAATATCTGGCACTATAGGCTCTATGATGCCTTTTGTATGTATCATCAAACTTTGTGGTCTCAAAGAGGTAATATAAGGATTAGGGGTTCATGAAAACCATATTTTTGTGTTATGTAGTTTATTATAAATGGAAATAATATGAACATGTTTAATTACTCTAGATAATTGAGTATGTTACATAGTAGTAGATGAAGATTCCATGGAATCCACTGTGTATCTCTAATGTAATGGTCTCTCAAGTATGGGCCACATATGAAAGGGGTTTATATGTTTCTTATAATTTCACATAGGATTAACCTTAGTAGGTTTTAAAATTAGTTGTATTTGAATAAACTTATCTTGTTCAATTGGATGTTCATATGGAATTATAGAGACTATGATTACCCTATTGGTATAAATTTATTTAACACATTTATGCATGATAGAACATACTATGTTGAGTTTATTTATCCAAATTCATCTCAATCACATATCAAATACTCTTATGTATGGATAGCTGAGAAGGTAGTGACCACATGTGTTGGGATAACTTGCAAAGGTAAATCAATCTCATCAAGAATGTGTTGTGATGTCCCATCAAATGATCTGACCATTTTAATCAAAGGGTACAAATCATCATATGTATATAACAAATTTGTAAGTGATGTCATGGTGAAAACAATTTTATTATCACCATTATCAATTCTATCATTACGAATATGTTGATGATCAATATATGTTTGAATAAATAATGAATGAAGATCTAAGCCACATCCATAATCTCATTGTCATAAAAAATAATAGAGGGTCTCCAAACCATAGGAGCTATATATTGTGTATAATTTCCAATAATTCCATTTCATGGGTTCTCATAATGTGATGGAGGAGGATGTGCATTATATTCCATTTACACTTCCAAATTCTTCTAAAAATGATCTTTTAATGGATCATTAAACATATTTTGGTTCTAATGGTCACCAGATTGTGACCCCAAATCTTTTGGAGGATCATCAAATGTAAGTTTTTGGTTATCAAGAATGTTTTAGATCTTGTGCTTAAACATATAACATCAAATAGTAGAATGTTCAAGGCCATGGTGATAGTCACAATAAGCATTCGCATAATATCCATGAGGTAGAGGTCTACTCATATCAACCTCTATAAGAGGAGGGAGAGATATAAGATGAAAATATAAAATATTTTAAGTAGTGAATATAAAGAATTAGGTAATCATGTAAAATGTCTCGTTGGTGTATTTGATAAGATAAACTGATTAATTTGGTGTGACACTAAATTAATAGTTGTAGTTGTTTCCTTTTTAGTTTCTATAGGTTTTACCTTGTAGTTTAGTTTGATATGAAACTTAGTATTGGATGTAGTCAATGTGTTTGATACATACTTAAAAAATTTCAATAAAATAAGTTTCATTTCATGATATCAAAAAATATGGCATAATTCATCAAAATATTTTAACTTCTTGAAAATAATGGACTCATGTAATGGGGCAATCAAACTATTCTTTAATATGTCTTGAAGCTCTTTGTCTATCATTTGATTTATCATTTTTTCCAACATTATCTTGTACCTCAAGACATTCATTAATAATTTCATTGGTTCCATGTTTTATCTTTGTAATTTGGGCATAAGATAATGTAATGAAATTACTTAGATGATTAACAACAATATAATAATATATATCATAATTAAGAATAGACTACTTGGAAAAATAGTAGAATAATTGAATATTATGACTAAGCCACTTCAAGGGGGAAACATCCATAACAATGCAATAAGAATATAATTCACAATATTATCCTTTTAGACTAACTATTATCTCCTATATATATTTTACTTATCCATGGTTATTATGTAGGTTGACCTAATAAGAACATAGAGAAATGTGACAAGAATATAAAAGATGTATGTATGCCACAAGTTAGCCACACATATATTTAGACATGTCATAGGATAAGGGAATAGCATTACCCTCCCCTTAAAAATAATGTTGACTCAAGCCTAGGTATTGTTTCAATAAAGCTTCATCCTCCCATGTTGCATATTCATAATGTAGATTCTTCCATTTGATCAAATACTCCTAAATTGCTCTAGTTCATAGTTGTTTAGTGTATATTTGAATGATCATTTTAGGCCCTAGAATAACCTGACCTTCATCCAATTTAATCAACTCAATCTGAGTAAAAAATCTATGGCCAACTACCTTATTCATAAAAGATACAAGGAATATTGGATGTATGTGAGTGGACTGAGTGAATTCTAGCTTGTAGGCCACACTACTAATTTTCAACAAGATTTGATAAGGGCCATAATACTTAGTGGATATATTTTTATCCTTTTTATCTTTTTTCAAATACATCTGCTTATATGATTGTAATTTCATAAAGACTAAATCACCTATGTCAAAATTCTGATCACTATGGTGTTGGTCTACCTATTATTTCATGTAATTTTGAGCCATGGCTAAATTTTCTCATAAACTAGTAAGGACCTCCTATTGATGGTCAATGTGTTCCTCAAAAGCTCAAACCTTAGGATAGACTTTCAAAGTTGAAGTGATGGATGGGGGGTGATATACATACAAGGTCACAAAGGGATACATTTTAGATGAACTGTAAATAGAATTTTTATACCACCATTTAGCAAGTGACATCCAATGAACCCATTTTTCCTATTTATCAAAAATAAAACAATGGATATACTCTTATATTTTTTTTTTGACTACATCTATTTGTCTATAAAATTAAAGATGGCAGGATGAACTATGAGCCAATTGGGTACCCAAAAATATAGATAATTTAGTCTAAAAACTACTAGTAAATATAGGATCTTGATTACTTACAATGATCCTTGGAGTAACATGAAATTTATGGATAGTATTGAAAAAATTATAAGCTACTATACCAGAAATAAAAGGTTGTGATAGGGACAAAAATGAACATACTTGGTGAGTCAATCCAAAACTACCATTATGATATTTTTACCCATGGGTTATGGTAACCCAATAATGAAATCCATGGAAACCTCATCCTAACATTGGTTGGGGATGGATAAAGGTTGAAAAATACCTTGTGTCTTAATGGTTTCCCCTTTGTCATGTTGACATATCATGCATTCTACCATATTTTTTTGGACACCCCCTTGAGTATTTCCTAAAATAAATCTTATTTGATTTTATGATATATTTTCAAAAATATAGAGTGATCTTCAAATGGTGAGGCATGAAGTTCCTAAATAATTTTAAGTTTGAGGAGAGAATGATTATAGAGGTATAATTTATCTTTATACCATAATGTGTTACCCTTCCATGTAAATATTTTAGATTCATTGGAATCATGCTAAATATTATGAACCAAATCCTTGGTAGCACTATCATTCTCCCATTTTGATCTTACTTTCCCAAGCCAATCTACCTACCATGTGTTCATGGCACATAAAAATGCCTCAATTGATTCATCCCACTAAGAGGGCATCTATCACCAGATTATATTTTCCTTTCTTATACACTATTTAAAAACCATAGCTTAACAATTTTAGTCACCCATTTATGTTATTATATAGATGATAATTGTTTTTTCAAAAAATATTTGAGGCTATCATGATTAGTTTTTTCCTTAAAATGAAAACCCATCAGATAAGGCCTTTAGTGCTTGATAGGCATGTAGAATAGTCATCATATGAGAGGATCCTTAAACAAGTTAGTAGATAATTACAAATACATGAAATAAACTATAAAATTTATCAATACATTAACTCAAATAAGTAGAACTAAATTACAATGGATAAATTGTAGAATCATTGGCCTCTTTGAGGGGAAAACCTCCTTTTAGTAAGCTCAATACAAAAAATTCATGGATGCCTTCATTGGCCTCAACACTTACTTATATACTAAGTCTTATCTAAGAAATGACTACTTCCCATGAATTTGGGATAAAACAAAATGCTCACGGGATGACTTACAAAGCATATGCATCCATAGTAACTATTATACTAAAAAAGTAAAGAGAATGGGTATCATAAGTTCCTAACCTCCCCTCCCTCTTATAAAAATATTTGTCCTCAAAGCTTTAGATGTAGGAATTTGTGTTGAATCTAAAATAGTGGTTCCCATGTGGCATCCCTTGGTTGTATTTCATGTCACTAAATTAAATCCTTTATGATGAAGTAAGAGTGAATTTGGCATGTGTTCCTATCTAGTATTGCCTCCAGATCAAGAAAGATGGATCCTTCATTATCAATCTTTGGTAAAATAGTTTTTACTCTAATGTTTATGACAAGAACTTATTTTAGACAAGAGACATGAAATACTAGGTGAACTAGGGAAGAAGGTGGGAGCTCCAACTTATAATCAACTAAACTAATCTTCTAGATAACTTTGTAGGTACCATAGAACTTGGGAGTTAGCTTATAACTACCTTTGAGTTTTAATGAGGATTGTTTATATGGTTGTAGGCAAAGAAAAACCATATCACCTACTTGAAAAGTGTGCTCAAAATGGTGTTAATCAACCTATTTTTTTCATTTTATTTTATGTGAATATTATCCCATAGGGTGATAAGGATTTGATCCTAGGTTTGAAGAATCATGTTGACTATTTGAACTGATGAACTATTGGGGGTGTACAGAAGGAGCACTAGTGTTGCTTGACCATAAACTACTTCATATGGAGTCATTTTAGTTAAAGTGTGGTAGGAGGTATTGTACCACCATTCAATTAGGAAAAGACACTTTGACTACTAATGTTGTTGTTATGAGGTGAAGCAATGAAGGAAAGTTTCTAAGAATTTATCGATAATTTTAGTTTGGCTATTTGTTTGTGAATGATACTTGGAATTAATATTTAGTTAGGTGTTAGTGCATCAAAATAGTTACATCCAAAAATGGTTAGTGAATATTGCATCATGATCTGAGATAATAAATGAAGGAATGCCATGAATATGGAAAATTTGGTCCAAGAAAATTTGTGTAACTATGGAGGTAGTATAGGGGTCGATGAGGGCACAAAAATGATTATATTTGGAGAGGAAATCAAACACAACCAAAATAACTATTTTTCTTCAATATTTAGGGAGACCCTCAATGAAATCCATAGAAATATCTATCCAAATCTTGGTAGGGATTGGAAAGGGTTTGAGCAACCTAGGGATGAGTGTGGTTTCACCTTTGTTGCATTGGTAAGTATCACATTCAACCACCATCTATTGAATTGCCTTTTTCATTCCCTTATAAAATAAGTTACATCATGCCCACTAATAAGTTTTAATAAACCCTAAGTTCCCTACAGATGGATAATCATGGAGTTCATAGAATATAGTCTACTAAATATCTATGCTCTGGGAAAGCACTAGATGACCCTTGTATCATAGATAAGCACCATCCCTAGAATAATGTGGTATAGTAGAGGGGTTAGTGTCCAACTATTGAAAGAATTAAGATAATGAGGATTTAATGACATACCCCTATTATACAACATCCAACCAATTTGGAATAGGTATGTAAATAGATGAAAGTGAAGCTTGGTCTACAAATGTGTAAGATAGAGCATCAGCCACAATATTATCCTTACCTTTCTTGTAAGTGATCTCATTGTCATAACCCATGAGTTTTTTAACCCATTTATGTTTTGATGAGGTGGAGACCCATTCTTTTAGAAAATATTTTAGACTCTAGTGATCAAGTTTGATGAAAAAATGATTCCTTAGTAGGTATGGCCACCACTTTTATACTGCATACAAAATGGCCATCATTTACTTCTCATAAGTAGAGACTAATAAATTCTTGCCATAAATAGATTTGATAGTGACAACAATGGGTCATCCTTCTTGGAGGAAAACAACACTAAGTCTATTATTGTAAGCATCGCTCTTGATAGTGAAGGTTTTGGAAAAATATGGCATATATAGAATAAGTGTAATACACATAGCTTATTTCAATTATTCAAATACACACTCAATAGCTTGTGCCCATGTAAAATCATACTTTTTAAACATAGATATTAGTGAAGTTACAATATTCCCATAATCCTTGACAAATTTGTGATAGTATCTAATTAGCCCTAAAAAACAACAGAGGCTCTTAAGTGTCTAAGGATGTGGCTAATTTGTCATGGAAGATATTTATTTAGGATCCACCCAAACACTTTAGGCTAAAACAATATGCTTGATATACTCCATTCTATCTTGGTCAGAGAGAAGTTATAGTGCATGCTCCAGATGTTGAAGATGCATAGACCATGTTTTACTATAGATGAGGATGTCATCAAAGAAGACAAGAATAAATTTATACAAGTAGGGATAGAATATTTTATTCATCAATACCTAAAATGTTGAAGGATAATTATTGAGGCCAAAGGGCATAACTATAAACTCATGGTGGCTATCATGCATGCAAAAATTTGTCATAGGGATATCATCCTCATGAAGCCAAATCTAGTGATATCTAGAGTAGAGATATAACTTGGAGAAAAAATGAGCACCATGAAACTCATCAATAATAAGGATCAGGAACTTATCCTTTATTGTGATGTGATTAAGTGCATGGAAGTCAATGCAGAGGTGTCATGACCTATCTTTTTTTCTAAAAAAGGATAACTAGGGAAGAATATGGGTTGGTACTAGGGTGAATAATGCCTTACTTTAGTAAGTCTCGAATGAGCATCTCAATCTTAGTATTTTACTAAAATGGGTAGTAGTAGTGTCTGATGTTAGGAAGAACACTTATATAAAGGAGCTAAATATGGTGGTCCTCTAGCCATGAAGGTGGAAATCCCACTAGTTTGGCAAAGACACATGCATACCTATGTAGAATGGTTTGTAGATTAGAAGGAGGAGTGAAGACCATTGATGGTTGAATTTGAATGGAATGGAGCTAGGTAATGATGTTATGTGAATTATTATTAAGAAGCTTTTCCATGAAATGTGAATGAATGATGTTGAGAGACCCAACTTTTAAGCCTTTCAATGTGTGTTTTTGCCCATTTTTAAAAAATTGCATCCAAAGTTCAATAAAATCCCATAAAATGGGTCCAAGTATGCATAACCATTGGCTCTAAAAACAACATCACGTCTGCATAAGGGTAAAGTAAACATGTTAGAGTACAATTTATAATCTCCAATAGAGATACACACATTACAACACTTCTCTTTGTAAGGTAATGTACCCTTATTGGCAATCATGACTTTAAATTTAGATCAAGGATAAACAAATCAATCACCCTTTTTGGTGATTTGAGGTTTAATGAAGTTATGAGTGCTACCAGAATAAATGAGTATTATGAGAGGGAACTTCTTGAAATAACCTCTGACTCACATGGTTTATGGGTTGGTGACTCCTACTAAGGCATAGAGAGATATCTTTGATTTGTCTTCCTAAGAAGCAAGTTCCATAATCATCTAAGCTTCTTCTAGATCATTTGTTGTATCTTGAACATCTTCCCAATATTTATTTTTAGGTAGAGAGTCAACATAAAATAGGTAGAGCTTTTGCTTGACACAACAATGTCCTCAAGTGAGTTTATCATCATAATTATGACATAGTCCTTTTTCTCTATGGGCTCGTATCTTTGCTTTGGTCAAATTATTGATAAGAGTGATTTTTAGGGCTAAAAATATTTGAGATTGTTATGGAGTTGTATTTTTTAATGGATCAAAATTGGATTTGAATCACTTCTAAGTTATGATCTTACCCTCTTTCAACTTAACCAACCCTGAGGCTTCCATCATTATGTTTGGCTAGAATATTTTGACCTTAGATCAAATTACATCCTTTGATCCATTGACAAAACAACTCTTGCATAACTCATTGAGCAATCCCTCTATGTGATTGGTCATATTTTAAAATTTTGTTTGGTATTCTCTCACAGTTCCTATTTGGTGAAGTTTAGTGAGTGCTCTCGTGAAGTCATCATAATCACTATAGCCAAACCATTTCAAAATGAGGGTAAAAAAATCAGCCCATATTGGCTCATCATGAGCCTTAGTATACCAATGATACCATTGAAGGGCTTCAAGTTTCAAGTGAAAGGATGCAAGTGGAACCTTGTTGGCTTCAAAAGTATTATGCAGACTAAAATAGTGTTCTACCTAATAGATCCATCTAGTTAGATATGCACCATGAAATCAATGAAATTAAAGATTCATCCCATGAAATTTTTTGGAAGAATAAAATCTAGTGTCATAAGAAGACTCTAGATATCATTTTTTATTCAAGGTGGTATGTTGAATATTGAGGCCAAGAATTTTTTCATCAAGATCTTTGATGTGTGTCATGAGGGTGGCAATTTCATCCTCTATATTTTTTTTTCTTGCTCAGGTTACTTCTATGACCCAAATAAGATTTTTTTTATTTTTTTCTGAAATGGGTAGGAAAATTAGAGTTACGACATGTTTAGTAAAGGAAGTTTATGGCTTTGGCCAAATCGAAAGGGGAAAAGGTATTTTTACTAATTTTTTTGCATAGTGGGAGTATGATTGATAAAATCAATGGAAATTTTAGGAGTGAAAATGGAAAAAATAGAAAATTTATCATAGGGATAAAGGAGGAAAAAAGGGAGATGAACACTATGGAAAAATTGAGGCAAATAGACAAAAATAGAATTTATGGAAAAACCTAAAAAAAGAGATTGAGATTTATGAGAATTAGGAGTGGAATTGGGATATTAGACCTCAAATAATAAAATGTGGAGAATGGAATTTTAGGTGTCTAAATAAAGTTTGAGGACCAATAGGGCTACATATGGAGAGATATGGCAAAAAAATGAAAAAAATCTAGATTCTATTTTTTTTTTTTTTGGATTATGTTTTCTATTTTATATCTAGTTGTAAGTCCTCTGAGAACTATTTGATACTCTATAGATATTTTTATAAAAGTGATATGATGAATATTTTTTAATTTCTAGGTTCTATCAAATGTCTAGCTACAAGTCCTTTGATAGTCTTCAGATACTCTATTGCTAGTTGAATTTTTGATAGTCTACTAAAAATATTTTGAAACTGATAGAAATGGGCCCCAAGTATCAATGTCTACCTAAGGTTTTAAATATATCTCTCTAGCCACCAATGTCATCTGAGTGAGTACCATTCTATAAAAAAAATTGCCCATGGGTTTACCTCTAAACGATAGCTCTTGCTTTTCCTCATGAATGGGAACTAGTCAATTAGGATGGGGCCATTACCCATTTCACTGATAGGTCCTCTCAATGGGCTAGCTACTTTGGGGTTCCTATGGTACTCCTCATAATGAGTTTTAGGTATTTTTCCCAATCACTTCTCATAGTTATGCAGACATGTTTTTACCTTGGTACAAAATAGATTATTGTGATACAGAAAAATACTTAAATGAATTATGTAGTGAAATAAAAAAATAGTGTCAAAAAAAATTAGCCCTGAAAAGCACTCTGATACCATATGAGAGGATCCTTCCTAAACAAGTTAGCATATAATTACAAATACACAAATAAACTATGAAAATTATCAATATATTAACTCAAATAAGCAAAATTGAATTACAATGGTTGAATTATAGAATCATTGGCCTCTTCGAGGGGGCAACCTCTTTTGAGTAAGATCAATACAATAATTGTGTGGATGCCTTTATTAGCCTCAATACTTAATTATATACTAAGTATAATATAAACAACTACTACTTCCCATGAATGTACGATAAAATAAAATTCTCATGGGATGACTTACAAAGCATATGCATCCATAGTAATTATTATAATAACAAAGTAAAGAGAAGGGGTAGCATTGGTTCCTAACATCATATATTTACAATAGATTGTTTTGTGCTTATTTTTCCTTTCAGTTGTTAGCTTAAAAATGCTAGTGATCTTCCTTATTACATGAGTATATCCCCCATGACATATCATGATGTGTCACACTCCATAACAATAGTTTTTGAAAAATTAGTAGACAAAACTAAAGTTGTGCACAAAGCCATTTTTAACTATTCAAATGCATTCTTAGATGAATCAGTCCACTATAAAGTGTCTTTATTCAATAAATAGGTGAGTTTAGATGCAATGATACCATAATTTTTGATAAACCTATGATAGTAACCAGTTAGTCCTAGAAATCCTCAAAGGTTATTGAGGTTCTTGGGAACCTGCCACTCCATCATCGCTTGGATTTTTATAGGATCAACTTTCCCTCCTTTATGTGAAATAATATGGCCCAATTACTCCACTTTTTGTACACCAAAGCATGTTTGGAAGGTTTGACATAAATATGATGCTATTTTATAACTAAAAGTACATGTTTCAAATGGTCTTCCTAATTTTTTGTTGTACATTAAGATATCATCAAAAACCACCAATACAAACTTTCTAATAAATGGCCTAAAAATAGCATTCATCAAACTCTGAAATGTATATGGTGTATTTGTGAGACCAAAAGGCATGACCATAAATTCATAATGACCTTCATGATTTTTGAAAGTTATTTTAGGTATGCCCTCATCATAGATTCAAATCTGATGATACCCAGAGTAAATGTCTATCTTGGTAAAATAAATAGCACCATGAAATTCATCTATCAAATAATCAATTATTTGAATAATAATTTTTTTTATGGTGTACTTATTGAGTTTTTATAATTTGGGCATATCCTCTAAGTGTCATCCTTATTTCACACCATGACCATAGGGGAGGAATATTCATTTTAACTATGTTAGATGTTTCTTGCCTCAAACATCCCTTTTACTATGTTGGGTGGTGTACTTCCTAGAATGAGATTGATGGCATGATCATGCATGCAACTTGGAGGAATTAATTTTGGCATGTCACCAAAAATAATAGAATGGTCATTTATCACCCTTTACAAATTAGGATGTTTAGACTCCTTAGTTTAACCTCTATGGATAATAAGTGTGCCATAAATCCCTTAGAACATTTTCTAAGAATCTTCATCATCTGATGGGAACTACCTCATTATAGATATTTATCCTATTTTAGTCATATAAAATGTGAAATTGGATGACTTAGGCATGACTAATGACACCTAATCCATAGGTTTTCCTTCTTCTCATGTAACCCTTTTAGACTATTCTTTCATTGATTCCCAATCATCTGTATCCTTCTAGACTTAGCTATTTTAGACCTAGGCAACCCTTTCAAGCCCAGATCTATCCCCTCAAGTCTCATCCCATTAAGACAATAGTGCCAAAATTAGATAGGAGTGTTGAACCTAGGGTGTGCTATTTTTGGTGATATTGTCTAAGTGCATTTTTTCCTCTAACAATCAAATTTTTCCAAATCCTTATCTTTTTCCCTATCAACCTAATACAAGTTCATTTAAAACGTGATCATTAACTACCTTATATAAGTCCATTAAAATTCCATTTAGAAGAGTTGGCACAATTTAGAGGAAGGAATCAAGAATACAAGCAAGTACACTCAAGTACTCTTCCCTATTCTCTGCATATAACCTTCTAAGAGCATTTTAAGCCTATTCAAGCACTCATCCCAGTCCCTAGTGGTCTAAATTTCATCTATTTTCACATATATTTGCATAAATCACACATAATTACACCAAGTACTTCAATGGGAGAACTACATTAGCTTGATCCCTCTTTAGAGTATTGGTATATAGGCAGCATGCCTACACACAGGGTGTGAAGTGCATTTAGCGTATCATTTACACATTAACCCCTTATTTTTCTTTCCCAAATTTCCATTCAAGTTCAAGCATAAATATCTCCTAAGGGTTTTGAAGACTAAATCAGACACGCAGTGAGCTCCATAGGCTTTTAGGCCTCAAAAATTCATAGACAAGATAACATAAGCCTATAGAATAAGACCCAAAAATATTTCAACCTTAGAACAATAACACTGAAATAAGACTACATCATCAGACAATAGGTTTTCCACTTTCAACACTCCTATACAACCTAGAAACAAAGTTTAGGAACATGTTCTAGTTTGTTTTCCAGTCTTGTTCCTCTAGTATCAGGCCTTGTCTTAGTCTAGATCAACTAGAATAAGATAAGTTCTATTTTCTCTCACTTTCTACTATATTTAGAAAAGGAAAAAATAGTATCTATTTACACAAATCATTAGGTTAATTAAATTATATTATTCACTAATTTACATTACTCAGACCCATTTATTATTTATAAATTAAACCCCTTAATTTCCTAAAATAATAAAACATTTGGTGAACCCAACTTACTTTAAAATTTTCAACAAAAACCCTAAAACCCTAGGGATAATTAATTTTGATTTTTTACCATAATTTCTTGATTTTTATTGAATTTAAAAATAAAAAATCTACTAATTCATTGCAAAAATATTATATATTTTGTTCAAACACTAGTTTGCACATACTAGGTCCTTTTTGCATACAAACACTTTTCAAATATTAGGAAAATATATTTATAATTTTAGAAATATTTCCTAAATTTTTCAAGAAAAATTCTATAAATTTATCTAAATTTTTCAAATTATTACATTAATTTTGAAAAAAAAATTATTGAAAACCCTAGTTGCATCAACTAAACTCCCAATTATTTCCTAGTACTTTTTGCATCATTTTCTAAAAAAATTAGTTACATATAAAACTTAGAAAATCAATTGAAAATTCAAAAATTCATAGTATTTTTCATAAGTATTTCTTTAAAATCCTTAGTTGCATATACTAGCACCTATTTGCTTCTTGAGGTTTCACCTTACATGCTTAGGAGCTCTATATCCTTTTTATGCATATTTCATTTCTTTTTTAAGATTATATCAGCTTAATATTTTCTACTTTTATTCAAGTTGTTCTCCTTATTCCACCTAAGTTGTTTTCATCTTTTCCTTCAAGATGAAGTGTAAAACCTAGTGTCAATCCTCTTGAATTCATCAACATTCTTCTAACTCAACCATATACCATGGATAAACAACCAATTCAGGTTCTAATCATAGATTTTACACATCTATATTACACTAATTTCAATTAGGATAATTCCAACAAATATCAATATGAAAATAACAATGATGATGTACATATCGATGCTCATACTCCACCAGATTGGACTACAGATCCACTTTTACCATTATCAGTAATGAATTTATACTCAATAAAATTTTGATTTTATAAAATTTTAGTGAAATACTTAAGGAATAACCTAAATATCATACACTAATATTGTAATCTATCATGGAAATTAAAAAATCTAAGAAAGTTAAGTCTTCCATTCCCATGAAGCAACTACTTGAAAATGACACTATGGGGCAACTATGTCTCAACCCCCTATAATAACCCAATCTTCTTCTATGCCACCAACTATAGCTAGTACATCCCTATCTCCTAATTTGGTATCCCTTATGCAAGAGATCCAATCTCTTCAATCTAAGGTACAAAATCTTGAGCAAGGTACCACTAGACCTACGTAGGCTTTGGATTCTTTTGATCTTCTACATACACCATTTGCACATCACATTGCTTATACACCCTTACCACCATTTTTTTTTAACCTAAACTCACTCTATATGATGGTAAGGGTGATCCAAAGACATATTTGAGAGTTTTTCATGCAACATGTTTGGATTATGTACCCAATGATTGGCTACTTACCAAACTATTTCCATAGAAACTAAAAGATTATGCTTTACAATGGTTTTGTAGTCTGCTAAATTATTCATTCATAGCCTTCAATCCTTTATAAAACATGTTCCTAGCACATTTTAGTATCAACATTGGTGACAAAGTTTCATATGTACATATTTCACAGTAGAAACAAGGGTCAAATGAGCCCCTCATAGATTATGTTTTTAGATACAAGACTATTCTACCTAAACTAATTATCGCCATGGATGATCAAGATCTACAAGACATCTTCAAATGGAGCCTTCTAAGATAATTTCATGAATCTATTATATTCAAAATATTCTCTTCCTTCACTAAATTTTTTTATACACTCAAGGGAAGAGAAGTCAAGCTAATTTCAATGGGAAAAATTAAGTATTGAATTATCTCAGACATGAACAACAAGAGTAAAATAAAAGTCCCATACAAGGTCAAAATTAGTGACAACAAGAATTATAATCAACCAATAATGAATGTAGCTTCAGATCCCCCTTAGCATATGGTTTTATTAGCACCTCTTCATCGTGCATTTACCAATCTACTAGTTTCTCTAGCCAAGGTTTTATAGTAGTTATTAGAATGTAACATTATCACTCTCCCTCCTATTTAAGAAGTAGATCCAACAAATATTATTATGTGAGGATATGATCAACATGCATTTTTTTATTTTCATAGCACATGAGGCCACACCACAAATAGATGCATTAGTTTATGACATAAGATACAGGACTTGATAGATGATAATCTACTTAATCTAAGCACTTCAGTTGAGCCTCCAAAGACAAAGCCAACATAAGATAAAGATTTAAAAATATTTTCAAATCCATTTCCATAGCATTCAAAACAAGATAAAGATGACACATTAGGTGTTCATCATACATACCATACACATCCTCCACCAACTACATACCAGGCACCTTCAATTGAGGCGCATCCTTTGAGAAGTATGATAGGTGTGTATAAGTCTAGAGTTCTAACTAGGCCTTTGGTATATTTTTTAGATCAGGATATAATGGAGGATAATATAGGCTATAATGCACTTTTTATCAGAGCACATATTCATAATCATCCTATTCATAGTATACTCATCAATAATGGTTCTAGTCTTAACATGTGCACCTTCACACTACTTCAACATTTGGGTTATTCAGAGTAGGATATCACTTTGATAGACATAGTTATTAGTGGTTTTAGTGGGCATATTCAAATTTCATTAGGCAAGATATTAATTCCACTACAAGTTGGTCCTATATATGTGACCACCCCATTTATTATAATTCCCATCATAGGATTTTTTGATATATTAATTGGTCGACCATAGATTCAAAAAATTTGGGTAGTACCTTCTATATTTCACATGTGCATGAAGTTCATTCACACTAATCAAGTTATCATAGTTGGTGGAGTTCCTTATGAGTCACCACTCCCCACTTCAGAGCCATCTAACAGCTTATAGTCACCAAATTTAGTTTCTCCACTAGTTTTAGATTCTCCTCTAGTTTTAGTATAGCTTCCACTTCAAATCTAGCCATAGTTGTGACATCCTTTTCTAGTATAGAGGGTTCATACACCCCCATAATTTCAATATTATAGATAATTTCTAGTAATAGTATTCACACCTAGAGTATTTACATTGAGGTCTCATATAGCTACACAAAGAGCACCTATTTAGAAAGCCCCTTCTACTTCTAGACCGGTCCCTAAGAGCCTTATAGTTTCATCCACTTCTCAAAGTTACAGGAGGACCCCACATTTAGCTTCTAGTTTAGATATTTTAGAGCAGTTATAATGTATAAATATTTCAACTTCCCAATATCAAACATACACTCATGCCTCATGATCGTGCATGATTTAGTTATTTGATATAGGACACCATGATATGGAGTCTCATCCAAGACTCATTTATTAGTATTGTTTCTTCCTAGTATTTCTTATACATAGCTTATATCAAAATACAAAAATTCAAAATACAAAAACATTAAAAACATATCAAAAATACCAAAAACATTTTGATTGTATGCATCATCCATGATTTACATTAATATTATAATGCTAGGACTTACCTTTGTTGTTTCATGTTATTGTATGTTGATTTTTCTACATTACCATGCTTCACTTGATCTTCTTTGAGTGTGTGTAGTGACATCTAATTACTTGATTACTTCATTTTACCCATTAAGGGGCACTCTTACTTATACAATCAAGACACACATTGATATACATACCTATTGGGGGCATCTTCTACATGACTAAACCATCTAGGTTATGTCATTTATACACTACATAATCTAAGTTATCATGTTCATGTACATTACTTTATAACTTACACAAAATATTATATCTTCATTTCACTAATATTTAGCACTTGTGTATCTCTTAGCATATACCTAGTCTTGTACTATAGATTTTTTGCATACTTTCACATTTTCTTTTATGAGTTAGATGTGCTTGTATCTTTCCAATTATTACAGTCTTTCTCTGCTTGCTTAGCATAGCTTGTGTGATTGCATTTTCTAGTTCCTATTTGACTCTTACTTATGCCTTAGGACATTTACCAATGTTCTTTTATTATATTCATGTGTGTGCCTTAGGACATTTTCTAATGTCATTTGGTTCTACTCTTTTATGTGCCTATGGCCCTTATGCCAGCTTTGCTTGTTTCACTTGTATATATATGTGGCATTTGAACATGCCTTCCATGCTTATTTTCTAGTTAAAGTGACATGTTCCCATGTCCCTTATTTGTGTGGCCCTTGTCTATCCTTATATGCTTCTTAATTCTTTCTTATTTTCTTGATTACTTGTTTTCTTTTGAATGTGTGCAATTCCATGATCCATATCATGCATTTCCCTTGATTTCTTGGATGCTATGATGGACATCATGCTTCATCCCTCTTTGACAACTAACAACTAACATCTAACATTACCAGTTCAGTACATTGTACATGATTTTACATTGTTATATCTATCTATGCATACGCCTATTGATCTAAAAATCTCTCAATACAAACATTTTTATATCTAGAGATATATTATCAAATATTATTGCTACATCATGTATCTATGCAGCTTAACACACTTGTAGGATTCTTTTCTTCTAAGCGTAGTCATTGCAATTTCAATCCTTCCTACCCTCAAAAGAGGGGGAAATAAATAGAGGGTTTTTCATAGAGACCAAATCTCCTAATAGTCAAAATAGTAGCATTCAAACCACTCAGAACAAAATCCAAAGGTCAATCCGATCAAAATAGAGTAGAAAAATAATGATAGTTCCAAATCATTAACCAGTTTTCACACTAGAAAGTAGAGCTATAAATAGACATTAGCACAAAACTTAAGGATTTCCACATTTTCCTAAGTTGTATTTCATATAAGCCTAATACATTTGTTTTGGAGTGGCTTTCATACAATCCTAACCTCCATCTTTCAAAATGGCTAAGAGTGGCCTAGTTTCTAGCATATATTTAGGCTATCCATACTATATTATCAAATTTATTTTACATATATGGCTCCATGAGATATTTCATATGACATATATTCTATACTAGTATCACTTCATATCTTCACTTCATAGGGAAATAATGGAGCCAAAGGTTTAGCCTTTGTATTCTTGAGCCACCTATTCAGAGGGATTGGACACATAGTCCAAACATTGATTAACACACACATGATTCATTAACTTCACTTAGTTGGTGATGATAGATCCAAAAGGATAGCCTTTAAATTCTTGATCCACCTTTTATGGAATTGAGCACTCAACTTTTTTCATGATAGTACTCTTGATTTAACACATAATACAATCTAACATCACAATAGGTTTTATATTAGTTTGCATATTTGGTGAGGTGTATTCATTATTTTATCTTACTCTTAGATTTTATATGTTCTTATTTTAGCTATATTAAATCTAGTAAGAATTGATCTACTTTATGTTTTCATTTTGAGATTCACACTTCATAATGTGCTCTCTCTATGCACATCTAGCATTACGCAGCTTCATGAGCTTCTCCCTTATAGGTAAGTTCAAGTATGATTTATTTTTTCCTTTATCCTAGTATTTAACATTGTTTCATAACTAAATTAAAGGGAGGGTAAATTTAGTCATATAAAATGCAAAATTTGATGACTTAGGTATGACAAATGATACCCAATTCATAATTCCTCCTTGCTTACGTAACCTTTCTAGGTTATTGTTTCATTGATTTTTGGCCATCCATAGCCTTCTGGACTTAGCTCTTTTAGACCCAAGCAGCCCTTTCAAGCCCAAATATATTTGCATAGGTCTCATCCCCTTAGTAAAATATCACCTAAATTAGATAGGAGCAATAGAATCCAAGGTGTCTTGTTTCCAGCACTGTTGTCCAAGTGTATTTTTTCCTCTAATGATCAAATTTTTCTAAATCCTTATCTTTTTATTTGTCAACCTAATATAGGTTCATTTAACCCTTGATCATTAATTACCCTATAAATTTCCATTCAAATTCCATTTAGAAGGGTTGACACTCATTTAGAGGAAAGAAGCAAGAATATGAGTAAGTACACTCAAGCACTCTTCCCTATTCTCTACATGCAACCTTCTAAGAGCATTTCAAGCCTATTCAAGAACTCATACTAGTACCTAGTGATCCAAAGTACATCCAATTTCACATCTAGTTTCATACATCACACATAATTACACCAAGCACTTCAGTGGGATAACTACATTAGATTGATCCCTCTTGAAAGTATTGGTATGTAGCCAGCGTGCCCACACACAATGTGTGAAGTGTGTCTAGCGTATCCTTTACACACTAACCCCCTCTCTCTCTTTCCAAAATTTCCATTTAATTTAAAGAATAAAAAGATCCTAAGGGTTTTGAAGAATAAATTAGACATACAGTGAGCTCCATAGGCTTTTAGGCCTCAAAAATTCATAAATAGGCTAAAATAGGCCTATTGAATAGGACCTAGAAAGCTTTTAGCCTTAGGACAATAGTGTTGAAATAGGAATACAGTGTTAGATAGTAGGATTTCCACTTTTGGTGCTCTTTCCTAACCTAGAAATGAAGTTTAGGAACCTGTTCCAACCTATTTTCTAGTCCTACTCCTCTAGTATTAGGCCATGCCTTAGTCTGGATCAACCAGGATAAGCTATGTTCTATTTTCTCTCACTTCCTACTATATTTAGAAAAGGCAAAAATACTATCTATTTACACAAATCAATAGGTTAATTATAGTATATTATTCATTGAATTACATTGATTATACCCATTTACTATTTAGGAATTAAACACCTTAATTTCTTAAAATAATAAAACACCCATAAATATACATAGTTCAATTTTCTTACCTTTTGAAAGGAACCTCATGAATAGTTCTTGTAAATTGATCTCAATAGTGCCCAAATTTGTGAGCCATGAAACTCTTAAAATAATACCATATCTTCCCATGGGAATATAAAACATGTGTGAATCTAAAAAGTAGTCTCCCATATCAAGTTTAATGATATGGCATTTTTTATAATAATTGATGGTATAACCATTTGTAATCATGACCTAAAATTTTGGAGTTGGGTAAATGAAATAGTTAAAATGAATCTCCATCTTATTATTGATGAAGTTATATGTACTTCTAAAATTAATTAACATCATCATCTTTTGTTTCTTCAGGAAACCCACCACTTTAAGATTTTGAGTAGTACTAATGCCTAAAAGTGCATGACAGGAAATAATAGGTTGAGAATCTTTAGATTCATCCTTAGGTTATTCTAAACCTTCCCATGAAACCTGATCATCTTTTTCCTCCTCATTGGCACCTTCAATTTAAAATATATTCTTTTTATCATGTTGACATCCTTTTCTCCATTTTTTGTCTCTTCCAAAACACAAACCTTTTGCATGTTTTTATTTAATTTATTGAGAGTTCAATTTGGTAGGCTACAAAAATGATGGTGTTGTAAAAGTGCATTCATGGAAATCAGTGAAGGGTCTTTATCTGATCATCTCTTTTTACTCATACATGTGTGATTTTGATATGGATTTAGATACATTATTGGGATGAAACTTGTGAACCTCCAATTGGATGTTATATTAAATGCCACCCAAAAATAGGTTAGTCATATGTTCCTCAATGATGTCTACCACACATAAGTAGAGAGTTTGAAATTGATGAATGTAATTTTTTATAGTCCCATTTTAGCATAGATTCTATAGCTATCTTAAGTATATTTTAGATATTTTTTTATGATAGTGGATATACAACTCTTCTAAAACTACTAACCATAAAATTAGGACACCCTTATTTTATTTTGAGCACACAAACAAAAATACTAAATGAACTTCTTGGGTTTTAGACATAGAGAGACCATGGCCACTTTTTTCAAATAGGGATTATAATGTAGATTAAATAAATTTTCAATTTTAGTAATGTATGTGAATGAATCCTTACCATCAAACTTGCATAAGTACACTTTTGGCAACATTGACTTTAACCCTAGATTGGTACTAGAATTGTTTGGATTGGGAAACCCAAACTAGAGTGATGGATAGGTATTTTACAAAGGCTAAGAAATAAGGTTGTCCAATTTCATAGTTAGTTATTTTAATTTATCCCTTAATACATTCATATCCCCTCTCATCCCCATGACTTCCCCTTAAACTACATAGAGATCATTTTTTCACATTATGCCATGTATATCTAATTAAAGGTGTTGAACCACCATTGAAATACTCAAATCCAAAGTTTTATATGCCATGTAATCCTAAAGAGGAGTTTTAGGCATTTATCTCCCTTTTCCACATCCATGAGTGTTAAGCCTATCCATGCACAAACCCTAGGAGGGTTATAGCCTCAAAAAAATGTATTAACAAATAATATCACTACGATCACTTTACCAAGATGAATCCAAAGACTACTAATGTGCACAAGGTGAAAAAACTTGGCCTAAAAATGTGTATTATTATAATATACCATTTTTATCATATTATAGAGATGAATCTAATGACTACTAATTTACATAAGGTTAAAAAAATTCTAGACCTTTTTTTTACAGTTTTTTATTTATTTTTTCCTTTTTTGTAAAAAATTCGTGAAAAAAATTATGGTGATAAAAAATTCAGTACTTCTTGGATCACAAATTATGTTTTTTTAACCTTTTATTGCTCAGGATGCTAGTTCCAAAAAAAAAGTTTCACAAAAAATTGCCCAAATCAAAACTTTGATACCACTTGTAAAAAAATTACTTAGATGATTCTCAATAATAGAATAATATATCTTAGAATTAATAATAGAATAAGTAGATCCACAATAACAATTGGAAAAATGGAAGGATACTTTAATATTATGATTGATCCACTTCAAGGGGTAACCTCCACAACAATGAAATAATAAAATAATTCACAATATGATCCTCTAAGATTAGAAGTAACATCTTATATATAGTCTACTTAGCTATGGTTATTCCATAGGCTGACCTAATAAGAACATAAAGAAATATGATAAGAATATAAAATAGGTACACAAGTTGGCCAAAAATATCCCTAAACATGCCTTAATATAAGGGTATAGAATATACCTATTGACATTTTGGCCTCATAAGGCCAAATGTCAACCCCTAACATTGAAAAAAATTAATGATAATTATCCTATTCTGCTCATAGTGATATCTTGCATGATCATATCCTTTTAGTCTTATTTTGAGCCTTGGTATTATATATGAGAGGTGTCACTAGTGTGTCATAGTTTTAGACTTGAATAATTTTTCATAAATTTCTTGAGTCTTTTGGTGAGGTAATAGTGATCTTAGAGTGAGAAAGCTGATTATCAAGAAATCCTGACAAGTCCAAATGAGTGATCTTAGTCTTATTTGAGGAATTTAAGGATCTTTTGGTCTAGTGAAGGTGTTTGACATTATTTGAGGTCATAATGTGAAGGCTTATTGGTGTGCTCAATATCATTGTCTTTGTTTTATTCAATTAATCCTTTTCAAACCTTCATCACCCCTCTTTAAGCACCATATACCCCACAAATCACTTCATGTGAGGTTATTTACTTCAAAGGCCTTGGAAAGGGAAGTGTTTTATCAAATTACATTAAAATGGGTTTCTAAATGGTCTTATTCACATCATATTTCCATGACATATATGTTTCATAATTCTTAAAGCCATTTTGAGACCCATTCACACCTCTTCGTTAGTTAAATGGGCCCTATTATGGCATAGAATTAAACCCATGTGGGATATTTATTTAGACTCCTCCACTCACAACCATAATATTGTATCAATCTTAGGCTATGGGTATCTTATATTTGGGTTGAACCTCTGGAGAAGGTTGGCTTCTTCTTGATGGATCACCTAAACTAATACTATTATTAGGAAAATGGATATAGAGGGGTAAAGGGTTACTAAGAGAGATAAAAAATTGATGTACCAAATTAAAATAGGGACTAAAATAAGCATGAAATAAACATTAATGAAGCATAAGACAATACTAGCTCACACAACCTCATGGACTAGCTAATTTGGATAAGTATTTCATAAACTAGGCTCACAAATAATGAATGAAACAAGGAAGAATTATAAGATTCACACCAATCCTAAATTAATGTAAAAAAGAGAATGATTTCAAACCTATAAATAGCTTGAAAACACCTAAAAATAGGCAAGAAATAAGGACAATGGACATAGAATAAACTCGTTCACAATGCCATCATGCATAAGCTTTGCTAAACATAATTCAGAGGCAAGAGATAGGTAAAAAAAGTCTTTACTTCTTCAATAGGTATTTCTTAAAAAAATTGATAGGATCTAGCCTTATCAAATGAGAGTTTCCTATCTCAAGATATCTCAAAGAGTCCTTTTAAAATGGGGAAGAAATGGGAGATATAGGAGAAAGGGGAAGAGAGAGGAAAAGCACATAATTAGAATCAATAAATGAGTTTCCACCACATTTCAATTAATTCTCCACCATATTTTGATCAAATAAAGACTAATATTATATAGATAAAATAACCTTCATCTATCAAAATTGCCTTTAAGCCTTCTCATTGGCTAAGAAATACACTAGAAGACAAGAATCTATTGATGGTGATGAGTCATGATCCTACCAAGAAGGAAAAATATTTTAAAGCTCTAAAATATATTAAATTATCCACCTACACTCTCCAACCACTACATTATCCTCAAAAATCTACACAATCTTCCACTTTCCTTCTTTATAAAGACAAAATCGTCATATATATGGACCTGATAAAGCCATGACTATGTCTGCTTTAAGAAACTATAGGTTCTTATTTGTTGAAAATATGACCATGTTGAAAGATAAGAAAATTATTTTCATAATCATAAATCTATTCCTACTTCAAACCTTAGACATAAGTCAAATATAGATGAAAACTAATCACATTTATTAGTTTTTATATAGTCATCATTTCAATGAAGATTTTCCATATACTAAGCCTTAATGTTTATCTCCATTAGGTTTAAATAAACCTATTTTGCCTCTAAACATTATGGAAGATAGGAGCTCATTATAAACATGGATCCCCCTTCAAAAGATAATTGACACGATCATCAAAACATATTACAAGGTTAGAAAACAAGTCCTATAAGTTCTAAATATTCAAACTAGAGGTCTAAACTAAGCTTTAATGGTGGCCCTCGAACTTGAAATATCTACTTTGGCTTGATCCAAATCAGATTTGGATCTCATCTCTATGCATTCACTCATCTAGGTCCACAAAATATTTTGATATGATGTGCCTACCTCTATGGATTCCTCACCATGTTGTTTATCATATTTAAAGATATGACCATCACAAATTTGAACACATGTCACCACATTGTGCCTCCTAAAACTTGATTGAATTTTCTCTATCATTATTTGATTTGGGCTTCCCAAATTATGAAACTTAGCAACCCCTCAAATTCAATCTATGTATATTACTACCAGTCTTCATATGGTTACCATTTTTATACCACATGGTGGCCTCATGTGTAATCTAGGATCATTGACCTTTTGACCTGATTCACACCATTGATCTCTTTTGCATAGTTGAATGTACTTCATCAATATTCTAATTATAATATCAAATTTGTGTTTTATATCCTTTGATTCACTATTATTTTAACACTTGTCTCCATTATTTTAACACTTGATTCACTATTATTGGGATTGCATACCTATTATGCAAGAGATTAGTATCCTTATCCTATCTATTGGGTATGGAGTCTCAAGTCTTTCTTTATTAGCTGATGAAAATGATACAAAGTTTTCCCTTTTTTTTAAACCCTCTCTTGAAGAAAAAAGGATGAAAATAAACAAAACAACACTGTACCCAAGGCACTTAGGGAAGGGAAATGCACAACTAAAAAAAATGTGCATAAGGCACTTAGAAGAAAACATGAAAATATATTCTAATATATATAATGGATACAAACTCTTTTAATAAAAAGGCTTTAAATGAATTCCATTTACTGGGATGGGTAATACCTCTCCATCCATCTAAGCAAGTTGAAAAGCATTATGTTGTTTACATCTGTGAATCAAATAAGGTCCACTCCACAAGCTATCAAACTTGGTATGGTTACCTAGCCTAGCCTTATTTAAATCCTACTTGAAGACTAGATCCCCTTCTTTGAAGTCCCTTTCTATGGCTCTCTTGTCAAAGGTTTTCTTAACTTGAGCTTGATGTAACGCTAGTGTCTTCATTTCAAGGTCCCTAGTTTCATCAAGATCCATGAGCTCTACCATCCTCACACTCATAGGTTCCCACTCTATAAACTAAAGTTGATGGGATAATTCCAAGGTAGGTAACTCAAGAGAGATAGGAAATTTGGATTCCCTCATATATATGAGGACATATGGTGAATTTCCAATGAAAACTTTGGGAATCACAATATCAGCCCATAAGGCTATCCTTAGCTTTATGTGCCACACTCTCTAATTCTCCTCCATATTTCTCTTGATAATCCTTATCAAGTTCTTTTTTATTGACTCTAATAGTCCATTACCTTTGAGGTAGTAATTCAATGATATACTAAGGTAGATGCCCAACTGAAGTGCCCATTCACTTATCTTCATGCCAAAAAATGTTAAGGCATTATCTAAAATTATTATTATTAGTACACCAAACCTCATTATTATGTTATCATAGAAGTCTAACACACTATTTCATTGGCTTATTTTAAGCTAATTACTTCCACCTATCTAATAAAGTAGTCAGTAGCAGTGAGTTCCCATTTGTGTCCTCTACTGGAAGGTGGATTGATCATTCCTATGAAGTCCAAACCCCACTACATGAAGGGTTGTTCCACCTAAATTATGTTGAGAGGAAGGGATACCAACCTTTACTTACCTATAAAGAGAACACACTATTGACCAATGCATATTCATCTTTAAAAATGTTGGGCCAATAATAACCAACTATAATTAATTTTATTGTTGTAGTCATTAGAGCAAAATGGCCTCATGTAATCCCATCATGGAATTGCTATAAGATCCTTATCACCTGGTCATCATCTATGTACCTTAGGAGCACTATATTAAGGTATTTTTTGAATATAACGCTATTAACTAATGTATAAGTTATGGACTGGAGTCTAAAATACCTTCTCTTTTCCATATTCATACCTTTTGGGCACTCACTTGTTAGCAAAAAATGTGTCATATCTTAGAGCTAGCTATTGTGAGGTGGAGGTACATCCATTTTTGAGTTGTCTTGTGTTACCAAAATAACTTATTTACCTTCATTGATATCATCAACCATATGCTCACATAATATTTTGCCTCTCACTAGTTTAGTGACCTTAATTTCCATGTCATACTCCATGACCTTGGTAATCCAAGTAGTCCTCTTCACAATCAAGTCTTTGTTAAGAAGGAAGTCCTTCACTTTAGGATAAGACGCCATAAGATAAATATTGCTATTAGAGAGAATTGGTCTAAAATTTTTAAGGCTTCTTACTTCTTCAAGGATTTACCTTTATACAAAAGTGTACCTTACTTATATCCCTTGCCTTTAACTAAAAAATGCAATTAGCTACTAAATTTCTTCATCATTATTTTACATCAACATAACTGATATATTGTCAATATTGGAAAAGGCATACAATATTAAATCCCTTGATAAATCAAGATTCACAAGCATGGGTGTTTGGGTAATGGCTTGCTTGATAGCCAAAAATGTTTCTTTACTTTCATTGGACCAAGTGAACACTTGGTTCTTGTTCAACATGGTAGTGATGGGTTTGACCAAGTTTATAAAACCAAGTATAAACCTTCTCACAAAGTTTATTTTTCCAAGGAAACTCTGGAGTCTCTTATTGTGCTTGGGTAAAGATAATGCCAAGATGGTACTTATTCTATCAGGATCAATGGATAATCCTCTTTTTGAGATAATATGTCCCAAGAGTTTGTCTTCATGGATAGAAAACACACATTTATTGGGATTAAATGTGATCCCATATTCTCTACACCTGTCAAAGATTAGTCTTAGGTAATCTAAGTGCTCACTAGCCTTCTTGGAGAAAACTATGATGTCATCCAAGTAGACTATCACCATCTTATTTAACAATCCTTAGAAATCATGTCCATGGCTCTTTGAAAAGTTACCCCATTATTTGATAAGACAAAAGGCATATTTTGATAAGCATATGTGCCCCACTTTAGGGTAAATTCAATCTTATATTGGTCTTCTTCTCTTACTAGCACTTGGTTATATCCTAAGTACCCATCCAAAAGAGAGAAGTGTTATGAACTATAACTATTTGAAGGATCTACTCCATGGATGGTAAGGGGTAGTGGTCTTTCAAAGAGATCATGTTCAAGTCTCTAAAGTCAACACATAACCTAATCTCCCCATTCTTCTTCCTCATAGGTACCATATTTGCTACCCATGAGGAGTACTTAATGGGAAATATGATATTGGATTCAATCAATTTAGTTAATTATTTCCTCACTAGTTCTTCAATTTTGGGGTTGATATTCCTTTATTTCTACCTGACAGGCTTGACATTAGCTTCTAATTTTATAGTGTGTTGGGCTAGATTAGGATCAAAACCTTTTAGATCACTATATTCCCAATCAAATATGTCTACATATTCTTTACAAAGCTCAATGAAATTATGTCTTTTATCCCTAGTTCTTACCTTTCCAAGCTTGAGGATCTTATCTTTGATGATCAAAAATCTTTCATAGTTCTCCTCATCAATTGACATCACTACCTTATCTTTACTCATATGGTCTCCTTTATGGAAAAGACCTTCAAGGGTGACCAACCATTTAGAATTTTTTTTATACCTCAATTATACAATTTAATCCTCATACTAATGTTGGAATTTATCTTGATTAATTGAGAAAAACTCTACTTCCTACTATAAGAGATAAGCAATTTTATTATCACTATTAAAGACCTGTCAATGAGATTCATTATCTAGAACTAATGCTCTTACTACCAATTTGACATATGGCTACACTTTGGACTTCTTTAACTCATTTAGGATGTAAAACTAATCTCCCATAGCTACCAACCTATCAACATGCTGATTTTGGTTCCTTAGCACTACTTAGATGTTGAAGGCCTCAAAGTCCTCAAGAATGTCCCACACTTTATACTTGTAAGATCTTATGAAGGGATTATTTGTGATGTTTTAAACTATGACCTAATTCACTATCATTTCATTATCCCCATATAATTTTAACTACTTGATTCCTCTCTTATTATCCCATTGAAGGCCATAAATAAGTCCCTTATACTCAACTACATTACAAGAAAAACTAAATTGAAATGTGTAAGAATAAAAATACTTATCATTGGAGGGATACATTAGCATTTCACCTACACCTACCCCATGTTTTCTCCTTAAGCCATCAAATAACAATTTATACAAACCATTAGCATCTCTTTGAGGCCTGGTGAGGGATGACATAGACTCATTTCCCTCATGCAAGCAATAGACTCCCATGTCTCTTTCCTTAATGAATTTTAGAGTGTCAATTAATTGATTTTCACTCCATCACTCATCTAAGAACATATCAGGTATCTCCTCCAAAAGGGTGCTTTTATCTCTTGATTAGTAAGGTGTTTATCTTCATCTAGGATGGTATAATTGATGTTTGAGCTATCAGACCCATAAGGCTCAATGTGAAATTATGTAATATGCTTAGATTTTATGAATACCTTAGTCTTATACCTTGTCTTGAAAGCTATCTAGGACCAATCTATTGTTAGATAACCCCCAATTTTTGTTATGAAGGCTCTAGATAAGCATAAAGCAAAATAAGAAGGAACATCTAGAATTAACACATCTTGAGCCATTAAAACACTAGGATAAGCATGTAAGGTTAAGTTGAAACCTTTGATAATACAAAATGGTTTGGTGGAAGATTCATCAAGTTGTAAAACTCCCTTAGATTGGGTTTTATATTTTAATCTAAGTAAATCTGCTATTGACTTTGGTATTACTAAAGTACTTACTCTACTATATACCATGTAATTATGTAATAAGGAGTCACCAATGATTACAAAAATGTAGAAAGGAGGAGGTTTGACCACCTTATATAATTTTTCTTGATTAGGCTCTTTGGTTCCATTGGCAATGACTATATTTTCTTTACTTAGTGGCTTATCTAAAATATTATTCTTTAACAATCCTTCTTGAAGGATATCCATCTGACCAAGCATAGAAATCACATCCCACATTAGCATACTCACACTATATTTCTTCATTTGTTCGACAATATTGATGGGAAAACCACTAAATTTTGCACTAGTTTTGGGAACCAAAATTATATTCTGAACTTGTGAGTTTTGGGGTACAAAGGCAGTTCCTTGATCTTGATAATTTTGAGTTGTTGAAACCTTTGGAGTAGTATTAGGTTAATTTGTATTTCATATAAATGGGTTAATATTGGGAGGCTCTTTGATTTCTTCCTTATTACCATCCACATTCCTTCTTTTGAACCTTATGTTAACTTTCATTGAAATGTATTTTTGGTTAACATTAGAATACTAATTTAATACATAGCACTCTTCTCACTCATAATTTACCAATGTAGCACCCAACTAGCTTGGTCCTTCATTAGGGCCTAAGCCTTTTTTAAGCTCTTACAATTATGTCATTATAGGTATTTCTATGTTCTAAGCCATAAGATCTTGATTGTACTCATAACTAGTAGCTTGTTGTTATTGATCATTAAAATCCTAATTTAACTTAGCATTTGGGACAATGGATTGATTGAAACACTAATTCTAAGGCATGGTACCCTCACATTGTTTATCAATGTTGTTTTGAATAGGGACCAAACTAGTAGAGGTGCTTACAACATTTAGATTATAATTATTTTTTCTAACATAGTTAGGTTGACCCTATCCTTGGAAATTTATTTTGTAGGTTAGCCTATTTGCTTGTATGACTATTGTTGAGGTTGATATGTAGCTTGATAAGGTCTACTAAACTAGCCTTGTTGCCTCTTCACATTCACCAATTCATTTCTAAAGGATGTAAACATGCTCTTAAGCTCTTTGAAATTCTTTCTTTCTTTCTTTTGAGTCACTAATTTGACTAGTTAAATCCTTTTCCTACTTTGGTGTAGGTATAGAAGCAAGTGTTGGCACAAGTAGAATGATAGTAATGGGAGAGATAAAAATAGGTGTTTGAATCTCAAGAAATAAATTCATTGATGGCCTAGGTATAAGCTTATTAGCTTATACTAGATAATTCTCTACTTTGATTGCCACCTCATAAGCATTTTGTATTGCATTTCATCCCATAGACTGAATCATTACTACAATATCATTGTTGAGATATTTTAGATAGTAAAGGAAAATATAATTTGGGGTAGGCCTAATAGATACTATAATTCTATCCCATGCCTTTTAAAACCTTATCTTGAAATCTTGCATAAACTCATGAGGGGCTCTATTGATGGCAGTTAATTGTTCTTCAAGTGACAAGTGGTCACTTTTTTATTCAAAAATTTTACATAATACATGATCTAACTTGTCCCATTATGTGATGGAGTTATCAGTAAGGTTTCTATACTTGTCTCAAGATTTACCCTTGAAAGAGATGGATAATAAACTTAATATTCATATTTTCCTTAGTGATATCATGAATATAGTAAAATTAGCTATATATTTAAGGTTCTTAGAATGGGTTGTATATTGGTCTCCCATGAAGTAGGGAACACTTTTAAGAGTTGTTACTAGGATGGGATCATTCTTCTAGAGGTCTAAAGGACTCTGACCATTTAAATCCACAAAATAAAAAGCTCTAGGGGTTGCCATGGCAATGAAAGGAGCTAACAAATATCTTCCTATAGGGGTACATTTTGAAATTGGTTTAGGAGAAAATTTTCCTTTATATGGATGAGTGTTAGAAAACCTTAACCTTTTTAATGATTTCAAAGGTAATTCAAAAAATTCAAAAGGAATGCCTCTAGAATTTTACCTTGTAATCACCTTTGGCATGAAAGATAGCTACTACTCTACACCATAATGTTTTAGTGTTCTTAAAATTTACCAAATATTATTGTGTGAAAGCTATGACTTCTACAAATTGATTAAACCAACTTCAAACTTGACCAATCCTCTTTGAAAGTGGTCCCATCGAGTGTGCCAAAAATTATTGTGGCATATAATTTCACCCTTATGGGATATTTATTTAGGCTCCCCCACTCCCAACCACAATATTAGATCAACCCTAGGCTATGGGTGTCCTATAGTGGGGTTGAACCTCTGAATAAAGTTGGCTTCCTCTCAATGGATCACCTAAACTAATGTTACTATTGGGAAAAGGGATAGAGAGGGGGTAAAGGGTTACTAAGAGATATAAAAAGGTTATGCACAAAATTAAAATGGGATTCACATAAGCATGAAATAAACACTGATGAAGCATAAGATAATTCTATCTCACATAACCTCATAGACTAGCTAATTTGCATAAGTATTTCACAAACTAGGTTCACAAGAAATGAATGTAACAAGGAAGAATTCTAAAATTCACACCAAGCCTACATTAATGGTGGAAAGTGCATGATTTTAGACCTCAAAAAATCTTGAAAAACACCTTAAAATAGGCAATAAAGAAGTACAATAGACATGGAAGAAACTCTTTCACAATACCATCATGCGCAAACTTTGATAAACATAATTTAGGGGAAAGAGATAGGTAAATAAGTATTTATTACTTAAAAAGGTATTTCATACAAATTTTGATAGGGTCTAGCCTTATCAAATGAGATTTTACTATCTCAATATATCTCAGAGAGTCCTCTTACAATGGGGAATAAATGAGAGATATAAGAGAAAGGGGAAGAGAAAGGAGAAGCACACAATCAAAATCAATAAATGAGCTACCACCACCTTTTAATGAATTATCAACCATATTTTGATCAAATCAAAACTAATCTTATATTTAAAAAATAACCTTCATCTATCCCAATAGCCTTTAAGCCTTCTCATTGGCTAATAAATACACTATAAGACAAGAATCTACTAATGGTGATGAGTCATGATCCTACTAAGAAGGAAAAATCTTTTAAGGCTCTAAAATGTATTAAATTATCTGCCTGCACTCTCTAACCACTATATTATCCTCCTTGGAACTATACACCATCTTCCACTTACATTATTTATAAATACAAAATCCTAATATCCATGGACATGATAGAGCCATAACTATGTTTGCTTTAAGCAGTTACAAGTACCTTTTCGTCAAGGATATGACCATGTCATAAGATAAGACACTTGTTTTCATAATCACAACTCTAATCCTAATTCAAACCCTATACATAGATTTAATATATATGAAAACCAATCCCATTTATTGGTTTTTAGATAATGATCATTTCAATGAAGATTTTCCATATGCTAAGCCTTATTCTTTATCTCCATTAGGTTTAAATAAACCTATTCTACCTCTAAACATTATGGAAGCTAAGAACTTATTATACGCATGGATCCCCATTCAAATTATAATGGACACAACCATGTAAATTCATTTCAACATCCAAAAACAAGTCCTATAATTTCTAAATCTTCAAAATAGATGTCTAGACTGAGCTTTAATGGTGGCCCTCAAACTTGAAATATCTACTCTAGCTTGATCTGACATGCTTGCCTATGTGACATCCTCACCATGCTATTTAATATATTTAAAAATATGACCATCACAAATTTGAACATGTATGACCACCTTATGACTCCTAGAACTTGATCAATTTTTTTTTTGTTGATCTTTGATTTGGGCTTCCCAAATTATGACACTTGACAACCCCATATTAAATTTATGGATCTTACTTTTAGTCTTATCCAGTTATCAATTTTTCACCATTTGGTGGCCTAATGTGAAATTTAGGCTCATTAATATTTTGACGTTATTCACACCATAGATCTATTTTTTATGATTGAATGTGCTCCATCTATCTCTAGATTGTAAGATCAAATGTGCACCATTGATCCTTTGATTCACTATGATCATGACACTTGTCACCATTACATTCCATCTTAGGATCCTCTAACTTATTGACCTTGATCTCATCATTGATCTTTATTTTCATGATTTAAAACATGCTATTGATCTTGATAGTCCCACTGATTCAAGCTATTATCCATGTACCATTGATCTATGCTCTGATCAAGTGAGATTTTGACATTTGGTAACATTACATTCACTCTCAAGATCCTTTGAATATTTTTGAAATCAAACGTCTATTTATTGTGGCTTTAATTTGAAGTTACCAAATATGTCCCATACTAATAGATATTTTTGAAGGCATACACTTGTATTGAACTTGTGAATTCTTTTGATCAAATGAACCAAGTGGATCATGACTAAGCATAGACCTTGGAAGGTCATCAATTATGAACTAGATCATTGTCTTATATATAAAAACTAATCCCTTTATTTGTTTTTTATATAGTTTCAATCATTGAGAAAATATAAATGAGTCAAAACTAGAAAGGGAGTAATTCCTTCCCTTGATCCTCAAACCATGGTTGTAGATGAATATTTCTCAGGCTACAGATAAAAGCTTTATTTGTAGGCCAATTTTAGCCAATAGGCCCCACATGCCAAATTGTGACTCTTCCACTTCCCCCATACATATTTAATATTTGAAAATATTTTTTAATGCATCTTCCCTCTAATTTGGCCCTAAAATGATGTTTCTCATCTTAAAACATGGATAAAATGGTGGAAAGATAGAGATTTTTAGAGGTTTTATGTACTTTTATAAACTTATATAGACTATTATATATAAAGGAAGATTAGATAATGAATATGAATTCATGTTAGGTAATTAAATAGAGTTTCATGGTGAATTTATGTCAAATATACTCAAAACTAAACCTTCAGTTCATCTACCTTCTTTACAAGCTCATACAGCTCCTCACGTTTATGCTTAAATTGTAGAAAGGAGAGAGAATGGAGGTCCAAGACCTTATCCAAGTGAAGTAAACTTAGTTATTATATATTCATGTGAATTTTTTATTGCATTGACCCTCTTAAATTTATGAACATTCCTTAAGAAATTAAGGGATATGTACACCACCTTTATCTGTATAAGCCAAGTATAACAGAATAATTTTGAGGAATCTTAAGCTTGTATACTCAAACCAATAATTAATATTATTTTATCAATTATTTAAGGATACTCTCATGAAATTTTAGGTGTTTGAATCACATGTGTGAGCTCATGAAACTAAAAAACTTTTAAGATTGGCATAGTGTGTAATATGTAGGCAAAACTATGTATTGAATAGAGTTTGAGTGCCTTCATTAGAAGGGGTTGGCAATGTTAAAAGGTTGATTGATCATTTTAAGTTTCCCCATGTCACCTTTCTTATATTTTTTATTCACAATAACCTCTTTTCATCTCAAATATCTTTAAATAAAGGGGCTTACACTTATATGAGGTTCATTATCTAAGTAGCAATGTATGTCATTTAAATTTACCCTTAGAAGACATCAACCATAGTCAACAATGTGAAATAGAGTGTTGAAGTGATAATGGATCACCACCATTCCATTTTGAGAAAATATCCAAGATTTCATGGTAGTATTATTAGGCCTAAAACTACCCTCCTTTATTCCAAATTATCACATAGTCAATTTAGCAGATATTAAGGTTTCTTATCCAAAACTAATGTTACTCAGAGTATCCTAGGTTTCACTTTTCGACTGTGTATACCCATTTTTCTAATTTCAAAGTGATACATTTTCTTAGGTATATGTATAAGGGTACATAAGATTCATGTTAGTTTAATTATGATGGTTATCATGTTTCATTTCATTTCTCTTTCAAACATACATCATTTCCCATTGATTTCACTACCATTTATACATTTTTTGATCATGTTGTTCATGTTCCACACCTCATGTCACCCCATAGTCACCCTCCTTCATTCATACATCCTTCACTCCAAGAAAAACCCATGATAACATAAATAATTACCCTTAAAAACCCTCAAGAACAATGAATTTATGGAAGGTTAGATATTTGTCGATATTATACCTTATTGAGGAGGCAAATAACCACCTACAGTTGGCTATTTTGGCCTATTATAGTAGAGTCTCCAAGGCCACTATATGAACCACTCATAGGAATAATAAATGGTGTGAATAGGATAATAGATACCCAAAAGAGATGAAGGATAATTTTAGGTAAGTCATAAGAGGATTTATATGGCTCAAAATTACCTACTCCCTTAGGAACTCATCTCACAAGCCCCTTATAGATAGTTTGTAGGCATATTAATGTTTATATCCCTATTAGTACATATTTAAGGAACACTTATTACTTATAATGAGGAATAAAATTAATTATTGAAAATATAATATTAATAATTATTTAGGGGGAATAATACCAATGGCCACTCCATCTAAAATAGCAAGAGAGCATCAAACATAGGCTTGAGGACACATAGACTTTCATAGGGATAAGCCCTAAGCCTAAGTAGAAGAAGATATACAAAGGAAAAAATGTTGTAAGTGGATTTATAAGGGTGTATCTAACCTTTAAACACACTAATTAAACCTTATCATCATGAAAACCTTAGGGGAACAAAGAAGAAGTTCATACTCAGGACATTTGTGCTAACCCATATAGTCAACAGGTAGCCTACAACCAATTTGGAAAAATGATTGTTTAAGGTACTTGTAAGCACAACTAGGCCCTAAAATTGGTATGAATGGTCATTATAGCTATTAAAATGCATCCATTCTCTGATTTGGATAAGACAAATATTTGGTATACCCATTTTTTAATCTCATACCTAACCCAATTTGTGATAGCCAATTATAGGGTTAGGTGAGTCAATGCTTGCCTTAAAGGGCTTATAGGTAGATTTTGATCAACAAATGGTTTTATATCAGTTAAATAGGATGATAAATTCCATTATTCCTCCTCCAAATTGATTATCATTTATATTTACATTCAAATTCCTTGAGGAAATACCAATGCATATAGACTTTAGGCTTGTTCATAAACCCTACTACCATCTTAAGGCATCTCCCAAATATTATAAAAAGTTTGATGGATAAGAAAGGTTTGGATATATTTTTAAAACCTTGATAATAAGGTTTCAAGTGTAAAAGAGTGATAAAATTTCAAAGTCTCTTCAAAACCCTGCTTGAACCACTCACCCTATACATAGTCATCTCAAGAGTTAACTTCAATTACTTACACACTTTATCACATAGATGATCAAAGCCAAAGATCTTAAGGAATTTTAAGTCTCCATATATAATAAGGAACAATTAAATATTGGTTTTCATTGGGATTCTAACCTCTAAGAATGATCCTTAATAAAATAACCTATCAAAATTGGTTTGTAGACAACTTGAGTGCCACCTTCCAATGTTCCTCTCTCCACACATTTTTTGCATGGGACCCTAGGACATTCATGGACAATAAGGAGGTCAATGCAATAAAATTTTATTGTCATTGGTCCTATCTTATACATACTTACACTATAAACTATCACTAAGACTCAATAATTTCTTGACCAACTCTTTGAGCATGTTTCCAACTCAGAAGATCTCATGCACATGATACTTGGTTGTATGAAGTCTATATGGACACCTTTAGAAAGTATAAATTTGTAGAATTTTGATTATAAAATGGGTTTTCTATTTTAACTAAGAGTTATAAACTATGTAAAATGTAATATTAATACTTATTTGACTCCTCTAATGCCAAAATTATCCATGGAGCTGACTGAAAGTATCTCTATTAGCTCCTCTTAAGTAGTCAAATTGTGAAGCCAATTTGAGTAATTTAATCATACAAAGATAATGATTTTTAGGTGAAGGATAGTTGGTTAATTCCAAATTATAAATATAAATAATTAATAAAATAATATTCTAGGTCTTCTTTAATGACTTGAAGGCTTGGTTCAGTTGTCCTAATCACCTAAGAAGAAAATAAGCAAAAAGATGAAGATATAGTAGAATAGGCCTACTCAACTTATAGATAGAAGGGTCTAGTGGTGTATAATGTCATTATGGA
Source organism: Torreya grandis (assembly GCA_037957365.1). Classification (NCBI taxonomy): domain Eukaryota; kingdom Viridiplantae; phylum Streptophyta; class Pinopsida; order Cupressales; family Taxaceae; genus Torreya; species Torreya grandis. Next base: position 719,805 of record JARHVA010005459.1, on the reverse strand, counting down.
ACTAATGAACCACCTTGAGACATTGTTAACTATAATTTTTGTGAGGACATTCCATATTGAATATCATTGTAAATGGATAGAGATAGTTTCATTATCATGTCAACATGCGTATTTAAGGGAGAAGTTGCTCAACACCTCATGGGGGCTAATTACACTTTGATTCTACCTTGGTAATTTACATGAGAGGAGTTATATACTCTTTTTTTCATGATAAAACCTTTTATAAGAATAACTAAATCTGACCCAACCCCCATTACCTCATTTTCAATGCCAAAAGGAGACATTAAGGGAGCATTAAGGCATAGAAAAGGTTAGAAAGAGGACTGCATAACTAATGTAACTACCATTTGAGAGAACTATTTTCATTTATGACCCATTTATGTCACCTCCACACCACATTTTTCCTTATATCTCTTCTATTTTACTATTTATTTAGGCCTTGTATTATATCCCTCAGGTTGGTATGAGGAAACTATGCCTATCTTTGTACTTTATGAGACCTCTTAGACTATTAATAGATTTTTCTATCTTCTCTTTGATCATATTATAGTGTGTGTATGATTTTTTTATATGCTTAAGTTTTCTAACTTTCCTTATTCAGGGCTAATGCCTTCACCTAGATTCTAACAAGTGTTCTTTGCAGGTTGTGTAGTGTGTTAGAATATTGATGGTTACGTTTAAGAGTGGAGATTTGATTATAAGAGTATAAAACCAGACCTTCCTCTCATATTCATTATACCTTAGTCATCAATACAAACTTCTACATTAAATATCAATGCCTAGAAACTATTAGAGATAGTGGTTCAATTTATGTTTAGTTCATCAATGTTATTTGAGGTTAACTCGAGTGGATGGAACTATCATCTTGGTGCATCACCACTTCAGAGTAGGTTTAATTTATGAAATATCTCTTCCCTTTTCATCCCAATAGTATTTGGTCTTATAAATAAATATAAAATGAGAAAATCAAGGTATCTAGCTCCATAAAATCTAGATTTTAACCTGTATCTTAGGTATCCCACAGCCTATAGGTCATTCCAATGTTAGACTAGGTTTGAGGTGGATGTAAATTGTCTTCCTCAAGAAAGGTGAAACCTAGTTACCTATAATTTTTGGAACATCCAATGGGACCATATTTCATACACCTTAAATCATACTTGGTATCCTTAGAGGGCATCTAAAAGCTAAGGACATTTATTAGCAAGATATGTAGTCATTTTCGAGAGCTTTAAGCACCACATTAATAGAGTTGTAGTTAGAAAGTCATAATAAATTTCATGGTAAGTCTTCACTTCAAGGGTAAGAAGAGTTATGGTCCATAGTTTCATTGATTTTCATGTGCTTAATGATGAATTATGGATGTATATGAGGCAAAATTATGTTGTTCACTCCTTTATGAATATCCCCATGATCCATTTCAACTTCATTATGATCCTTACCCATCTTATGCTGACCCTTATCAATATTATACTTATCATTGTCAATTTTATGATGGGTCTCCCTATTTCTAATACTACCAACCCTATTATGAGTATCATCTACTTCCTTGGTAGTCTAATTACTGACCTGATCAATCATGAAACTAGCATGATATTCTTGACTAGCCCACTCATGCCCCAAATCAATCTATATCTAACCTTAAATATAACCTATTAGACTATGAGAATAATATGGTAAACATTAACACACTAAAACGGTATGGGAAAGATATCCCTAATCATGTCATGTAGGGAATTATTACTTCATTATTGTAAGCCAAAAGGAACTAGTCATTTTTCATGAGGAAGGGTCATTTAAGGGGCAATAATGATATGTTAAATATAGAGGGTCTAATTTCCAAAGTTTAAGATAGCCTAATAGTGTATGAAAGGCAAAAGTCTCACCAACATCAAAATTTTATCCCCTCCATACCATGTAAATCTCATGTTGAACTACCCATCACCCCTCAGAAGCTTCAAACAATTGAATGTCAAATCCCTCCAAATCCTTCACAACCTGTACCAACCTTTTCATCATGGAACTATGTCTAAAAGAAAGTAAAAAGAAAGGAAAAGGTATGAATATAAGGAGATAATTGTCATGAACTGACCCTTGATTAGTCATGGCTTTATTTTCAAGCCTACCTTGCCAAGAAAATTGATTTTTTAGACCAACATTTATATCAGATAGTGGCAGCTATAAAATCAACACCATCTCAGCCAATCACACCTCCCTTCATGCCCCAAACTACATTACACTCAATATAATAAATTCTTAAGCCTAATTTTCCATCTTCAAAATAAGTTATAATATCAAGGGAGAGAGAAGAGTATTCAAACAAACCCAAAATCATTCAAGAGTCTAAGTCATTTCCCTCTTGGCAATACATCCAAATCAATATTTAGAAGAAGGAGGAGATGATGATTGTTGAAGATAAATCACTAAATGAAATAAATGAGGCATACATTCCATCTCTCTCTAAGTCACTCTTATAATATCATATACCACTCATTGAGAAGGTAAGTCAATAAAATAAAGTTGAAATTACAATCGATGATGATGACTTGAGTGAGATTAAGGAGGATATTGTCATTGGAATACCCCTTGGTAAGGAGAGACACCATCCAACCTTCATAGATGCAAAATATGATGAGTTGTAGGAGTATGATGAACACCATGAGATAGATGATTCTATTGGAGATGATTAAAATGACTTCTAAGATATCCTTGATTACATGGTAGCTACCTTTCATCATGACTATCCCTAGGAACTGGTAGCATCAGTAAGATAAAGTTACTACCAATTAATGAGGATGGAAAATAAGGAAACTCTAAGAGATTGTAATTTCATCATGTGGTTGTTGAATATAAATGAACCTTAAAGTATTAAGTAATTTATTTTTTTAACATTATAGGGGTAGGTTACAACCTCCTTAAATCATGTTGTGAGCTAGTCTAGGTTAAAGAAGCCAATGTCATCAATTAGGAAGGGGACATCCCTTTAAGTATTCCAAACCAAGGGGTTATCCTATCTAAAAATGAGTTGTTTGAGGTGTTTAAATAAGGTTACCAACCCCTTACTCCACCTATAGTGGCTTCCTCATTCCTATAGGATAGTACTAAACCTAAATGGCCTCAAGAAATCATCAAATAAGATCCATCTATTCTTGAAAGTAACCCTCTAGGCATACTGCAAGATTTGCCTTTGAACTACCCAACATGATCAAAAATAGTACATGATTGAGGCAAAATTCATCTTGTTCATACAAGGAAGATGAGTGTGGGAGGAGTATGATTGGGTGCTTGACTCACCCAATAAGTCCATACACTTGAGAGTTAAGCAAGAGGATATATTTCCCTTTTTTAGAGGCTATGAGTATGACAATGCCTTCAACTACAAGTGGGATCCTTCATGCAGTAGGTAGTACATGATTTTACTCCTATCATCATGTGTCAAATTAACCTCATAGAGACAACTTGATAAAAATGAATTTCCATTTTGATCTTGGAGTAAAAGTGAGGTATGATTTAGTTAGTAGTTTTTAGTAGTTGTTGTCATGGTTTAATAAGTGTGTTACATAAATTTGTAGGTAGTTATCTTGTTGCTTTAGTTATTTAACTTGTTTATTCCTAGGTGTTAGGTGCATTTTTTGGAGCTAGGTATCATTTATTTACTTGTATTTATGTTTCTTATTGTTTTTTCATTCCAAGAAGTTTCTTTGAGTGTTAGATTAGTTGGAGATCCCATAAAAGTGGTCCTCAAGTCATAGTACCTTGTTTGATTCATTATGTCATCACTATGATGAAATAGTCTAAGTTATCTTGACCAGTAGGCTAATCACCCCTCAAGTCACCAAAAATGTTGACATTTTGGCCTAACAAGGCCAAATGTCAACACCTAACATAAAAAACTTTTAATGATAACTATCTTAGCCTACTCACAGTGATATCATGCATGATCATGTCCTTTTAGTCCTATTTTAAGCCTTGGTAGTATGGATGAGAGGTGTCACTGATGTGTCATAGTTTAATTCTTGAATCCTTTGTGTTATAAATGTCTTGAGTCTTTTGGTGAGGTCACAATGATCATAGTGATTGTGGAGTGAGACAAATGACTGTCAAGAAGTCCTAAAAAGTCCAAATGAGTGATCTTAGCCCTATTTGAGGAATTTAAGGATATTTTGTTCTATTGATTGTGTTTGACATTATTTGAGGTCATAATGTGAAGGCTTATTAGTTTTCTTAATATGATTGTCCTTTTTTTCTTTATTTAAGACTTTTCAAACCTTCATCACCCCTCCTTAAGCACCATATACCCCTCAAACAACTTCATACGAGGTTATTTACTTTAAAGGCCTTGTAAAGGTAAGTGTTTGATCAAATTTAATTAAAAGGGGTTTTTAAAGGGCCTTATTCATATCATACTTCTGTGACCTATAAATTTCATAAGTCTTAAATCCATTTTGAGACCCATTCACACCTCTCCATTAGTTGAATGGGCCCCACATGCCAAATTGTGACTCTTCCACATCCCCCCTATGTATTTCCAATTTGAAAAGGTTTGTTAACATATGTTCCCTCTCATTTTTCCCTAAAATGATGGTTCTTAGCTTGAAACATGGAGGAAATGATGGAAAGACATATTTTTAGAGGTTTTTTGCACTTGCCTACACTGATGCATATAGAGGAGGATTAAATCATGAAGATGAAGTCATGGAAGGTGATCCAATAGAGTTTTATGGTGAAAGTATGTCAAATAGACTCAAAACCAGTCCTTCACTTCATCTACATTCTTTGAAATCTTAGACAATTCCTCAGGTTTATGCTTAAACTATATAGAGGAGAGAATGGGGGTTTAAGCTCTTAGCCAGGGGAAGTACACTCAATTATCTTCCATACATGGGCATTTTTTATTGGATTGACCCCTTGAAATTTATGACCATTCCTTACAAACTTTAGGAATATGTACACCACCTTTATCTACACATGCCAAGTATAATAAAATGATTTTTAAGGATCTTTAGCTTATGTTTGGACCCTTTTTGCCTAAGTCTAGACCTGCACCAACTCATCAAACATTATAGGATGAAGTATTCATGTGGAATAATTACTATTATGATATCTTTATGTTAGTTGGAAGAATCGATGCACTCCTTGTGCTAATTGGTAGGTGGCTACTAAATTTTATGATGTTTTGGGCATCTTCAAAGAAGGGAAGCATTTGGTGATCATAGCATGAAGGGCACAAAGTAATAGAACCAACAAAATTATTGAGAAAAGCTCTAACTCGATAATCAACATGCATAGCTCCACCCTAGCATAAGGTACTCTTGTAGGCTATAAAATAAAGCTTGAACTAGTATGCGATAATGCAACTTAGAGATAGTGAATCTCTACAGAATTGGTTATAAGTATAGTAAAAAAAATACCATTAAAAGTTAGTTTTATCATGGACACCTATAAATATCCACCTTTTAGTACCCAAGCTCACCTATGAGCCTCTAGATTGATAGTTGTTTAAATAATCATGTGCTTTATTTCTATTAATATGAAATTTATCATTTGAACCTTGGTAATTGAATAATGGTGTTGCACCTATCTGTGTATTGATCTAGTCTACATGGTTATGGCAAGGTTCTTTGAATATGACTTGAATGCAATAGTTATAGTAGTGTAATTTTGATTTATGAATATGTTGGTAATCAAAGTTTTGTTCCAAGTCATTAATGGCATCTTTATAGAAATGACATCAACCTAAAATACAAAATAACCTAAGTATAAGAAATGACATGCACCCAAGATTTGATACCTACATCAGGAGTTCTAACTTGAGCATGAACCCCTTGATATAAGTAATTCCCTTGACTCATCTTCATACCAAATGGTGCTAAGACTAGTAAGACAAAAGCTTACACCCTTGAGATCCTAGTAACATCCTAATATAGGATTACACCCATATAACCATAAGTAGCTAACTAAATAGGATTTGTGCCTATAGACCCTTAGCCTAGCCTAGAATGCCTTACACCTATGAACTTTACAACTTCATTATTTCATATGACCAAGTCCCTTGAATAATGAGTTGTGTCATGGCATGACTAGCCCAACATAGGCCTTGATTATTTCTCTGCTACACTTTGAGTGAGTACATAAGGTTGGTGCGTTATTTGAAATAATTTCAATATAGTCAAGTGATAAATGTTGAGTGCCATGAGTTTATTCCATGTTTTCACCTATTTGTAACAAGCCTCGAACCAATTTAGATAACTAGATAAGTACCTGATGGAGTAAATGACTTAGATAACTAACCCTTTTTTATAACATTTTGGTTTCATTGTTGGGACCCATGTTCAATTTTATTGTTATAATGGTGTAACAAGACAATACTCTGACTCTCCCTTGAGAACATCGAGAACTAGATGCAATAATTGAAATACATATTTGCACTAAAGCATCCATCCTATAAAGAATATAAGCTAAAGAAGTGGGTCCTAAATAACTTGTATGATGCTTTGTGTGAGGTCTTCTTTTGTAAATTACTTAAGCATGTATACTAATGGTTTGTTGCCTATGCAACCCATATAAGTCAAAGCTATGGATAGCACCTTGATTAGATGAAAGAGTGCCTAAAGAAGCTTGATCACCTTAATGTCACATGAACCAGAGCTATAGATAAATGGTGGAAAGGAGTGTTAAATAGTTATGTGCTTGAGTTCACAATATCAACATACTCTTACCCTACAAAACTAGAGTATCAATTATTGCATTAACCCAAAGTCACATTTGTGAAAGAATTTGGCATAGATCTTAAGAAACTAATGGTGGATTATGGATTTGAAACCATAAGAAAAGAAGGCTAAAATATTTTTATGTATGACTAGTGCAATGTGAATAAGGTGATGTGTAGGTGAAGCACAATGGAAGGGGATGAGTAGATTGACACCCAACATCTTAGGTGACAGACTTATAATAAGATAAGGCACAAGATGATAGAAGATCTAAAACCTAGAAGTGTCGAGAGGACCCATAGTGAGTGGGAAGGGCATGGGGAAGGATCTCTTAAATTATAGTAGCATGAAAAGATAAATAGTAAAGCCATAAATTGAGCTCACTTGTTGATGGGTGAAGAATATACTAGGTCCCCATATAATTTGACCATTGAAAATGTCTTATAAATGTTAGCCCCATTTAAAATTTTAGTACATGCTCATGTAGTTAATCCTCCTTAGGAAGAAAAAAGAGTGATAACTAACCCTATTATCCCCATTGACTTTGACTAGTTTGAAGATTTGGAGTATAATTTTGTGATTAAACAAGTTATCCCTAACAAGGAGCTAAGTTAAGTTACCTCTAAGCCTTTGGGAGCTAGCTCAAAAACATAGAACATGAGCATAAGCATTATAATTTAAAAAATATTAGCTACATAGATTGGGAAAAATCCCATAGGAAGTGGCCCATCACCACAAATAAGTAGCATCATGATGTCAACTTCAATGGTGCCAACCACAACAATAGAATCGACACCTAACATAGTGACTGGAGGCATTAAAGTACCACTGCTAAGATAAGTGATATGGGGAAAGTGCCTTGGATACTAGTTCCCCCCATAGTAAATATATTATGAAATTCACTTGCTATAATATTGTGGCATGGAAAATTTTATAGAGCATGTGTTAAAATGTGAGCTTCAATGGCATGTTTGGGGTATAAAATAGTCACATTGTAAGGGAACATATTTCATGACAACTTTGCTTGATCATGTTATACTTGGTATAGGAAATTTTATCCTGACTAAGCCATGATTGATTATGACATTTTGAAGGAAGCATTCTTGAATTAATTTAATATTCTTGAGTTTAAAAATTAGAGCATCACCATGCTTAATGAAATTAGCCAATGATTATCAGAGAGCATACACCTGTATGATGCTATGTTTAAAAATATTCTTTCTAAGATTATTTATGATATTCACCCCTCCCAGCACATGACATGGTTCATTAGAGTATTGATAGTACCATTTAGAAGAGCACTCTCTATGAAGACATTCATAGATCCTTGAGAAGTTATTAAAGCTATACTAGATTTTAGGTAGTCAAAAGTGTTGACACTAAGATTATCTCATTCATGGAAGCATAGATTGCATCCATGGATAGCTAATTCCAAAAACTAATGACTAGTTCATCACAAGACACTCAAAGTGGATTATGGTGCATCGACTATGAGACAAAAAGACATAATAGGAATAATTATCATTGAAGGAATGTATGTTCATTGATTAAAAGTTGTGAGGTTTGTCTTAAGGCACATGATGTTCACAAATACCCTTTATTTCAATATGCCAATCAAGTTATCATAACCATATATTATTGGTTGTATGATGTTTATACTCATATCATAGCTAATTACCATATAATCAATGAGATACATAACTAAAATAGTTGGAGGGAATGCAATCTAAGGAAATGAGGGTTATGGTCAATAGAATGTAGGCTATATCTAGAAAAATATAGGCTATATCTAGAATAATACAAGCTATGGGATGCAAAGAGGCACTAAAGGCAAGGTAGAGGATGTGGTGGAGGATAATTCCCACTATGATCATGTTACGAGTGCAATTTGATTGATCACTATCAACATGACTACCTTACACATCCAATGTGTGTGTATTCTCTATGAACACATAAGGTTTAAGAGTGCCCATAATTCTATAAAAATTTGACCTAAGGTTGGCTCAACACAAATAAAGGTACAATAATGATTCGGCATGAGCCTAAAGTAGATAAATGGACCCCAAAGGTATAACCAATATATACAAAGCCAATCAAAGTATAGGTAACTACTCATAGTAGATTCACCACTCAGCTACCAGTTTCAACAATACCAAAGTTATGCCTAGAATATGGGAAACTGAGTCACACTAATTTCATCACATAGTTAGAAACCAAAGCTACCCTAACCTTATGCACCAAAAATATGTCTTGTAGTAGGCCATGACCATTATTCAATACCTACAAGGAGAACTCTAACTAGCTTAAGATCTAGAGCTATAAGTTTTTACCTCCCACAAAAATCAAGATAACTATGAGGTTTAGGTAGAAGAGATAATAGAGATCATGTGCCTCTTATAGATATAAGGGATGCTGCCCTTGTTGAATAATTTACTTTTAGAACATGCTAGGAAGAAGCCAATTGAAATTGGCATGCCCCACATAGTTGAAATTGTTGTGCCACACATGGAAAGGGCATGAGAGGTCAGGCATACAAATAATGTAGAGTACAATCAATAGCTCCTAGTGAATGCCACCATTTATGAATGGTTTATATATGAAGTCCTCATATACATAGGCACCAAGGTCAATATCTTGATAGGGAATGCATGGGAGAAGATGGGTAGCTAGCCTTGAAGCCTTACCCTCATGTACTTTTCATGGCCAAAAAATATAGGATACAACCAATTAAAATTCTAAAAGGCACCATTATAGATATTATAGTCATCAAATTTTGGGTTGACTTCAAAGTGATCAAGTTGTTTGAGTAAGATAATTATCCAACACTCCTAGGCAAGTTATGGTGCTACACAAATAACACTAACATGCACTTTAAGAAGTGATATATAACTTTTTAAAATGGAAAGGAGAGGTTCTTGATCCCCCTCTCAAATTACCAAGGACCCCCTTATGTAGAAAGTATTGATCTTGAAGATGAGATCAACCATATCTACAACATCATGGTATAAGGCACCAAAACCATCAACCCTAATGACCAAGGAATACTTACTTGAGATGATGGATAGTTAACCTCAGACACTACCAACATATCTTGTGATTGATGGGTTAAAGAAGCTTACAAAACCACTAATCAAAGGTTTCATGTAGTGAGTGTCAAAGCACCAAAACCTATGGGGATTGGTTGTGTCTAGATCTATCACACTTCACAAAGAGTCCCTTGCAATAAGAAGAAGGGAAACAGAGTGTTTTTCCTGAGTAAAGGTAAACTTGAAATGCTAGCATGATACGAGGGGAACAACCTATAGAATAATATGTCCATGACCTAAAGACCTACATCTTGAAGGAAGTAGATAGGATGGGCACACTAGTGTATACTTTGAGAAGCATTATTACTCATTGGTGGGTAGTGCAGAGGTCTAGCTTTCCAGCTTAGAAAGATGTAAAAGTATCCATCTACACTATATTTGTAAAAAGTAATGAGGACCTAGACATTTTTTTATACTCTATAAATTAATACCCAATAATACACATACACTTGTGCATATAAATATGGACTGAATATGATGTAAATTCCTCGAGAAACCTATGGGTGCATATTTCTATAAAACCTTGAGGACATGCGCATGATCTTGGTATGTTGTCAATGAAACATGTTGTGAGACATCTAGTTGGGATGTATTGAAGGAGAATTTTATGCACACCTTCTCCTTTTCCTCACATAACCTATAATTGATCGAGCTATTACAAGTCATTTAAAGAGTAGTGTTTGATGATACTACAATATTAGAGTAGTGCCTACAAGATATGTTTAGGGAGAAAGGATTAGCACTCTCAACTTTATTTGAGGATTAGGCACTCAATAGTGACTTGAGTGATGAAGATATAGATGCCTAAAAAGCACAAAATTGGATGTCCTTGATAGGAAAGAGGAAGATCATGTGCCAAATGGATGATATTTCCCTTGATGAGGAATAGCCTACTCATATCCACATTGAAACAACTAAGGGGAGTAGGTAAGTTGAGGACATACATTAGGAGAGAAACTAACCCTATCATGTGTCGCTCAAGACCACCTAGGTTGATATCAGTGTATAAGGAGAACCAAAGGTTGCTACTCTAGGTGCACATTGTTTTGACATGAAAATGGATCAAATTATAGATCTCCTGAAGGAGTTTCAATATTTATTCCTGCATAATTACCAAGACATGAAGGGAACCCACCAATCCCTTATAAAAATGATCATAAATTTGGTGGATGGTGCACAACCTATCAAAAAGTTCCCTTACAGAATGAACAATAATCTTCATGCTAAGGTCAAAATGAAGATTGATGGTATGTTGGCCCTAAGAGTAATCTATTTGGTAAAAGAGTCAAAATAGGTGAGTCCCATAGTGATTAGCTTTAAAAAATTTGGGTGCATCTAATTTTATGTGTATTACCACTTTTTAAACATTGATTATGTCATTGACCCCTTCCCAACTCCATTCATTAATGAATTCTTGGATGGAGTCACAAGCTATAAAATCTTTACTTTCACTGATAGTTTCTCTAGATACCATCAAGTCCAAATTAAAGAGGAACACAAGCCTAAGAAAAAATTTGTGATAGAATGGGGTTAATTATCCTATAATGTGATGCCCTTTGGTCTCAAAAATATGCTATCCATATTCTCTATAATGATCATCATCACATTCAAGGATTTTATTCATAAGTTCCTCTAGGTGTACCTTGATGATTGGATCATATATGGGCTCATAAGAGACCATTATGACAACTTATGCCTCATGTTTGATAGGTGCCAACAAATATAAATATCCTTGAACATTAATAAGTGCATCTTCATGACACCTTTTAGCATATTTCTCACATATATCATCTATAAAGATGGTCTCCTTGTCGATCCCGCAAAGATTGTCATTATCATTCAATTCTAGACTCCTTCAACATAGAGAGATGTTCACACCTTTCTTGGCCATTATGGCTATTATATAAAGTTTACAAGGAGTTATGTAAGGATCATAATGTTACTTGAGGATATGTTGTGTAAGGATGGCCCCTTCTACTAGGGCACAATACAAGACAATGCCTTTGAAACTCTGAAGCTCAAGTTGGATTGCACACCTATTCTTTAGTTTCCCAACTAGATGACTCCATTCCCCATCCATGTTGATGCATCTAGATCTAAAATTGGTGCCATTTTTGCATGGTCCAATGAAATAAAGATGGATCATCCTATCTCCTTTGTAAGATACAAATTAACCCAGTCATATCAAAATTACATTACTACCAATCATGAGGTACTAGTTATGGTTTACACCCTCTATAAATTCAATAAATACTTATTGGTAACCCCATTCATCTTTTTCATGAATCATGAGGAACTTAATTAATTTATTAATAATCCCATTATCTATGGACACATTTGTATATAGATAGTTCTATTTTAATAATTCTAGTTCTTAGTTGTAGTGAAACTTGGGAAGCAAAACTTGAGACCATACCATTTATCCTGCATCAACTCTAGCAATGTAGTAGTGCCTATTTATGATTACATGTTAGATGCATAACTCCATAAATTCTAACACATTTCCAAAGACTTAGTAAAAATAGTTGCATTTCTAATGTCTAGGTTTGCACCCCAAACCATGACAACTAAAGATAAGAAGCAACTCACCATTCATGCCACCACCTTTCAGATCATTAGTGGATAGTTGTATAAATTAATTTGAGATAAAGTATTGTGCTGATGTGTTTTGGAATATGAAATATAATCTATTCTATGTGAGGTACATGAGGGGATTGTAGGGTGTTATTTCACTAAAGACATAATGACATGTAAAGTGTTGCAATCAGGCTTATGGTGGTTAAGCTTGTTCTAAGATTCAAAGGATTGTGCTAAGGCATGTGACATATACTAGTGCATAACAAAGCCAAACTAATGGGATGATATTATTCTCATCCCCATTCTTTCCAAAGAACCATTTTAAAAATGGGCCATTGATTTCATTGAGATGATCACTCCTATAGTAATGTGTACAAGTGTAAGGTATATTTTAATGGCTATCAACTATTTCACCAAGTGGTTCAAGGTAGTACTTACTAAAAATTACACTACCACCATTGTCACATGATTCATATGAGATAACATCATAAGTCATTATAGGTACCCACTTAGTTTAACTAGTAATAGAATAACACACTTCCTCAATGAAACTATGAAAATCCTACTAGCCAAGTATATGTTGGCACACAATAAGACTATCCCATATCATCCCCAAGTAAATGGCATAGCTGAGGCATTTAATAAAATATTGGGAACATGCCTCACAAAAATATGAAATGTTGGTCACAAATATTTGGATGATCAAGTATCAGTGGTATTATCAGCATATCTTACAACCTATAAGTACTTAAACAAAGCTATACCATTCTAATAGGTATTTGGCACTGAAGTAATTATATCAATGGAATTCTTGGTACCATCATTGTGAACTATGTAAATTGGTCTCATGGATGACTAATATTTATTGAGTGTAAGGTTGAAGTACTTGGAATATTTAGATGAGGTGCATGCCCAAATAAAATGGATCTAGTAGATTGAGAAGATGTGCTAAAATTTTTGGCATGATAAGCATATTAATTAAAAAGTATGGACTAAAGGAATATTAATATTTCTCTATGACTCCAAGTACCTAAGGCACCTAGGAAAACTATAGATAAGGTGGATGGGTCCATATGTCATCCACCACATATTGGAAGTAGGCACATGTAAGTTGTGCATATTGGATAGTAAAATTCTCCCTAGGTATTTTAATGGCAATCAATTGAATCCATATCGATAATAGAATGGCATTTGTGCCATTAGACACCAACTTCCTGATCACGAGTTGATTGTGTTGTGTTGACCAAAATAACCTTATGTTTATTTTGTTCTATGTTGTTTTGATGATTAAGTGAATAAATGGTGCTTTGAAGATTGACAGTGAAATTCTTTGGCACTTACATGCATAATTCCAATAAAGTGAGTCAAGCATGGATGTTTTCCAAGTGCTTGAGGTGTCTAGTAATGGACACCTGAAGTTTTACAGACTTAGGATATTGGTGCACAAACTCCATGTGCATAATATTCAATATGTAGGGAACTTTCAAGCCCATAAGAGAACCATTATGGTGCTTCTAAGCATAATCTTAGGTGGGTGAGTCTAAAAAGGATGGTTTCTCATCACCTAAGGCTAGAGACCTATGTTTATGGGCATGAGGAGGTTTTCAGACTTTGAAAATATGAGTACCATGTGATGAAGAGAGACACATAGGATGAAAATGTATAAGAGGTAAAGTGAAGATGCACAATATGATCATGCACAAGAGATCAAAGGAGAGTGAAGCACTAGAGGACCAATACAAGGGATTTTTATGGGGTAGAATAGGCCAACAAAATAGATGAAATCATAGATAAATTGACTAAGATAGGAAAGTTCACTTGAAATGAAAGCACATTAGGAAGAGAAAATGGAGCCATGGAGGCTAACTTATGCATATATAAGGCATTGCACCTAGGTTACCATAAGGAAGGTGAAGGTCATGTTGAGTGAATAAATTATAGGAAAAATATCATTAGGATAAGATGACATCCACGTAAAGTGAGGTAGGAAGTGACTGTGTGAACTACACATCACTTTACCAAAAATATTGTTAGGAGTTATTAAGGTGATAGCAGAGGCATAAAAATCTGCATTGAATACATAAGTAGTAATGGATTTTCATGGATTTTATGAAATTTTTAGTTTTTAAGAACTTTAGATGATGTCATGCCATTAATAACCTAAAATTAATAAGGTATTTGAATTAAGGGTATAAAACAACAAAGGGATAACTAGTTTAGGTTACAAACCTTAGAGATAATTTGCACCCAAAACATATACTAGCAAACCAAAGCTAAAGTAAATAATTGCTACCATAGTGAACCCTTGAGCACCCATAGATGATAAAAATGAATGATTGAATATATAAATTCATTATGTTCACTTTGAGATTGGTATATAGAAGTGTGGGGCATGAATTACGCAAAAACTAGGTAATAAAAAACAAGAGTGACATCAAAGGATATTATTAACGACGTGTGAAGCTTGAAGAGCCAAACTCATAGTCATAGACCTCATGATTGAGAGAAGCACCAACAACCATTAGAGGCTTTGGTAAAGTAGTAAAAAAACTATGCTCTAACACTAGCCAATTCCTGATGGGAAATAAGTGCATGAGTTCTAGTCTACAGTAGACATAGAAATGTGTAAAGAGGGTGCAATAGTAGAAGAGATAAATGATGTGAGGATCAAGGTGTAGCCCATTTCAAGAGTAAGCATTGCATAAGTATACATGGAGGTGCTTGTAAAATGGTCATACCAAGTGATGCAGTTTCCCTCAAAGGTCTTGTTAGGGAATAATTGGATGTCTTTCATGTACACTTATAGATTAAAATAATATAACTAATATACCTTGATCTTTGTGAAAGATATAGTGTAAGACTAGATGGTGGATATAGGGGCCAAAATAGAATTAGGTACAACATTGTTTGATGTATCCATCTAAAAAAAACTTGTGAATTCCAACACAACTTATCTTTATGAGTTCCTATGCTTTGGGAAGATAAATGAACTCGTATAGTTCCCCCTCTTGTGCATCCATTGAAATTTCATCTATTTTGTAGGGAGGCACATAATAGGAAAAATTATCAAGCTCCCAAAGTCTAACACAAACATCCACTAGATGATGGTGGATGATGCTAAAGTTGAAAGGGTTGAGAAATTCTTGGGGTAATATAAGGGAGGTTTCATGTTCCCAATCAAATACATCAAGGACCCTATAACAAGGGTAGTTATGTACCTCATGAGTTCCAAACTTTTCCCTAGTAGTTGATGGATAGATGTCATCAAGGCTTACCTATGTATCACCTATCACATGGCATAGGGGGTAAAATTTAATATAGAAAATTTAATTATAGAGGAGATGGTGAATAATGTGTTTGAGTGTCATGAAGCATAAGACAGCTTCTAGTGGGGGTCTATGTTAATTTTGATCTTCATGGTGGATATCAATGTGACTGATGGTAATGAAGACAATCTTTGGATCTTTGCAGACTATAAATACTCCCTATCATATAAGTACCAAGACTTCACTTACACCCCTTCCGTATCTACAAAGTACAAGACTTGAGTGATGGGGTAGTGCATGCAATATATCAAAGCATTTAGACTATAATGGCACATCCCCAAGTAGCTTCCCCAAAACATGTTTGAAATGGAAACCTTCACCATTATGAAACACTTCTATGTAGTGCACCTAGAAGTAATAGATAGTAATCACTTAGGTTGGCTCGAGCTTCCTTAAGCATTATCGGTGAAATAATTCATGGAGGCATTGAGAAGGATCCCCAATGCATAGCATCTAGACATCCTAGTGAAGGAGTTAGACTTGAAGAGGAGAAATTTGTAGTGTAAATACATGTGCCCAAGAGGGAAATCCATCAAATATGAGGAGGATGACTTAGATCATACTAAAATCCATCCCCTCCATAAAGAAGTGATTCTTGGGCACATCCATATGCTTTATTATGAGATTAACCCAAGGAAGAAGGGTGCGAGTATCAAAAATTATGATGACCTACCCTTCAGATTGGTGATGAAGGGAAGTTGGCATTGGTAGTGTAGAATAAGTCTCCCCAAAATAAAAATGGGGAGACACTTGAGGAGATATAAGAGATCCTCTGATTAAAGATCACCTTCAATGATGAAGCAACACCCTCTTCACCAAAGAAGAAACATGTGGCCTTCACTCCAAGGATTGCTTCACTCAAGTAAAGGGAGAAGAAAAATAAGTCCAAAGGGCAAATTATAATTCAAATAATAACCTTGGTAGAGATATAGATGTAAGAGGTGCATGAGGAATTGGAAGTGAAAGAGGCACATGAAGAGATGGAAGAAGGAGGGATGAAAGTTTACATCATCTAATAAGAAGCAGTAAAAGAATATCCCAACACCAAATAAGTTTAAGAAGACCTCCAAGGTGTTACTACATTTATACTTAGAAAGACAAAAAAACTACTAAGTGTCCCATTAAAATATCCCTCCACATAGACTCCAAAAAGTGAGGAGAAAAAGAGAAGTTGGTGGAAGAAAATGTGCCTAAGTGAAGAACATATAAAGATATCACTAGAGATAGAGAAAAAAGAGTGGCCATGAAGGCATCCGACATGACCTAAGAAGAGATTGATAAGGTTGAGGTCAAGGAAATAATGTCTAAGGAATAAAAAACCATGGTGATGATAAATAGGAGGAAGGAAAATAAAAAGAAGGCCTAGGAGGAAAGGGCCAAGAAAGAAATGGAAGAGAAGAAGGTTTCCACAAGAATAGAACTAATAGAGGAGAAAGTAGTATAGTTTCCTAATCCCCCACTATCATAATAAAATAAGCTATGCCATAGGCATACCCAAGTACTAAAGTGGCACTTAAAGACAATAAATTAAATGGTATAACCTTGAAGGAATAAATGGAGAGTGAAATGGAGACCCTAAAAAGACAAGAAGGTTAA
The DNA here is from genome assembly GCA_037957365.1 of Torreya grandis. Classification (NCBI taxonomy): domain Eukaryota; kingdom Viridiplantae; phylum Streptophyta; class Pinopsida; order Cupressales; family Taxaceae; genus Torreya; species Torreya grandis. Next base: position 702,513 of record JARHVA010005459.1, on the reverse strand, counting down.
GTTAGCATCGAGGAGACACCCATGGAGGTTATCACTAAAGATCCATAGGAAGAATAAATAGACCAAGGGGACAAGTTTGAGGAATAACCCCTAAAAGAGTAAGAAGATCAAACCTTAGAGGGAAGCACCTAACAAAGCATTAGCATCGATGAAAAGGAACAAGATCAGATAGATTTGATCATCACTAAGAAAGAAGGCACCAAGCCAAGCCTAAGGGAAAAGGCACAAAAAAAGTGGACCAAATAATATTAATATATGTTTGAGTACATGGCCCTTGAAGTTTCCACAACAAGGATGCACCAACAACTATCATTTTCCTTTGAAAATTATATGGATGATCATCATTTTGAGGTTTCATAAAAGGCTTTATTAGGTGTAGATAAATTTAAAGAATGTCAATATTTTATTCTCATAAACCCCTATGTTATCAACCCAATCAAGTTGGCTAATGCACTCATTTGGATGGCCTTTGAAGTATCATGAACTAACATCATAAATGATGTTAGGGATTCAAAGTGGAAGAAGATCATGATATAAGTAGAAAATGAAATAAAGGCCATGAAGTTAAAAATACAAAAAGTGTCTAAGCATATAGAAGAAGTTGAGCCATCCCTATTGGATAACATTGACACTTCAAATATTTCATAAGTTGACAAGGTTTACAATATAGTAGAATAGATGCTCCCAAGGTTGATAGAAAAAATAACATAGGAAGAATATGATAAAGACCCTTATGTCATCCTAAAAAAATAGCTATTATAAAAGCTTGAAGTGGTTAAATACCTCTTTGCACAATTAAAATAAATCACAAAGGCAGTCGATGCCATCTTCATGAGCTTGTCTAACAAAAATTGATCATCGATGCATTCCTAAAATAGGCAAAGGGGGAGAAGGAAGAGTTTAATTCAAAGTCATACATTATTATCAATACCAAGCATATATAGATTATGGAAAAGGTCAATACCTTGATCACCCAAATCAATAATTAGGATCAAAACCTGGAAGAACGTTTTTGCACCTTGAAAATAAAGGTTGGAAATCAAGGGGAATTCTTAGATAGAGGAGTGACAAGGGAAAAGGAAATGATATAAGCCTTCAAAAAAGAGTTATATAAAATTTATGTGCTCATACTTAGCACCACCTCAATAGATATTGATAGTATTGTTGAAGAAATCAAGCTCACCATCAAGGGCTTTGAGGACTTCAGTGTTGAATTAAAAGATAATGCATTGGATTTGTGCATGCCTAGGGCATTTAAATTCTAGTCTAAGGATGGACTATAAATTTTATATGGGGTAATGTTGGGGCACTTTTTTCCTAAGTCTAAACTCAAGCCAATATAGTAGACATCTTGAAATGAGGCAATCATGTGGAATGATTACTATTTTGATATCTTTGTGCCATCTAGAATAATTGATGTACTCCTTACACTATCTGGTAAGTGATTAACAAATTATATGATGTTTTGGGCATCTTCAAATAATGAAATCATGTTGTGATCATAGCATGTAGGGCACAAAGTAATGGAGCTAGTAGAATGATTGATAAAATCTCAATCTCAACAATTGGTGTGTGCATCTCCACCCTAGCAAAAGGTGCACCTATAAAATATAAAAGTAAGATCAAACTAGTATATAATGACATGAATTAGGAATAAATAAGTTTTGTATAATTGGTTATAGTCATATCAACTCAACCACCATTAAAACATAGTTTCATCATGGATACATGTAATAATCCACCTTGTACTTCCAAAGCTTGCATGTGAGCCTCTAAGTCAATAATTATTTAGATGAGCATGTATTTTATTTCTATTAATATGAACTCTATTATTTAAACCTTGGTAATTAAATAATGGTGTTGTACATATATATATATATATATATATATATATATTGATCTAGTTTATATGGTTATGTCAAGGTTCTTTGAATTCAACTTGAATGCAATGTTACAATATTGTAATTTAAATATATAAATATATTGTTAAGAAAAGTTTTATTCAAAGTCATTAATGGCATATTTGTGATAAATAATGATGTCAACCTAAACTATAAAATAGCCTAAGTGTAGGGAAGGTCATGCACCCAAGATTTGACACTTGTACCAAGAGTGCTAGCTTATGCATGAACCCCTTTATATAAGTAATTCCCTTGAATAATCTTCATGCTAAATGGTGCTAAGATGAGTAAGACAAAATCTTGTGCCCTTAAGATCCTAGTAGCAACCTAATATAGGATTGTGCCCATATAACTAGAAGTAGCTACTTAAACAGGCTTTATGCCTATATACCCTCAACCTATTATATAATGGCTTGCACCTATGAACTTGCAGATGTCATTGTTGTAGATGACCAGCTCCCTTGAAGAATGAGTTATCCCATAGCATGACTAGCCTAATGTGGGGCCCCAATTATTTCTCTATTGTGCTCTGGGTGTGCACATAAGGTTGGTGTCTTATGTGAATTGATTTTGGTGTATTTAATTGATAAATTTTGAGCACCATGGGTTTATTCCATCTTTGCACCTAGTTGTAACAAGCCTAGAACTGACTTGGATAGCTAGATAAGTGTCTGACAGAGTAAATGACTTAGAGAACTGAACCCTTTTTTAAAATAGCTAATATACTCAAACCAATTATTGATATTATTTTCTTAGGTCTTAAAGGATCCTATTATGGAATTTTAGGTGTTTGAATCACATGTGTGAGCTCATGAAACTAGAAAGCCTTCAAGACTGGCATAGTGTGTAATCTATAGGTAGAATTATGTATTTAACAAAGGTTGAGTTCCCTCATAAGAAGGGGTTGATAATGTTAAAAGGTTGATAGAGTGTTTTAATTTTTTCCATGTCCCATTACTTAGATTTGGTGTTCACAATAACCTATTGTCATATTAATATCTTCAAAGAAAGGGGCTTACACTTATATGAGGTTCATCTAAGTAGCAATGTTTGTGGTTTATAATTTCCCTTATAAGCCTTCAAACATAGTCAATGGTGTGAAATGGAGTGTTGAAGTGATAATAGATCACCATCATGTCATTATGAGTAAATTTACTAGCTTCCATAGTAGTCTCATCAGGCCTAAAACTCCCTCATTGCCTCTGAATTGTCACATAATAAGTTTAGTAGATATTAAGGTTTCTTATCCAAAACTAAGGTTACTCAGTGCATCCTAGGTTTCAATTTTTGACGGTGTATACCCCTTTTCTAATTTTAAGGTGATATATTTGATTAAGTGTATGTATAAGGGTCCCCAAGGTTCATTTTGGTTGTATTAGGATGGGTATCATGTTTCATTTCATGTCTCTTTCATAAATTTATCATTTCACATTGCTTTCACTACCATTTTTATTATGTTTTGATCCTATTGTTCATGTTCCACACCTCATGTCACCCCATAGTCACCCTCCTCCATTCATCCATCCTTTATTCCAAAGCTATACCATTATAATAGACATAAATACCCATTGAGGACAATGATTTTATGGAATTTTAGACCTTTATAGATCATATATCCTATTAAGGAGGCAAATAACCACCTATAGCTGGCTATTTTGGCCTACTATAGTATATTCTCCAAGGGCACCATATGAATGACTCATGGGTATAATAAATGGTGTGAATAGGAGAATAGATACCCTAGAGAGATGAATTATAATGTGATATAATTCATAATATGATTTATATGGCTTAAAATTCCCTACTCCTTTAGAAACTCATCTCATACCCCCTATAGATAGTTTGTAGGCATATGAATGCCTATAGCCCTGTTAGTGTATATTGAAGGAACAAATCCTAATTTTAATGAGGAGAACATTGATTCATGGAAAATATAATATTAATACTAAGGTAATATGCATAATACCAGTTTTAAATCCCTATAAAAGATCAATATATAATCAAACACAAGATTGAGGACACACAGACCTTCAAATACATAAGCCCTAAGCCTGAGTAGAGGAAGATAGACAAGGGAAGAAATATTTTAAATAGATGTATGGGGGTTTCTATAAACCTAAAAAACACTAATAAAACCTTATCATAATTAACACCTTATATAAACAAAGAATTAGAGAATACTCGGGACACTTGTGCTCAACCATATAGTCAATAGGCAGCCTATAGCCAATTTGAAAAAAGTTACTATTTAAGGTATTTGTAGGCACAAATAGGCCATAAAATTGGTATTAATGGTCATTATCACTATTAAAATATATATATACTCTCATTTTGGAAAGAAAAATATTAGGTATACCCACTATTTTATCTCAAACCTAGCTTAGTCTATGACAGCCAGTTATAGGGCTAGGTGAGTGAATGCTTGCCTTAAAGGGTATATAGGTATATTTGGATCCACAAATTGTTTTGGATTAGTTAAATAGGATGTTAAAGGTCATTTTTATTCCTATAAATGGATTATAATTTATATTTACATTCAAGTGCCTTGAGGAGAGACCAATGTAGATAGACTTCAAGCTTATTCATAAACTCTACTACCATCTTAAGGCATCTCCCAGCTCTTATAAAAAGTTTCATGGATATGAAAGGTGTGGATAGATGTGTCAAAACTTTACAAGAAGGTTTCAATTGTAAAGGAGTGACAAAAGGTCAAAGTCTTTTCAAAACCCTAATCAAGCCACTCATTATATACATAGTTAGCTCAAGAGTCAACTTCAAGTGCTTAAACACTTCATCACATAGATGGTAAAGGCTAAATATATTAGGGTTTAAGTCTCCATATGGAATAATAATACATGAAGGATTGGTTTTAATTTGAGACTCACCTTTATAAATGATCCTTAATAAAATAAGTAGAAAGATGAAGAGATAGCAAAATAGGCCTACTCAACTTGAAGATAGAAGGGTCTAGTGGTGTATAATGGCATTATGGTATTAATGAACCACTTTAAGACATTTTTAACTATCATTTGGGTTATCACATTCCATATTTAACATCATTGTAAAGGGATAGAGATATTTTCATTATCATGTTAACATGCACATTGAGGGAGAAGCTACTAAATGGCTTATGTAGGCTAATTGCACTTCAATTACAACTTGGTAACTCACATAAGAGAAGTTATAGACTATTTTATTCATGGTAAAACCTTTGATAAGGATAAATAAATATGAATCATCCCCTATTTCCTCATTTTCAATTCCAAAAGGAGGCATTAAGGGAGCATTAATGCATGGAGAAATTTATAAATAGGACTACATAACTAATGTAACTACCATTTGAGTGGACTATGGTCATTTATGACCCATTTCCCTCACCTCCATGCCACATTTATCATTTTTTATCTTCTATTGTTCTATTTAGTTAGGCCTTAAGGTCTTGTATTATATCCCTCAAGCTGGTATAGGAAACTTTACATGGATTTGTACTCTATGAGACATCTTGGACTATTAATAGATTATTCTATCTTCTCTTTGGTCATATTCTAGTGTGTATATGATTTTCATATATGCTTAAGTGATCTAAATTCCATTATACAAGTCCAATGCCTTCACCTAGATGCTAATAATTGTTATTTGTAGGTTGTGTAGTGTGTTAGAATTTTGATGGTAGATTTTAAGAGTCGATATTTGATTGTAAGAGTGTAAAACCAGACCTTCCTCTTATTTCCCTTAGACCTTAGTCATCAAGATAAAACTATACATGAAATATTGATTCCTAGAAACTATTAGAGATAGTGGTTCAATTATATGCTTAATCCATCAGTGTTATTTGAGTTTAAGTTGAGTGGATGAAACTATCATCTTTGTGCATCACCACTTTAGATTAGGTTTCATGTATGCAATCTCTCTTCCCTTTTCATCCCAATAGGATTAGGTATTATAAAGAGATATTAAATGAGAAAATCAAGGGAGCTATCCCCTTAAATTTATAGGTTCGACTTATATCTTAGGTATCCCATAGCCTATATGTTAATCCAATGTTAGTCTAGGTTTGAGGTGGATAACAATCTTCCTCAAGAAGGGTGCAACCTAGTTACCTAAAAATACCTTTTCAATAATGTTGATAAAGAATTATGCAAAAAAATTATCTACAAGAGGTTTGAATTCTTTTACTGATTAGATTGGTAAATCATAAAACTACCTTAGATCATAGTCCTTGAGGATCCTTGTAAAAATTTTAGTCAAAATTTTATCATTGGAGGCATAATTAAGGCATGCCATATAGAAATATCAAATATGTTGTTTAGGATCACCCTTGCCATTATAAAATGTGAAAATATATTCAAAAAAACTAGTTTTTAAAGGGTGCAAATATATCTCAAGTTTAAGAGGGTTATGTAATACCTCTTATGAATTAATAGCATAAGGTGACTTAATATTTATTTTTTTTGATATTATAAACTTATCTTTCAAAACATTTATTATTTGGAAAAGGTCTTGCATATTTTTATTGCTAATATTGTAAGTATGAGAAGCCACCAAAGGAGGTGTACCCATGGTTTGAGGTTATATAGGCATTAAAACCAATAATAGGGTTAAACTGCTAATGTTTCCCATGGAGGATACAGTAATAATAGGATTTGTTTTATGGAGCAATGGTGTAAAAACATAATAAATTCCCACATTAGATGTAGAATTCAATGAGGTGCTCAAAGGGAGGGTGTTTGGTATGGAATAATCTTTGGTTCCACCTAAGGATTCACCATCACTACGAGAGGATGCCTTAGTCTTAATATGTTTACTAATTTCATCTCTTATAATATATAAAAATGCATCCATTAAGTATTTGTTATTATATATATGATTAACTAATGTTTATTTATCCTCCATTTGAAAAACATTTTTGTAATTAAAATTTTCCATTTTTTTATAAATGAAAAAAATAGAATTTAAAACAATAATTTATAGTACTTAAAAATTAGAAAACAAAAAACCCTAAGCCAATATAGGGTTTGAAAACTAGAGGTCAAGTTCACTAAATGTTTAACCCTAAATTTAGATAAATGTGTATCTAGGGTTAATAAGACTAGATTATCTTCTACACAAGGGTGGTTGCCTAATCTAGTATGTAGGCTAATTAATATAAACTTATACAAGTAGTATTATGAATTTATGCAATTGAGATTGGTGAAAATAGTAAAGTATAATTATTGATAGATACTGTAATAAATTAGAAACAAATTATACTTATCTATTTAATTATATGAATTTATATCTACAAATGAATAGGATAAAATTGCATTTTAGTATGTGTTGGTTTAATATTTTGTCTATCAGCATACTGGTAAACAAAATAGGTCTTATCAGCCAAAGCAAGAAGATTAGTCATCCTAATGTGTAAATTTATCACATCAGAAGGAGATTGTTCTCTCCTCTCATCAAGGGGAGGTTCCTTATGGATATGTTATGTATATATATGAATAGAAAATAATACTCAAGGGTAGGACCAAACATCCATCTCTCTTTCTTCAGAGATGATGTATACAAAAAAAAGGAAGAACTCAAGAGAATGACAGACAACACTCCTCTTCTTTCAGAAGAACTGTTTAACCAGCCACAAGAATACTACTGGAAATAAAAGTAGAATATCACTAAAGTATGGTAACCAGCAAATCAAGACACAACACAAAGTCTGCACATGAAATACTCAAGAGTGATATATGAAGAAAAATGAAAGATCAAAGTTCTTTACATAGCAATGAAAAAACAAACACACTGAAGGTAGCTATGGGAGCACAAAGTCTCTCCACAGTTGATTATTCAAGACACCTTCTTGATAAATTTACTAATCCTGCTTATTAGATCAATGAAACAAACAAGATATCACAGCACAAAGTCTAAAAAAGTCCCTTGTTTTCATTAACAAAATATGATAAACAGACTAAGCACAAAGTCTCAATGATGCCTCTCAATTTTGGTAGAGTTTTGTTCAAATTATCAAAAAGAAGATCATTTTACAATGATAGGAAGTCCCTTATATAGCCACTTTCAAGAAGGACTTGGGAACAGTAATACATTATGATGCATTGGGAAATGTTAGGAAGACAAGCTAGAACTTTGGGGCCTTTTACCCATTTGATCTTCTCACTGTAGATAGATAAGTCATGCAATTGAAAGTTTTACAACTTTCAATGTCTGCCTGGCGGTCTGATCTTATCTTCATCATTCCTCCCTTTCTAATTAATTGAATCGAGTCCTGGATTCAGCTTGCTATTATATTCCTTCCCCACTTTTTGCTGGTCTTGGCCTTGAAATTTGTGAATGTATTCTATTTTGTATGTTCAAAGGATCAATAGTTATTTTTTTGTCTTCAATTTGACGTTCATGTGCCCGTCACTGTGTTTCCAATTGCTAGTTGACTATGTTGAATTTGATGTGTTCGGGCACATCAGCCCTTGGTCTTCTTTTGGCTTTCTACTTGGAGCTTTTCTAGATTGGACTTTGCCCTTTTGAGCCTTGAGAAATGATCCTTTAGCTTTAGGAAGTATCCTCAAATTAATGGTCAAGAGTTCCTCATAAGGGCACCTGCACTTCGGGGTCCTTCATTGGCCCTTCGCAAATTTCCCCTGGGCTTTTCCTCAAGCTATTCCCTTTGAACGTTTCCCACAGAAATTTTCTTTGGGGAAAATTCCCATGGACAAAAAGTCCAGGGAAAATTCCCCTAGGCTTTGAACAAGTCTTTAAACAAGCTAAAGGGTGCTTTGGTCGATGAAGTGTCCTCTACAAGGGCACTTGTCCTTCGAAAAAGTTCTTTAGCATTGAACCATCCCTTTAAACTTAGTCGATGAACCTTTTGTTGAACCGGTTCAAAGGTTCAATGAAGCGTGCCAAGCCTTTGAAGCAAACAGTAGATGAACCATTGGATGCACTTTTTGTCATTGAACCAATACATTAAACTAATCGGTTGAACCAAGGCTTTGAACCAATATGGTTCAAGCCAATGGTTCAAGCTGATGGTTCAACGAATAAAACAAGCCTATAAACTAAGCATTGAACCAAATATTTGTACTTGCCTTTGAACTGAGAGCTGAACCATTTGATTGAACATGTTCATTGAACTGGTTCAATGGTTCAATGAAGCATGCCAAGTGCCTTTTGAACTGTTTGAAGTTGAACCAAAATGTTGAACCAAAAATTTGGTTCAACAGTTCAACAAAAGCCTTGAACCGATTGACAAACCAAATGATTGAACCAAAAGATGCTAAAACAAAGGAAATGAACCATCTGAGTGAAATAAAGCATTGAACTACTTGGTTGAACCAAGCAATTAAACTATTCCTTTGGTTGAATCGATTGTTAAACCTTTGAACCCATTTGAACCTTTGAACCTTTATGAAGCACTTAACTTTTTCCAATGACATTGAACTTGTTGAACTTTGAACCTGTTGAACCTTTGAACCAAATTGGTTCAATGGTTCAATGGTTCAATGATTTAGGTCTCCTTTTATATTCAGATGCTTGCCGATGAAGATTTTTAATTAAACCAAAACTTTGAACCAATCCTGGAAAATGAACAAATGTTGAAAATCAATTCTTTTGACTAAAAACTACCTGCAAAACTCTGTAGATTTTTCATCCTATTGAGTCCATAGATTCAGGCCTGCAGAGTCCGTAGATTTTTCGAGAAGCTCTAAAAATGAGAAATCTGAATATCTAAGACAAATTTTGAAAATGGAAGATATTATTTTGGTTTGTAGAACCAAAATAATTCAAATGTTGTTCCAAAAATGACTGTTATTTTTGGGAGACAACAGCTGGCTCCAGTTGGGAAACTTCTGTCAATTGCAAAATGAATTAGAAGGAGTAGAATTCAGAAACTCCAGTGTCTTCAAGTGTACCATTGGGCTTCAGAGTCATGCTTTCTAGAAATGAAAGACATCAAAAATGAAAACAAACAAAACAAAACAAAATTTAAAACTATACAAATATACATATATATAGAGGCAATGATCTGATACTTCAAGAATTGAAGTATTTTAGAAACTACTTTTTGGGAGATAATGAAAATAATGTTCTATTCTGGTAAACCAGTAGGAAACCATTTTGTCCCCAAAAATGGTGATGAGCAAATGGAGCTCTCCATGAAGAAACTAATTTTTTACATCTTCTTGTTCACTCTTTCCTCTTCTTGCCCCATGACAGGATGTGGTCTTCAAATCAGAAATTATCACTCTTTGTTGTCTTGGTGATAGATTTCTTTGCTTGATTTTGATTTGCAGCAGCATGGTCCAACATTATAACTTGTTGTTCTGCTGGTCCAGTCTAGCACATGATTGGATCATCCAAGTCAAATTCCTGACAAACTGTCAGATTATCATCTCCTTTGATGTCAAGGAGTTTGACTTCTTCATCTTGAGAAATCTTCAATTTAGGAAACAAAAATTCACGTCCAGCTGTGTTGTTGGTGTTTTTGACTTGAAAATTGCATGAAGGAAGAATATCTCTTTGAGGAGATATCAACATAGTCCCAACTCCATCATTGGTAGAAGAATTGTTGTCATCATCAAAATTTGATCTCTTATCAAATTTCTCCTCATTAGAGATGAAAGATCCTTCCTTATTTATACTGTGCTCTACCAATTCTCTTGAAATCTTGTTTGGATCAATTCTTGGATTGTCAGCTACAGGACTTTCATCTGTAAGAACATGAGCATCTTCTATGGTAAAGAAATAATTACCATTGCCTAAAGATTCAAATAGAATTTGTGTTGTAGGGGATGATGTTTGGGTAACCACATACTTTGCTTCCTTTTTAGAAAGTAATCTTTTCATCATGCCTTGGACAGGGATCCTTGCCTCAGATAGATCCATGTTCAGTTCTCCTCCCACGTTCTTACAAAAATTCTATCCAATCAAAATGTCATAAGATGTTGGGATGTTAGCCACTAATACAGTCATTTTAATCCTCTTGTCTGGAAAGGTTACAAATGCAAATTAAGCATCTTTAATTTGCCCCAGCAATGACACTTGCTTATTCTCCATGGAGAAACATCTCTGAAATGTCTTGGTCAATGTGAGACCAAGAGACTTAGTGACTTTGGCAGGCATGACATTGTCAGATGTGCCTGAGTCTATTATATAGTTACTTAGCTTGTGGCCATTGATTAATAAGGAAACATAGAAGGGTTCTATTTTTCTAGAAGTAGCTGGAGGAGTAATAATCAGATTATTTGGAATAGGCGTATTCATTGAAGAATCAAAAGTTACTTTTTTGGCCTTTTGTCCTGAAAGGATGGTCTAATTTTTAACATATTGGACCAGCTTGTTCAGTTGATCCAGATTGGACTGCAAGTACTCAAATTTAGACATCTATATTTTTGTTTTTTTAACATGGTCAATTATATCAAATGGATGAATCGAGCCAGGTACAGAGAAAATTACTTTAACTTTTTGAGTTTTCAAAGGGATGGGAGGTGGGCTGGTTTGCAAATTAGAAGTAAAAGGGGAAGGTGCAATAGATGTATTTACCTTTTGAGTGATTACCAGATCTTTTGGTTGAAAGGGCAGAGTTGTTCCATGCTTGACAATTGTGACTGCTAGTTGTGGTTGTTCTTCTGTCTTTTCTTTATCAGCCTATTGGGCTGATTGATTCTTAGACCTAGTAAACACTGCATATGATCCATCTGAAGCTTCTCCTTTGCTTCCGAGTTCATCCTAATAATTTAGGAAACTAATGTGGGAATCACTAGTTGATTCTTCTTGACTGTCTTCAATGATATCAGCATCATTTTCTTGATTTAATTCAAGCTGATAAGAAAAATCTAATTCTATCTCAAGATATCCCATTACTGAATTAGTTGGAGGAGCTTCCAAGACAAGTTTTCCTTGTGGAGGAGGAAGGTGATTTTGTTGTCCTTGGTTTCTAGCAACATTGCTCTGATATGACTGATTTGGGAATGTTCTTTTGTATGTAAGAGCAGAAGACATTCCTTGAGCCATTTGTTTTTTGAGGGCAAAGAGCTCATTTGTTAATTTTTGCACCATTGGATCTATGGTGCTTGTAGATGCAAATTCAGATGATGATGAAGCTCTATTTCTATTAGGATCTCTTCTTATTTTCCCTGCTAAGATGAGATTGTCTTCTACTTCAGTGGCCAAAAGTTGAGTTGCAGCTAGATCTATTTGGCCAGCACATCTCAAGAGGAAACTAACTTTAGGTAGCTAAGAATTAATGAAAAAGCACTTAAGATTTTTAGCTGTAGGTATGGCAATCATAGGAATTCTATTTCTCAAATTGTCAAATTTAGCTATGAAGTCTCTCATAGGCTCATGCGACTCTTTTTTCATTTGTGTAAGTTGATCCAAAAGTGTATGTGCATCTTCTGTAGGTTTGAATCTGGCTTCAAACTTAGCTTTCAAAGTATTCCAATCAGTCATAGATCGAGCCTGTAAATGGTAAAAACAATCTATAGTAGGACCTTGTAGTGTTTCAACAAAAATCCTGACTACTACATCTTCAAACTCTACCCCAATTACTCCACAAGCTATACTAAATGCTTTGATATGTTCATCAGGATGAACTTTCCCATCACCGTGGAATTTTGAAAAATTATTCCTAAAACTACATGGAAGTTCATGTAGAGGAGAAGTAAGATTGAGAGGGCCAAAAGCATTACCACAAGGGCCTTGAACTACCATTATAGGGTATGAAAAAGGAGGGATAAAAAATCTCAAAGGGGTAATTATAGGCATAGCTTTATCAATAGCAGAAGTTGATATTTCACCTGGTAATGGAGATCTGGCTTTAGTAGGATGGAAGCTCTTGGTTTGTTGTAAATGAGATGGTGAAGGAAATAGATCAAAATCACTTTGTTGTACCAGCTCAAACATATGATTGATGACACCTTTAGCCCTTTGGCTTCGTGTATACCTTGAATCTGCCATATTTGTAAAACAAAATTTGAAAAGAATTGGCTTTGATTCAGTTAAAGCTTGAGGCTTTGAACTGTGCATTCTTTTCCTATTGGTGTAGAGGTGAATGGAATGGATAGACTATAAATGGATAATGGGTATATCCCCAGCGGAGTCACCAAAAATTGTTGGTTGAATATTTTGTCTATTAGCATACTAGTAAAAAAAATAGGTCTTATCAGCCAAAGCAAGAAGATTAGTCATCCTAATGTGTAAATTTATCACATCAGAAGGATAATGTTCTCTCTTATCATCAAAGGGAGGTTCCCTATTGATATGCTATGTATATATATGAATAGAAAATAATACTCAAGGGTAGGACCAAACATCCATCTCTCTTTCTTTAGAGATGATGTATACAAAACAAAGGAAGAACTCAAGAGAATGACAGACAGCACTCCTCTTCTTTCAAAAGAACTGTTCAACCAGCCACAAGAATACTCTTGGAAATAAAAGTAGAATATGACTAAATTATGGTAACCAACAAATCAAGACATAGCACAAAGTCTGCACATGAAATACTCAAGAGTGATATACGAAGAACAATGAAAGCTCAAAATCTTTTCAAAGTTCTTTACAGAGTAATGAAAAAACAAAGACACTGAAGGTAGCTATGGGGGCACAAAGTCTCTCCACAGTTGATTCTTCAAGACACCTTCTTGACAAATTTACTAATCTTGCTTATTAGATTAATGAAACAAACAAGTTATCACAACACAAAGTCTAAAAAAGTCCCTTGTTTTCATTAACAAAATATGATAAACAGACTGAGCACAAAGTCTCAATGATGCCTCTCAATTTCGGTAGAGTTTTGTTCAGATTATCAAAAATAAGATCATTTTACAATGATAAGAAGTCCCTTATATTACCACTTTCAAGGACTCGATAATAGTAATACATCATGATGCATTGGGAAATGTTAGGAAGACAAGCTGGAACTTTGGGGCCTTTTACCCATTTGATATTCTCAATGTAGATAGATAAGTCATGAAATTGAAAGTTTTACAACTTTCAATGTCTACCTGGCGGTCTGATCTTATCTTCATCATTCATCCCTTTCTAATTAATTAAATCAGGTCTTGGATTCAGCTTACTATTTTGTTCCTTCCCCACTTTTTATTGGTCTTAGCCTTGAAAATTGTGAATGTATTCTATTATGTATGTTCAAAGGATCAATAATTATTTTGTTGTCTTTAATTTGATGCTCATGCACCTATCACTGTGTTTCCAATGGCTAGTTGACTGTGTTGAATTTGATGTGTTTGAGCACATCACCCCTTCATCTTCTTTTGGATTTCCACTTGGTGCTTTTCCAGATTGGACTTTGCCCTTTCGGGCCTTGAGAAATGATCCTTCAGCTTCGAGAATTATCCTCAAATTAATGGTCGAGAGTTCCCTGTAAGGGCACCTGCCCTTCGGGGTCCTTCGTTGGCCCTTCACAAATTTCCCTTGAGCTTTTCCTCAGGCTATTCCCTTTGAATGTTTCCCGTGAACATTTTCCCTGGGGAAAATTCCTGTGGACAAAAACTCTGGGGAAAATTCCCCCAGGCTATGAACAAGTCTTTGAACAAGCCGAAGGGTGCTTTGGTCGATGAAGTGTCCTCCACAAGAGCACTTGTCCTTTGAAAAAGTTCTTTAGCATTGAACCATCCCTTTGAACTTAGTCGATGAACCATTTGTTGAACTGGTTTAAAGGTTCAATGAAGCGCACCAAGCCTTTGAATCAAACAATCAACGAACCATTAGATGCATTTTTTGCCATTAAACCAATACATTAAACTAATCGATTGAACCAAGGCTTTGAACCAAAATGGTTCAAGCTAATGGTTCAAGCTGATGGTTCAACAAATAAAATAGGCCTATAAAGTAAGCATTGAACCAAATATTTGTACTTGCCTTTGAACTGAGAGCTGAACCATTTGATTGAACATGTCCGTTGAACTAGTTCAATGGTTCAACGAAGCATGCCAAGCACCTTTTGAACTGTTTGAAGTTGAACCAAAATGTTGAGCCAAAAATTTGGTTCAACAGTTCAACAAAAGCCCTGAACCAATTGACAAACCAAATGATTGAACCAAAAGACGCTAAAACAAAGGAAATGAACCATCTAAGTGAAATAAAGCATTGAACTGCTTGGATGAATCGAGTGATTGAACTGTTCCTTTGGTTAAACTGATTGTTGAACCTTTGAACCCATTTGAACCTTTGAACCTTTATGAAGTACTTAACTTTTGCCAATGACATTGAACTTGTTGAACTTTGAACTCATTGAACCTTTGAACCAAATTGGTTCAATGGTTTAACGGTTTAATGATTCAGGTCTCCTTTTATATTCAGATGCTTGCCGATGAAGATTTTCAATTGAACCAAAACTTTGAACTAATCTTGGAAAATGAACAACTATTGAAAATCAATTCTTTTGACTGAAAACCACCTGTAGAAGTCTGTAGATTTTTCTTCCTACTGAGTTCGTAGATTCAAGCCTGTAGAGTCCATAGATTTTCTGAGAAGCTCTAAAAATGAGAAATCTGAATATCTAAGACAAATTTTGAAAATGGAAGATATTATTTTGGTTTGTAGAACCAAAATAATTCAAATGTTGTTCCAAAAATGAATATTATTTTTGGGAGACAACAGTATGATCCTATAATAATCATCACATCCTAGATATATCCTTTTTGTGTCCTTAAATGCTTGCATCATATCTGGATAGTTACATTGATGCAGGTGTCTAAATCTAATTCATGTGTCATATACATAATATTGACTAGATCTGGATGAGACCAACTTGAGCCTTTTGGGTTTCCTATCACATTTATTTTGATGTCTTTAGATCATGTGCATAGGTTGTTTCTCTTTTTCAAATGATCACCCCTAGCTCTTGAACCTTGGAGTGTCTATGGGAAAAATGGGTTACTGAGATCATAGTCTTAAGCTAACCCTAAAGACCCCTTTGTCAATGGGCACTACCTACATAGACAATACTCTAAAGAGGGACTCAAACTTATGTAGTTCTCCCCTATGAGTTGGCTTGTGTGTGCATAAGGGTTCAATATGTGATAATCAAATACATGTAGTGACTAAATTTATAACTTGGAAAATATGGCTCATGGTATTTTATTTGAATTATTTAAACTTGTATAAATATTGTTCCTATGACTAATATGGAAATAGGAACAAATATGGTAGATTTTCTCAATTGAATTCTTGATTAAGTACTTATTGGTATATTTCTTTGTGAGTTCTATGTGATTTACAAGTGAGTAATGAATGAGGGTTGATCTTATATATATGCCAATCCATTTTGGAAATATCTCATATTGAATCACTTAAGCTAACCTTTTGTATATGTTTATTTTAAAAATTGGATGAATTTTGGGCACTAGAAATTTTGTATGTAGGAAAATGGTCAGTTGCATCGAGTCATGCATCTACCTAAGATGTAAGTGTCTAGGGAGCTAAAAAATAGGTACGTGTCCAAAACTAGAAGTGAGGGATAATAATCATATTTAAAACTTCTTACACTATATATAAGGCTTGGTAATCAAAATAAAAATGTTCAAACTAAAAGATAAACAACTAAGCATAAAGAGATAGTAAATGTGAGCCTTTTTTATAGCATGAAGGTCTATAACTAAAAGTTACAACCATGATAAGTATTTTTTAAGTGTACAAGATTGAGGTACTGTATGAATCATATTTTAATATCTACACTCCCTTCTCCTTCTCTTACATATTTTTCTAAATTTTGTATTGATACTACTATGGTTGTGGATATGGCTATTATTACAATTGTGGATTTAGATTTTACTATTGTTGACCATCCCCTATTTCCCCTTGTGATACCTGAGTTTTAATTAATGCAACATGTAGTGTACCCCCTCCCCCTATTATATGATGTTGAGCACCATATGCTCCTTTTCTTCATCACTAACCACCCACTAATATAGGGATAAGAATCATTGTCATAAATGGATGCCATCTTAATCACATGAGTCATGCATCTATAACCTCCCACTCCTATATATATAATATGGAAATCATTGGTATATCTTCATCTCCATATATACACATAATATTTTAAAAATTTATCAATTATCGATGTTTTCTATCTTCCAGTAACCCATCAAGTCTCAATATCTTTGAGTACACACCCTAAAGGGTGTATTGAGAAAGGGGTGGGTAAACCATTAGTGATTTGAAAGATTTATGTCATTTTTTCCACTTACTATCTACACACATATCTCTCAAAACCATTTCCCTAAGCTTTTCCTCCTATTTTGCACCCTCCTCTAGTCATTTACCACATTCATTATCCCTTCCCTAACCTAAACCCCTTTTTGATGATTTACATTACATATTAAAACCCATTGACCTTATACTCTTATTGATAAAACTTGTTAGGGTCTAGGTTGGCCCCTGGCCAACCTAGTCCATGACCTAACTTATTTTTGTCAATTATGATACTAGGTTAATTAGGTCAACCTTATCAACCTAAAATTTTGAAAGGGTTTAGGGTTAGATATATCTATATAAACACATCCATTTTTTCATTCTTAGAGAGACAACAAGATTTAATTATTCATTTACACTTCTTTACAATATACTCTTTTGTTATTCTACTTGAGGAATCTTAACTTAGGATTTTTAATTGGATAAGAATCTTCTCTTGTGAATAAATCCTGGATGCTCTAGCCTTTCTTAGTGATCCTTAAAAACCATAAAAAAACTCTTGAAAATCATCTTTGGCCAAGGGAGAGATTGAGTCTTGATGGGTTTATCTTCAAGGTAAGTATCTCTAACTTTTATCCTCTTTAGTAGATAGAAATAACATAAGTAATGGATTTTTATTATATTACTCTCTCTATGCATTAGTGTCTTACCTATACATATCTTAATTAGGATTATATTATGCATATTTAATTTTATGTCTACTAACCCCAACTTTGTGCTAAAATATTTGGTGAGCATTATATTAGACTTTTACTTTACTTGTTATTATTTTAGTGAATATGAAAACATAGGACCTAGTTAGGATTATTTCATAGTTTTGATTGACTAAAGGATTTATAACACTCCTTAGTGAAATTATTTTGGTAATATAACCCTTAATTAGGTTTATTATATCCATAGTTATTATGACCCCAATTATATAATGTATCCCTAATTGGAAGTCTTAGTGGGATTTATCTTTTTTAAGCTAGGATTGATTTATAGATTTATTGCATTTCTCATTGCATACATTTTGGTGAACTTGATGTGAATCTAACCCTTCAAGGTTTTATTTCATGATTTAATTTATATCATCTTATTATTTTTATATATTTTTGATACTATATCAAACTATTAGATATATTTCTAACTTATTGTGCATAGGTTTAACACATAGTCGCATCAAAATGAAATTATTTTGTCTATGCAAGTCTTTATCAATACAAGTTACTAGATCAAAAAAGTTGACACAATACTCTTCTTCAATCCTAAATAAGAATACTAGGTCAAATGGGTCAAATTTTTCATCTTATTCTCTCTACCATCATTCAAATTAACAAATTAGGTCAAATAAGTCAACTTAGTCATCTTATTCTCTTTCAGCACATAAGGTTTTACAAAACTGGGTTGAAACAGTCAACTTAGTTTTTAGAATTTATAAAGTAGTATTCAATTCAATTTAGCATAAAATTTTCAATCTTAAACATATTCCAAACCATCAAGGTTCCTCTCTTTTTCCATCATTTTAGTACTCCATTTTAGTTCTATTTTATACAAGTTAACAGTCTTCAAATCTACAACCCTACAACAAACTAAGTTGACTTGGTCAACTTAGTTATATAGTCTATCTTCTATCTAAAAGACATAATTAACCCATTTCACTCTTTTTTTAAATATCTTTACTTCTATATAATAGTAACAACCTAATTGAATTTGTTATGTACTATTTTCATATAGTTTCATCTGAACTAACTCTATATTATTCTAAATTTGGGAGTTGACAACTATTTGCTAGTAATTAATTCACACTTTCATTTTCAATTGTTTTTATGCTTAGAGTAACTCATATATTCTAAATTGGTGGGTTTTCAAATTACTATTTAGTTACACTATTTTTTTCTTTTGCACACACTACCAAATCACACAAAATTCAAAACACATTTAACATTTATCTTCCTAAGGCCTACCTACTTGGATTTCATCACCAACGGGGAATTTGACTTGGTTTTTTGGACATTAATGGTATATATTCATAAACAACTTGACACCCTTATCATTCTGGGATTGTAAATTTAGGGGGTAAGCCTACATACTAATCTAGCACCATTGCCAACTTAGATCCCTTTCAACCTAAACATCTTGAAACCATCAATAGATCGATTTTTATTTCCCTAATTTTAGCCAAATTTTTTATCACACTTAATATTTTCTAATAATCCAATAACACTCAAGATGGCCACTTAGTTAGCACTTATTTTCAATTGATTTCTTTCTCTCTGATCATTGTGTGTTTTATTGTAAAGACTTTCTTTGGCCAATGTTGGTGCAAGGTTTTGTGTTGTTTGCCATAATTGGATCACTCACATTGATCAATTTATTTATGTGTTTGATTTCACTTCTTTGAATTATTTATATTGCAAAATTTTACCCTATTTCATAACATTATCATTCTAGTCAATATAGTCTCTTACACACACTATCTTTCTTCCTACCAATAGTACATAGTCAACTAGCATGACTATGTCTCTTATCTATTTATTCTTCCCTATAACTAGTAATACATAGTTGACCTAGTTAACTTTTTACTTTTCTAAACCTTTATCTAGTAATACATAATTGACCCAATCAATTTTATAATTTTATCAACCTATATCTAGTAGTACACAATTGACCCAATCAACTTTATACTCCTATTGACCCCTTTCTAATAATACTCTATTGACCTAGTTGAGCTTGTATCTGATTGATGCCCTTGTTATTCTATCTAGTTGATCTAGTTCTTTATCTAGCTGACTTCCTTCTCTATCTAGCTAACTTAATTCTCTATCCCTAATTTTTATCTCTTCTTGATTAAAATTCTATTCATTTCCTCAAATAATCATGAAATCCTTTATTATAATATTCTTGGACAACTTGAATCTATTTATACACTATATGGGGTATTCTTTTCTCCCTTTCTTTACCTCCCAAGAGACCCCTCACTCTTTTAATACCTCTTCCACTCCATCTATGGATTTTAACATAGATCAAATTACACCTCAAGATGAAGTAGGTGGATCCAATCCCTTTTTTACTTATTAATACAATTTTCATCTTAAATATTTTCAACATAATATGGGATCAATTGACACACAAGTCTATCCAACAATCCCACTAGTAATCCACCTCCCAATAACCCTCCCCCTAATACCAATTTGGGGGGTCCTCATACAAACACCATCCCACCATTTCATATGACTCAACTTATTTCATAAGTTATACAACAAATGAACATAATGCAAACTTCTAACACCTCTCAAATAATGCAATTACAATGTTATTTAATCAATATGGATAATCAACCTCTAGTTATAATTCATCAAACTAATATAATATTTCTCCTCCACCTCTTAGAGATGCCTAAGTAAATGTTGTTCATCAACCTATCATTAATAAAAAATTGCTTCAAAATATCCAAAATGAGAATTTAGATCTTTTCATCATTTCCATAGATATTGGTAATATATTTCTGACTATCAAGTATGATGGGACTAAATACCCTATATCCTTTCTTAAAACATTTGGTAATCTTTATAAAGAGTGGATCCAAACTAATACTTTCACCAATACTAAAATTCTAGTTAAAACCTTCATTGGTGATGTATTTTAATGGTACAACCAACTTCCCCAATATTCCATTTTAAAAATTGAGGATTTAGTCAATCCTCTAATTAAAGAATTTTAGAATAATGACCTTCCTAAAAATTTCCTTAGGCATTTCATCAATTCTAAGAAATTTCCCACCATATCAGCTCATGATTTTATCAAACAATGAAAATATTTAGCCCATAAGGCCAACCATAACATGACTGATAATAATATATTCAAACTCTTTATAACTACTTTAACACCTTCATTTCAATATAAGGTTTGAATGTTTACCCCTTAAATGCTTAACAAGGCTCTTAACCAAGATAAACATCAAGACTTCCTCATGAATCAACTCAAACCTAATACCAAATTCCTTAAGTTATCTTTTCAAACTTCTACTAATGCCATGATTTGTAACACTCCTTAAACAAAACTAGGAGTTTATAAATCCAACAATCCCCCATCTCCTCACATATTATTAACTATGCATCAAATGAAATAATTCTTAGTACATCTAAATCATTTACTTATCCTAATAATCTTCCTAAATGATATGACCCTAATAAATTTTGTTGGTTCTATGCCAACATTGGTCATTCTCGTGAAATTTGTTGAGGGATTACTAAATTTGTTATCTCCTATATGCTTGGTGATTCTTTCAATCACAAATCCATGATCCAACTCTGTCATCAAGAGTAAAGCACTTCCTCTTTAAAATGATAAGCTCCAAAATCTTCTTCTTCTAATAACCAAAAAAAATTTCCCACATAAACTAATCAACAAAATATCAAGGATCTTTGTGATACTGATGCTGACTATGACCAATATTACAAAAATTCTCAATATGTTAATGTAACTAAGGTCAACTATCATCACAAACTAACTCACAAAGATCTTGTCACTAAACCTAATAAACCATCTTTTGAAGAGTAAATTCTCAAAGATACTATAACTACTCATTTAGCTTCAAAATATAATGAGGAACCATCTACTTCTTTTTAACCTTCAACCACTTCCATTCCTTCAAAATATACCTTACCTTTTAAACCTTACACTAGTTTTTCTTCTAAATCCCATTGGAACTTTCTTGAAGAAATTAAATCCATGCCTTGAAAGATTCCCCTTATGGATTTAGTCCATACCTCCCCTTAGCATCATAACTTCCTCATGCAAAAATTACAAGAAATTAAAGATCCATCTTCTATAGATGAAGAACCACCCTCTATTGAGCCTAAACCTACCAATGTGCATACCATTTACTGTCTTTGTCCTTCTTCCAAACCTTCCATTAAATTCCTTAAATAATACATTATTAATGATGAGATCCTCTTTTGTGCTGATGATCCACCACTATTCTTTAAAATAAACATTAATACTACCCTTATTCATAAAGTTTTAGTTGATGAAGGGTCTGGTATTAATGTGACATCTTTATGGCTCATTCAACAACTTGGATATAATAAGGATCATCTCAAGAAAACCCTATTAACCTATCATGGATTTGATAAAACTAATCAAAATCCACTCAGTTGTATTTGGCTTCCCCTTATAATCAAACCTAAGACTGTTCAAACCAAACTTATGGTATTTAATTTTTCCCTATCCTATAACATACTCCTAAGCCAACCTTGGACTCATAGAATGAGGGCCATCACATATTATAGTATCTAATACATTAAGTTACTACATAATGTAAAATGGTATAAACACAAGGATGATCCCAACCCTTGGAGTATTCAACTCCCTAATCCTAAATCTCAATATCTCATTCCTACCATTCCCACAATCAATAGTGTTCCCTTGCCTTAATTCATCAGCATTAATCTTTACTTATGGGTCACTCTTTTTTATTTGGCTGATGATGAACCTAATTACTTAAAACATATTTGTAACACTACTAAACTACCTCCTTATATCTCACAGTGGTTTCCTCCTTCCTTATTAACTCATAATCATGCTATTCTTTTCATTGATGAGATGACTAATTTTCACCCTCTATGTAATGCCCAGGATGTTTCTTACCTAGAAGATGCCTTCACATGCAATGATTATGGAGTGTCTAAATTATTTTAATATCCTTTAATCATGTCTCCACATAAATTTATTTATTTAATAATTTTCCCTTCTGAACCTCCTCTTGAATCTCAACCATGTACTATTTCTCCAACCTATGATGATAACTACATCATGGCCAAAAATCAATCCTAAGACTTGTATATTCAACACTATCATAGAAATTTATCCTAAATACATGATTTTCATACCATTTCCATGGATTTTTAAATATCTATTGAATTTCATGTACCTCTTGTCAATTCTCCACTTCTTGATATTCTATGGGTGGTAGAACAAATCATACCTTCTAAACTTTTTGAAATTCATTCATATTATATACCACCTACATATCCCATCATCATATCTAATTATTTCCCCATAAAATGAACTAATGACACACCAATTTCATATTATCAACCTCCTCTTTCTACTCTTGATATTACATTAGATGCCAAGACTACCAATGTCCATTAGATATATTTTGAATATGATTGCCATGGTAACCAAATTCTCGATCTCAAAGTAGATGTTGAGTATTATGGTCCTCTTCCCACTTTTCCTAGTGATGAAGAAATTCTTAAGTTTCTTCATGCTTAATAACCTCAACTTCTTTGGAGACATCACAAACTCAAGAATTTCAAAAATAATTCCCCTTGTTTCAACAACTTCATTACTATAATTGACCCTAAATAAAATATAATTTCCTATTTACCTAATACACCATATCATTTCCAAGATGGAAATGTTATTATTATTAAATAAACTACTCACATAGAATATGGTAATCCATCATGCCTTCAACCAATTATAGTTTCTCATAAATTCACACTTATTGAACATGATAACTTTAGATTATTCTTCGATAAATATCATGAGATCTTTATATGGTCCTATGAGGACATGCTAGGTATTAACCCTAGCATTATTGTTTACAATAGCATCACTTATCTTGATACCCAACCCATGTAATAAAAGCAATGGAAATATCCACCTGAAGTTTCCACTTCATCCCATAAAGAAATTATCAAGCTTCTAGATGCTAAGTTTATCAAACCTGTGGACTATTCTGAATGGGTTTCTAACATATTCCCTATTCAAAATAAGATCACCATGGTCATTCTTATTTTCATTTATTTCCATAATCTTAATCTTACTTGTCCCAAGGATAATTTCCCTCTACCTTTAATACATGCCATTATTCATTTCATAGTTGGTTATGAAATGTTATCTCTTATGGATGGTTTCTCAAGTTATAACCAAATTCGCATTGCCCCCGAAGACCAATATAAGATAACTTTCACCACATAATGGGGCACCTATTTCTACATTAAAATTCCCTTTGGCATCTAAAATTTTGTAGCTACATGTCAATGGGTAATGACTCACATCTTTTATGATCTTATTCACAAGATTGTAGAAACTTATGTGGATGACCTCATTTATAAATCAAAAAGTTTCAAGACTCATCTTTGTGATATTGTTGTCATCTTTGAACTCTTTATTAAATATAAAGTTACACTAAATCCCTAAAAATGTGTTTTTAGTGTCACATATAAAAAATTATTAGGATTTTTAATCTCTTTTCATAGCATTGATGTTGAAATTTCCAAGATTAATTCTATCATCAACATGCCCATCCCCCAATCCATTCCAGACATTTGCATTTACCTCAATAAACTTGGGGAAATTACATACTTCATTCCTAAAATGGATTATTATATATAATTAGTTAATTATCTTCTTAAGAAAGGTAATGCCTTATAATGGATGGATCCCTATCAAAAATCATTTGATAATATGGAATAATCATTACCTCACCTACCTACTCTTCATCCCCCTTCAAAAAATTGACCTTTGATCTTGTATACCTCTTATACACACATATTAGTTGGGGTAATGATTACCAAACAAGATGATACTAGAAGGTAACATGCCATCTACTATATCAATCTAGGCCCCATTGATTTTGAGAAAAATTATACCAAATTTAAACATGATTTCCTCACCATATATTTTATCGCTAAAAAAACTTTGACATTATATGATTTATAAAACCACTTACATTATCACCCATTCTGATCCCCTTCATTAATTATTTTGCAAAGCCTTTCTTCCTAAAGATAGAATTGGTAAGTGGATGGTCCTCCTCATGTAAATTTATCTTTTAATTATTACCCAAAAAGTTGTCAAAGGATAAATAATTATTGATCAACTTGCCATAGCTCCTATGCTAGCTACCAACCACTTTTAATATAGTCTTCCCAATGATAATATTTTCTACATTAAAGCTCTCAACCAAGAAATATTACTTATAAAACTTCACTACTAACTTTAAATCAAGTAATCTCGATGAGTCAATTATCTTCCCTGATAATACTAAACCAAAAGTAGTTATCAAATAACTTCCTAAAATTAATGTCAATTTACATAAAGATACTTAGACCATTTTGATGATGATAAATGCCTTCAAAGAGTTAGGTAAAGTTGTATCCTTACTATTCCTCTAGGAAAAAATATCCCATTATCTTTTCACCTCATATTTAATTTCACTATCATGGTGGAGTACGAAGCTTTATTCTAAGGAATGTTAGAAACCCTTGATCTAGATATCTAATATTTGCATGATTTAGGTCATTCCCAACTTATTTTATACTAATTCAATGGTGATTATCAATTCAAAAGTGATAATATCATTTATTATCATAAAATCATAACTACCCTTATTAAATATTTCATTTCTTTCACCATTGAGCCTATCTCTCAAGATCAAAATTTTATTATTGATTCTCTTACTTCTTCAGTGTCTCTTTTTCATTCACATCAAGTTATCAATCTAAATTATCTTATCCAAATAAGAAAATCCCCATATTTTATTCAACCACAATATTTTATTATCTACCACATTGAGGCCATTACCATTCAACAAATCTCATGGTAGAAAAATATCATTAAATTTATGGAACACCAAACTTATCCTCTAAACCTCAATTCCTAAAAAAAGACTTGCATTCACAACTAAGATTTTAAGTATGTATTTTGATATAACATCTTATATTATAAAAATGTTTAAGGTACTTTGATATATTATGTTATGAAAGATGATGTTCTTCCTCTTCTCAAACAAGGACATGGGGGTATTTATGGTGGCTACTATTGTAAACATGCTACAGTCCACAAATGCTTATGTATGGGATAATTTTGGCCCACTCTTAAAAAGGATGCCATCAAATTTGATAAAATTGTAATCCTTTCCAGCTTCATGATTATATAATTCATGTACCTCTAGCTGAGCTTCAAACTATAGAATCTCCCTAGCCATTAGCCATGTGGGCATTAAATCTCATAGGTAAATTACCTTGATTTCAAGTTGGGCATGTCTTTATAATCACATCCACATAATATATTACCAAATGGGTTGAGGTTATGCCCCTCATCAATGTCATTGGTACCACCATGCCCAAATTCATCCTAAATAAAATCATTTTTTGCTTTGGTGTCCCTCATACTATCATTTTAAATAATGGTGGTAATTTCAAAAACAAATATGTCAAATAACTCTATGCTAAATTTTAAAACCAATCACAAATTATCCACACCATACCATCCATAATTTAATTTCCAAGCCAATTCCACCAATAAAATTCTTAACAAAATTATCTAAAAGATAATTCATGAAACCTGCATAGATTGACACCTTCATCTATATCCTATTCTTTGAGCATATTACACTAGCATATGCATTACCACTAGGGAAATGTTATTCTCTCTAGTCTATGGTTCTAAATTAGTCCTCCCTTTAGAATCTAAGCTTCCCTCTCTTTGAATATATCATCAAGGTATCATACCTGATGAATAATTATGTGAATCTCACCTTCATGCTCTTGATCTCCTTGATGAGTACCATATTTTTGCTTTACAACATAATCACCAATATAAGGCTCATATTACCAAACAAAATAATAAAGATTTAAAGTTTTCATATTTAATTTTGGTGAACTTGTCCTTAAATTATACTACACTCATACCTATCACTTTCAAACCAATAAAGGCCATATTTTTAAATATCCCACCAACACATAATTCCTCAAGAAGTAATTTGCCTAAATCATTCCCTTATTTTCATAATTTATATGTTATCTACCTAATAATTTTTGTAGGATCATTTTTAAACAAAAATTAATGATCTAAAAGGCAACATACAAATTTCAAAAGTCAAAATCACACCAAAAATACAAGATTACAAGCAAATTTCCTATCTCTAATCAAAGTTCAAACTCCACAGTTGGCCTCACCATAGAGCTGAGGTCTAGTGGAGTGTAGTAGGCTAGTAGAATGGAATATGAGAATTCAATAAACTTTATGGTGCTACCTACTTTCTCACGTAAGTATCCAATCTTTGTATTAAATTGATAGATCTATAAGGGGTCCTAAGGAATGGGGAATACATTATGGGAAGGTAGGTCCATTTTAATTTTTATGCCTATAGCCTTCATGGGATAATCTACATATTTAATTTGTTGACCTAAGACTTGTATTTCTAGGAGAATTTCTTCAGAGTCCTTAAGGTCAAAAGTCCTCTTTTTTTGACAAACCTAACTTGAGTGGCTTGACTTCAATAAAGATTTCCTCTACCTTGGTTTTTCTTTCATTCTCACCTCTACCCATTTAATTTCCCCCCCTGATAGGCACGTGTGATTTTAAATATGTTTTCCCTTCTTCTATATTCCTTCTTCACATTTTAAAAACATTCCAACATTACTTTATTTTAATTTTATCTATCTTTAGAACAAAACAATATGCTTGAGCAATTATGGATTACTTTTTTTACAACATGGCTCTGCATTTATAGATATGTCTTGATTTATTTTACCATTTATTATTATTGTCCTACCCTTTTTCAGGACACTTGAGTCTATTTATACTTTCTTGTACTTTTTCCATTATTGAGTGAGGTTGACATGTTACTTCTCACTCATCAATGTTGTTTTCCCTTTTATGCACCTTTTTCCATTGATGATTGAGTACGGATTGTTACTTCTCACTCATAAATGTTTTTTTATCATTTTTACTTACCTATATTTGTTTAAGTAAGGATTTTTAATGATTTTACATTGATGTTTGATTACCATCCCTTTCGACTTATATCCTTAATTTGACTTGGTGAGTTTTCCTTTCTCACTTCAGGTTTACTTGTTTATGTTTTTTGGTCTTTAGTAGACTTGGATTTTTCATTACCCGATTTATTCTAAATTTTGACTTGGTCATTTGGTATAACATAACACTTATCACCATAGCTTGATAAATTTTGAAGTATATCCCATCCAGATAACACCAGTTATCTTGGCTTTCTTGTATTTATTTGCTTTTACTATTTAGTTTTGTATCTTTAGGTTTATCAAAATCAGTCTCTATGCCCTTCATGATTAGAAATACAAACACAACAAACAACCATATAGTGATAATGGTAATTTAAGGTACACAATTTTATTTTTAGTTATTTTCATTTATATCATTTACTTTTAATTATTTTATGCTTTAAAATACTACAACTTTTTTTAGTTTCAGCATTGTGTGTTATTATGTTCTTTCTTGAAGCACCATCACATATTTCACCTAAGTGACATGTGATGAGATTAGAGTGGGGAACATCTATACACATAATATTTTCAAACTTTACCAATTACTGATGCTTTATATCTTGTAGGAACCTGTTGAGTCTTAATCTCTCTAAGTGCACACCCTAAGGGGTATACTGGAAAAGGGGTGGTTAGACCATTGATGCTTCATAGGATTGGTATCCCTTTTTAACACTTATTATCTACACACATATTTCGTAAAACAATTTTCCTAAGATTTACCTCATATTTTTTACCCTTCTCTAGTCATTTACCACATTCATTAGCCCTTCCCTAACATAAACCCCTTTTTAATGGTTTACATTACATAGTCAGCCATATTGACCTTATACTCGTATTGATAAAACTTACTAGGGTCTAGGTCAGCCCATGGCTAACCTGGTTCATGACCTAACTTATTTTTGTCAATTGTGATACTAAGTCAACTAGGTTGACCTTGTCGACCTAAACTTTGTCAAGGGTTTAGGGTTAGATCTGCCTATATAGACACATCCATTTTGCCATTCTTAGAGAGATATAAAGAGTTAATTATTCATTTACACTTATTTACAATCTACTTTTTTTTCATTCTATTTGAGGAGTCCTAACTACTTGGAGAATAATATTTTCTTATGGATAAGTCTTGGATGTTTTGTCCTTTCTTAGTGATCCTTCTAAACCATAATAACCTCTTGTGAAGCACCTTTGGTCAAGGGAGAGATTGAGTCCCAATGAGTTCATCTTCAAGGTAAGTATCTCTAAATTTCCTCCTCTCTTTAATAAATATAAGTAACATAAGTAATGGATTTTGAATATATTTCTATCTCCATGCATTAGGGTCTTAGTTATATATAGCTTAAATAGGATTCTCTTATGCATGTTTAATTTTATGAATACTAACCCCCACTTTATGCCATAAGATTTGGTGAGCACTAGATTAGAATTTTACTTTACTTATTATTAGTTTAGTGAATATGAAAACATATGACCTAGTTAGGGTTATTGTATAGTTTTTCTTGACTGGAGACTTTGGAACCCTCCCTAATGAAGTTATTATGGTAAAATATCCCTTGATTAAGTTTAGCATATCCATCTTGGTCATGAACCTAATTATCTAATGTATCCCCAATTAGAAGTGTAAGTAAGATTTATCTTCTCCAATATAAGATTAATTTATATATCTAATGCATTTCCCATTGCATACACTCCCCACTATCCAATCATCCATTGATATGTAAATATAATTAAGTCATCAATTATCAATGTGGTTGTTATTCATGGCATGTCCATAAAAGGTGTCATCCATATCCACTTGGAAGATATAATTGTTCTTGAAACCCTAAAAAACATACCCCTCTAGTATGGCATCATATGTCCATACCCCCAACACATTATGAGTGTCAAGTGTTGATGGGTAGAGCACCTATATTTGATATGCAGTATAGGTCCCTATAAGTTCTAGATAACACATATTATACCTAGGCATATGTCTAACTCTACTCTCTAATGTTTCTCACTATTAAAGCCTAGTTATAAAGGATATAATCCATCCCCTTGTCTCCCACTAATTATTAAGCCAAAATCCCAATGATGGTTTTCTAGAGTTTTGGGACTACAACCTGCTAAAATCTAATACCCTTCTTAGTACCCAAGTCAGGTGCATTCAAGTCCCCAAACTACTCTACCTCTTGAAGTATCACCATATGACTTGTATTTGGTATCCCCACTATCCTATATACATCTATTGGTGTGATAGTCCACTTTTTAAGATCCTAGAGAACCAAAAAGTGTTTTAGTTTTCATCTCAATAGGTGAAGAGATCATATATTAATTTGTTCACTATGGAAACTATCCCACCTATGAAATGCTTAGTATTCCTACTCTATATAAAATGGTAGTCTTCTCTAACCTAAACAATCTCAACACCTTTGAGAGCCACTCTTGCTCCATGTCCCTAGTCCACCATATATAGACCCCCTATAAACACAAATAAAGACACTAAGTCAGTCATTTTGCCTTCAAAAAAATTCCAAACTATGTCATGTTGAAACCCCCACTATGTGCAAGTGGCATTTACAAAACTACCATGATATATTTTGTAATTATCTATCTTTTCAAAATGAAAAATTACATAATCATCAAGGTGATTGTGTAATTACTACACCATATTGGTAGTTCTGTAATCATTAATGTGAAAGTGTAATCACTAGTATACAAAGACCGAATTTACTGCCTTTCATTGCTTTCTACTCAAAAACTCCTAAAAACACTAAAAATCACAAAAAAAATCACAAAAGATAGTATTTTCCTAGCCTACATATTAAAACAAACCTTCCAACAATAAATCTAAAAATCCATTGGCCCTAAGAGGCATTTTCAACAAATCTTAAGACCTAGAGTTCTGGTAAAAAAATCAAGATAACTTACCCATGCCTACATTCCACCTAATACCAATGATACTCCTACTATACTCTCATCTCACTCTCCATTTCAATTATACTCTTACATTATTCTATCAGAGGAATTCCATAGTGAAAATTTGGAAAATTATTAATGAACAGATGACTTCCTAATTTGAAAAGTTTTCAATTTATAGTTTAGTTTCTAGTCATTTTATTTTGAAAAAGCTTCCATTTTGGGAAAACTTATATTAAAAACTATATTTATATTATATAATGATGAATTCATGAGTTTTTCAAAATTTGAACTACTATTGGATAACCTCAACACAAAAAATCATAATTTTTATTTCCTATAGTTTATTGTAAAACATGTTTTTTCATATTTTAGTCTCGTAGATTGACATCTCCTCACACAATACCAAGCTTAGTCCCTTGATGGGATGGTTTAGGTAGCATATTCATCCCCACACAAATGGTAATTAATGTTTGTTTAATGTTCTAATTAGTTATCATATTTCCTAGTTTCATCATAAAATTATGCTTGATTCTTATCTTATGCTTACAACTCATGAAAGAATCATGATTGGATTCATTGTGATACACAGGGAAGTAAATTACATTTCCTAACCCTCACTTTAATTTTTATCATGCCAAGAGTTAGTAAAAACACCCTCACCAAATCATGTCAAGTCATATCCTAAAGGGTAAAATATATACGTAATCAAATTTTACACAGTGTAACTTTCTGTGATATATGATGATGATGTAAGGACCTTTATACATAAAACATGATCAAAAATAGTCTTCTCTCCCATTTTATATTTTTTCTTATTTTATATCCTTGTCAAGATGTCAAATTTGCATTTGTATAAGTCTTTTCCTTCAAATTTTGAGTCTTCATGTGGCACAGTGAAATCATCATAGTGTTTTATAGAACTTCCAAAGTGGTTCTTGTGAACTAGGAACTTGAATAAGAAGATGAGATTAGTGTTGTGTTAGTGAATGAAACCAAATCAAAAACACACTAAACTAACATCTTCATGCCTAGTTACTAAGGTGAGCTTAGTGAAGTAAGAATAATGAACAAAGAATAACTAAAATGCAAGAAACACACATTCCTTACCTTCCTTGATGCTCCAAAATTATTATTCTATTGACTTTCTTAGTTTGTGCTCATGAAGTTCTCATTAATGGAAGCTTGGCTACCTCCATCTCTCTTTGGCACCTTTGGCTTTGGCTTGGCTTAGCTTGGAATCAATTTGGCATGGTAACACTAGTTTATATGAAGCTTTTAGAACCAATCATTCATTATAACTTTGCATAAATTAAGCTTCTTAAAGATATTTGAGAATAATAAATTTACACCAAAATAGCTCAGAAATGATGTTCATGGCATCTCTATTTATAGATTTTTGTAAATGACTAGAATCAACCTGAACCATCCATCTCAAGCTTGAGATGTGTGGTTAAGGATTAATATAATTTTGAAATTAAAATTGGTAAATAGGATCATCAATATTTGGGATAGAGGACAAATTAAGAGGCATGGATGGCTTTGATGAGGCATGGGAGGCATGAATCTTGATATTTGTGGAATTTATGGCCTAGGGATGTCTTCCTAAGAAATGAGGTCACCTAATGATGCAGATATTCAATATTCATTTACAAAATAAATTATTCAACAAGTTTCCATGGATTTATTTATTAGGCCTTGATTTGGTTTAATTAGTTCTTAAGCATGATTAAGCACTTTGTTCACAAATTACTCAAATTGATTAGAATGCCCTGTTATTGGTCCAAAAGTTGACTAGATTGGAATTTGAAGTCAATGCCTAATGTGTTGGAACCATATTCCCATTTAGGATGTTACCAACAACAAATAATGAAGACACATGTCTTGTGCAAGAGATTTTATAGGAAAGAGCAATCCAGAGCACCTAGGTATTTTGACTCAAAATGATATGATCAAATTTAGTTGGCCCAAAAATTTCATTTCCACATTTAGTGATACCCTAGCCAAAATTGGCACTTGACTATATCAGGTTTAAAGCTTTTAATGTGCTTTAGTTTTTTTAGGCCAAATTATGCATTTTGGTGGAAATTGGCCAAAAGCCTAATTGGAGGTCATTGGTGGCTAGATTTAGGTGTCTATAATTTTCCCCTATTTGGGAAGGAATTACAAACCATAGGCAAATCAATGTCTTCTCAAATAGTTATAGATGGCCTATATGCCAAAAATAAGATAATGGTTAAAGAAAAAAGCTCCAAATAGTTTTGGGAAGCCTATGAATGATGCCCCCTTGAAGGAGTGGCCATCATATTTGTTGATGGATGGTCCCTCAAAAATAAATAAGAAGAATGGTGGAATTAACTTATGGTTGAGATTAATCCAAATAATAAAAGGCCTGCATGCATTCATTTAAAAAGGATTTTGATTTACCCAAAGGTGGTTATAATCAAGAATAAAAGACAAAATAATTATTTTCCCATAGGCAGTTATAATCATTAAGGGGACCTAGATTAGCTAAAGATGATTGTGCCCCAATTAGGGCTGAGTAGCAAGCATAATTTAAGGATATAACCTAAAATATATATTAAAGATGAGTGGTCATAAAATGATGAAAGAGATGAATAGAAGAATAAGATTGATTAATAGAAAATATTCAGTTATACTCCCAATGAGGAGATGCTCATACTGATTAGCAATGACACAACTAGAATGGCTAATGGGTTAATTTTATCAAGGGTGGGATGGAAGGATTTTCCAAGGTGCCAAGGATAAAAATTTTATGGATTCATTGATTATAGACCTTCCTAAAGTTAATTTTTGTTATAACATGTGTTGGTAGCCTTTATGATAAAACACCATGAAGACTTGGCAAAAAAATGCATAAAGACTGACTCTCAATCCTATAAACATTATAAAATAATGCACTAATGATAAAAACCATGATGATAATGTTTAGTATGAATATGGATAGACTCAAAAATAATGTTCTTGATGAATCACCCAATGAATGCATATAAACTGAGTCAAGGAAATAGTGCTAAAAGCAAACAAATAAGCAAGTAAATAAACAAACAAAAAATAGAAAAATAAACAAACAAATAAACAACCTAAAATAAATAAATAAATAGAAAGCTTGAAAACAAAAGCAAAAGAAAACATCCTAACAATGACCATGCCCCAGTAAGGTGGATCAAGGATAACTGACTAGGCTTAGATAGGATAAATATTTTTGCATTTTTTAAATGTTATGAATGTTTTTGGAATTTTTGAGGTATCTTAACTCGATCGAGAATGACAATATACTTTCTCAAAAAACAATGAGAGTGTTTAGCTTAGTTTGATCACAAAATGGTGAGAGCATATGGAAGGGGGGACTGAGGTGACCTCAACATGAATTTAGCATGACCCACATAGACTCAAAATGACCTCAATTCATAGTAATTCCATCCATACAAAAGGTGGAAAAAATCCAACTAGGTCCCAACAAGTTCTCAAATACGGTAAATGGCTAACCAAATGAAAATGGTAATGGTCAGGTAATGTGGGAATGCATGATAAATAAGTGTTTCCCCTAATTTTCCCATAGGTGGTTATAAATAGGATATAATGGCATAGGTAAATGATACTAATTTGCTTATAGGTGGTTATAATTAGTATCAAGACTATTGAAACAGTGATTTGCCCATAGGTGGTTATAATCAGGCTCACATAAACAAGCTTGATACAGAATAGAAAATGAAAGATATCTTGTTAGATCAACTATCACAATGCTTTCATAGACTATCATTTAAACATGGACTTGATTTATTATTGAAACTTCATTAAAATTCCCTCATAAAAGTGCAAGAAGAACTAAAGTAGCCAAGATCAAAATAAGATTGGGTAGGATGACTAAAAATAGGCTTTAGTCTAGATAGGAATGGAATGGTTAGATGGTATGGTCTTGATAAGGATAATGATTGGTTGGATAGATTAGATAAAATGGTAGGAGGGTTTCCCCCAAGTGATAAGGTAAATGAAAGGATCTACAATAATGGTAAATAGGTATATGTAATAATGGCAATGACATGACAATGTGAAATGGTATCGTACATGTTTTTGGCCTGGGTGTGGTAAATGACATATGATTCTATTATTCTTGTTGATGGGGAGATGCACATCTTAATAAACAAATGATCCAAAGTCAATACTTGATCATGTTAATTTCTATCCCAAACCTCATTTGAATAACTTCTCTATCAAAAATGGCATACAAATTTGGTTATCAAGAATTATTTTATGGTCTTCATTGGTCATTAATCCTGATTCTTTCAAGTGTCAAGACAAGGTATCTTTGTAGCCTATGCAAAGGAAAGTGCAGCCATGGATGGTAAATAAGGAAAATAATGGATGGTAAGTTTGATTGTGAAATAGAATGGTAGATGATAATGAAATATGGAATGGTAGGGAAATAAATGAAGATCAAGACTTTTAGTCACATGTAATGTTGTTGATGTTAGATTCAACATATCTTTGGTTGTGGTGGGGTTGAAGACTTGTTATTTTGATAGGATCACTATATTTTTCTATTATTTGACCTTAAGAGTAGCTACCATATAATTAGGGTATAGATAGGTAGCTATTTTTATTTGATCTTTGATTTTGTCTTCATCAAGTGGTGAAGAACTTTTATGCTCAGCTATTGGTGCCTCAAAGAGGTTTTCACCAATGAATTTGTCTTGAGTGTCTCGTAGTGCCTTCAAGAAGGTTTCACTAAGGAATGTTAACTTTTGAATTTTATTGTCTTCTAGCACCTCCCAAAAGGTTTCATTAGAAGATGTTGAGTTCAACTTTGATTGTCCTCTAGCAGCTCCAAAAAAGTTTCACTGGGAGAGTGTTCTTCTTCTATATGAATGTGGTCTTAGACTCCTTGCTCTTCTTTAATTTATATGTCTCCATGGATTTATTTCAATAAAGTGTGATTATTTCGATCCTAATCAACACTTGTGGGAGATGGAATGTCAATGATATGGTTATTTTGGTTAATGGTAATGGCATGTGGAATGATAATGAAATGGGGAGAGGCTACACAATCCTTGTAGAAGATACTAGGATAACTTGTGTCTAATCTAAATTACTCATACTCAAAAACTATACAAGGATCATAAATGTATTCAAATTGATTTTTAAGGCATGCTGAGACTCAAGGGACTCTGAATTTGATTCTAACTCAAGGGACTCTGGATCTGATGTTGAGACTAATGTTGATTATGATTTTGATGCTAAATATAATGTTGGTTCAAGAATAAAATTTGACTCTAACTTTTAATCTTCATCTAATGAGTACTCTATTATAATTATGTCTTACTTAATATTTGGTATTGGACAAGTAATAACCTGTGATGGCATAATGGGCTCCACAAAAACTAGTTTGTCAGAGTGGGACTCCTTTAGGATGGGAAAAAGGTCAAGAGACAACTCCTTAGAGACTGACTTGCTAATAAGAGGCTCTTAAAAAATAATCACATGTTTAAGGAAATGATTTTCCAAAAGGTGGTTATAATCATTAATAAGTGACTCAACAAAGACTAGCTCATCAATGTGAGACTCATAAATAACTAGGATAAGATCAATAGGTGATTCATCATAGGATAACTTATCATAAGTGGTTGATAAATAGAAACATCTTAGATTGGTTGGTTCTCTTGGCCTTGGTTTCTAATGAGTTATAATATACTACTTTTGAACATAGCTTTGTCTTTAAATGATTGGATCAGTTGAGGTTTGGTTGGGATTAGTATTGGATGAGGAATGGCCTATGGTTGGATAATAGTAGGGCATTGGGGAGAATGATTTCTCACATGAGCCAAAGTATGAAGTCTATAAATAGTAACAATGGGGTCTTATGGGTCTTGATTTCCCACACAATCCAAAGGACTAGGTCTTGGGATGATGAAGGAGCATTGTGGACCTTGATTTCTCACACAATCCAAAGGACTAGGTCTAAGAATGGTAATGGTATTCCTTGGATATCGTAGATCTTCATAGATTGTCTAATACAAAGGAGGGTTAGGGGTAGTCAATGATTGGATAACAAAAGGATGTCATGGAACTTGATTGATTGCACAAGCCAAAGCATCCAAGTCTTCCTCATAAACCATATCATCCCAATCATGAGTTGGCTCATAAGTTGGTTCTTGACCATGTTCCATGTACTAATTATTGTAAAGAGGGTATGGATATGTATCCCAAACAACATTATCAATAGTTGGGTCTTCAAATTCCTCCTCACAAGCCTCTTCATGCCAATCAAGGTTTTCATTTGGATTTTGTGGATTTTGACTATGTTCCCCATATGGAGTAGTATAGGGAGAATAATAAAAATCCTTAGAAAATATTTCTCTATAGGGGTTCTTAGTCATATTTTTTGTGGCCATTATATCATAAGTTATATTGTACATGAATCTACCATAATTGTAGTGATACATATCCATGTAAATGATGAAATCTCCAAAACAAAAAGGCTTAGAGTTTTACAAATTCTAAAAAACTATGTCCAAAGGACAAATGGTTCAAGCTTAGTCTAACTTGGTCAAAATGTGGAGATATATCTAGAATGTGATCTGAAAGTGGAGCTATATCTCCAAAATGATTTGTGTTAAGACTTGGAATAAAATAGTCTAACATTAAAATGTCATACACATAAAAGGTCAAGTGTTTGGATAAAAACTAGCATGTCAAAAGTCTAGGTCAAAGTGTTCCAAACAAGGTCTAAACTAGGAAAGAGAAAAGTTGAGTTGCTAGGTTTTTTGTCTAAACATGGAGTCAAAATATATGCTCAAACAAATAGGCATATGTTACGGCTTTTGGCCAAATAGCATCAAAAGCTAGACTTGAACAAAGGCTGATGTGATTTTATTTAATCTAACAAGTTTGGAAATAACTTTGGCATAGACCTGACACACAGAATCAAACATAAACATGATCAATTAGAATAAGGCATGAGGAAAAATGCTTTTGTGAAAGTTTGTTTTCTCCTAGATAAATGCACAAATAATGATGAGGATAGGCATTAAACAAACAAACCATCAATAGTTTTAAAATTTGGGTAATCGATTAACCAAAGTTATACAACCCAAAAGAGAAATATCTATGTATCAACCCCTTGAATTGAGGCCTAAACAAAAATCAATCAATTTTTGGATCCAAACTTGATAAGGTTAATTGAAAACTTAATGTTCAAAACTAGGATTTGACCAAATAAGCTAGACAAGGTTGGATAGCATGACAACACAAGACAAAGGTCCAAATGATATACATGACATGGTTTGAAACAAATAGTTTTTGGCACAAGGTGAAACAAGTCTTGAAATAAATTGAGTAGACTAATGATGTAATAATTCTTGAATGATGTGATTTATATTATTATTCAAAAGACTTAAAGGCAAAATTATTTTAACATGTTCTGGGTAGCATAACACTACCCTCCTCAACTCAAATGACACACACACAAATAAGTTTAGAAACAATTTCAAGGAACAACAAAGTTAGAAAATTAAATTGTAAGAGTTTTAATTATCTAAATGAAGATTTTAAAGTTGCATAATGATCTTCTTCATGTGTGGGATGCATTTGGTCCCACCGGGTATGCCATTATGTGAACTAGGAATTTGAATAAGAAGAGGAGATTAGTGTTGTGTTAGTGAATGAAACTAAATAAAAAACACACTAAACTAAAATCTTCATGCCTCGTTAATAGGGTGAGCTTAGTGAAGAAAGATAAATGGACAAAACACAACTAAAATACAAGAAAATACACATTCCTTACCTTCCTTGATGCTCCAAAATTATTCTTCAATTGGCTTTCTCAATTTGTGCTCATGAAGTCCTCATCAATGGAAGTCTGGCTACCTCCATCTCTCCTTGGCACCTTTGGCTTTGGCTTGGATTGGCTTGGAATCAATTTGGCATGGTAACACTAGTTTGTATGAAGCTTTTAGAACCAATCCTGCATTATAACTTTGCACAAATTGAGCTTTTTTAAGATATTTGAGCATAATAAATTTTCACCAAAATTGCTTAGAAATGTTGTTCATGGCCTCTCTATTTATATATTTTTGAAAATGACTAGAATCAACCTAAACCATCCATCTTAGGATTGAGATGTGTGGCTAAAGATTAATCCAATTTCGCAATTAAAATGATAAATAGGCTCATCAATATTTGGGATAGAGGAGAAATTAAGAGGCATGAATGGATTTGATGAGGCATGGGAGGCATGAATCCTGATATTTGTGGCATTTATGGCCTATGGATGTCTTCCCAAGATATGAGGTCACCTGATGATGTAGATATTCAATATTCATTTCCAAAAAAAATTATTCAACAAGTTTCCATGGATTTCTTGATTAGGCATTGATTTGGGTTAATTAGTTATTAAGCATGATTAAGCACTTTATGCACAAATTACTCAAATTGATCAGAATGCCCTGTTATTGGTTCAAAATTTGATTGGATTAGAATTTAAAGTCAATGTCAGATGTGTTGGAACCATATTCCCATTTAGGATGTTACTAACAACAAATAATGAAGGCACATATCTTGTGCAATAGATTTGATAAGAAAGACAAATCTAGACCACCCAAGTACAAAATTGGTATTTAGACTTGAAATGATCTGATCAAAGTTAGCTAGTTCACAAATTGCATTGCCCCATTTAATGATACCCTAGCCAAAATTGGCACTTGACTATATCAAGTGCAAAGATTTTAATGTGCTTTAGTGTTTTTAGGCCAAATTGTGCACTTTGGTGGAAATTGGCCAAAAGCCTGATTGGAGGTCATTGGTGGTCAGATTTAGGTTTCTACAGTTCTCTCTACCACTATGGTGGCTCACACCACCACCATATTAGTTCAACAAACCACCCCAATAATTTTTTCACCATTGTGGTAGTTAGTAACCATCACCTACATAAAGTTTTGGTTTTTCCAACATGGGATACTTTTTAAAACTCACTCCCAGGACATGAGTTTTGCATGCTTTA
Organism: Torreya grandis; assembly: GCA_037957365.1. Taxonomy (NCBI): domain Eukaryota; kingdom Viridiplantae; phylum Streptophyta; class Pinopsida; order Cupressales; family Taxaceae; genus Torreya; species Torreya grandis. Next base: position 662,692 of record JARHVA010005459.1, on the reverse strand, counting down.
GCTCATTTTTTTAAAATTATTCTATTGCACTTTATTTCTTAATGTTATAGTTCACTCCTGGTAATGTTCAATCTAATTTTTGGTCAAGTTTTAGTTAACTCCCACATGTAACATCTTCTCTTTCCTAAAATATAACCCATTTTTCCTTGATTTTTAGAACTAAATATTATATTATGATTTGAGTATATGAGTTTTAGAGAGATATAATCTACCTTTTTTTAATTTTTAATAACTCAACCCAAGTTCTATAGTAATATTTTGATCACCCACACAAACTAGAAGGAAAAACCTACGAGCTTGTAGCACAGTTTTCTACTATTTGTTAGTAACCAGCATTATTCAGTTATTTCCTCCTTCAATTTATAATTATGTCTTCATCTAATTTTGTACGTCCTCTTGATATAGAATTAATAGGTCTTGTTGAGCAATAAATACAAAGTTAGTAGCTTGAGGATCAATTAATTTCACCACTAGCTCTTTTTTTTTTTCCAACTGTCTTCTAATTTAGTTAGATTAGGGTATTTTTCTTATTGTTAATTTATTTATTAGATTAGATTATTTTTTCAATTATATTAGTCTCCATGTAGGAAAATATCAAAAAAATAATTTATCTTTCAAACTCTTTGCATTGTAAAATTGTTCAATCATTTATAGTTACATCCATATACAATAGATCTAAAAGAAAAGTAGTTTGCATGTTAAATTAGGATTATATATGCCAACTTATATTTCACTTACAACCATCAACTTATTTATTTTTATATTATAGCACCCATATATTCACACACAAAATAAACAAATAACTGTCCACGTGCATAGGAAACCCAGAAAGAAGAGTTGCATTTTGAATCTCTTATCTTATTGCATGTTAGAAAAATTAATCCAAAACACACATCAAAATTAAAAATCAAATTTCATTTAGTTGCATATTTTAGACAATATTTTGTGAGTATTATCACCTTAGTCTTATACATTTGGAAAAAATAGACCTTAGTTGTTCCTCAAAATTCTCTATCTTACCCACTTATGCAAGTCTTTCATCTACTCTATCTTTATGCCCCTTAACCTATATCTCTTAGTATGACCAGTATTATATTGATTACCTAGGTCTTCCATATTTTCAAGAATGCTTAAAATGTACCTATTCTCCTACTCCCTAAACACTAACATCCATGTCAGATAGTATTGTCAACATTACTTTCATGTCTTGACGCAAGTCTCTAGTGCCCTAAAGTCATCCAATTTAAAAATGAAACATCTCCTAATGGTTATCATAAGTTATTTAATGGGATATATTACTCCAAATGGATTTAATAAATACAATATTAACCCTCATTCATACCTCACCTAGAAAAATACCAAAAGAGACCAAGGTACTTACCAAAAGCACTCTATCAAGTATTCAGTTGAATAAAGCTTACCTATTTCCATACCAACTATAAGTATAACACATTTACAAGTCTTAATTACTAAATGAGTAACCCAAGAGCTCAATTTGACAAGTTATAATCTAGCTCATTATTGTACTTAATTTTCACACATAAACCAACATGTAGTGGAGAACTACATTAGTCTGAGACCCTATTTAGACTATTGGCTATGTAGGCAATATCCTTTGATATCAGGTTCATTAAAGTTAGCTTAGCATTATGTGTCCACTAATCAATTTTTTCCCAAGGTCACATTAAAGATGGAAAGCTAGGGTTTTACCATTTCACAAGCAATGTCTATCCATGCCCCAGACATAAATGCACCAAGGTGAAGGTAAAGTAAAACCTATAAGCATCCAATTGGTCACATCCTATTTTATTAAATATTTCATACAAGACACTAGCATCAAACTTAGATAGTAGCATCAACATAACCATCCAAGGCTAATGTTACTATCGAGAGAGCTAGAAGCATCATATCTAGAATCTGATGACTATTCAAGAATCTACTTCCTACCTACTTTCATATTGTTCCAAATCTATAATTTCATTAACATCAAAACAAGATAAGTACAGTACTTCTTTGTCATTTCTATATTTATCATAGTTTTACTTTCCATATTTATACATTTTCAGCATAAAAAAATTAGTATATGCTTTTATTTGAGTTTAGCATCTAATTGGCCTACTATAGATCTAATTATCACTCGTGTGCCATTTCATTTATATACACCCATTTAATGCAATCTACATAACACAAATCTAGATTTCCATTTTAGTGTTAAACATTGGTGAACTTGACCTTTGAACATAAAACCCTGTGACAAATTAGGGTTTTCTAATTCATGTACTTTGTTAAAAAAATTAAATTTTTCACTTGTGAAGCAATGGAAAATGTTAGTGAAAAAACCTGATTTCAAATAGAAGATACAAAGGCATTGATTACTCATCTCAATAATGATAACGGATTAATAGATGATTTTTTGTATTTTACAAGAGATGAAATAAGTAAATAAGATATAACTAAGACTTCCTCACCTAGTAATGACGAATCTTTATAAGGAACTATAATGTAGCCCATACTTATCAATCCACCTATATCTAGTGGGGAAACAAATTATGTGTTTAAACCTTTGTTCTTTAAAACTATTATTGATACATCTATCATGGAATTACCTATTTTTTTACTATTATTAATGCATATATCATGTAATTACCTATTGTCCTAACATAAATACCAATTTCAATTCCTATTACTAATCAAAACATGTTTTCATCCCCTTTAGTGAATACTAAATTGTTAATCTAAATCCCACATGACCTTTGATTCAATCATTCCTTCAAGTTATAAAGACCTTGGAAGACAAAATTATAAACATTGAACAAAATTCTTTAAAATCCCCTCATGTCATACATTCACAAGATATGTTGCATAACCCTCTTACACTTGAAATATCTTTACACCCTTTACCAACTAGATTCATTACACCTAAGTTCACATTTTATGATAGTAAGGGTGATGCTAAACAACATCTTCAAACATTTTATGTTGCATGTCTTGACTATGCTTACAATCATAAACATTGGACCAAATTATTTCCAAGAAACCTCAAGGACCATGATTTGAGGTGGTTTTATGATTTACCTCTCCAATCTCTAAAAGAATTAAAACCTCTTGTAGACCAATTCTTAGTACACTTTTCCATTAACATTTCTAAAAAGGTTTCCTATGCATAAATTGCAAAAATCAAACAAGGAACCAATGAACCTATCAATGAATATGTCTTGAGATATAAGATAATGTTATCTAAAATGACCAATCTTATGGTAGACAAAGAGTTGAAAGATATATTCAAACAAAGTTTGCTTTCTCCTTTACATGAGTCCATTTTTTTTAAGAAGTTAAAATATTTTTATGACTTATGCCATGTTTTATGAGACCATGAAATGAAGCTTATGTAATTGAATAAGTTCAAGTATGTTGCATCTAAATCAATTGCCTCTACATCTAGTACCAATTTTATAATTAAACCAAGTTATCAGATAAAACCTCTTGAGCTTAAAAATGAAACAATCACCATAGTTAGCATAGTTTCATAAAATCCTAATCAGGTTGTAGTATATAATGCACTAAGGAGATAATTTACACATTTCCCTGAGTCCCCAGATTCATTACTCCCATGGTTAATAGAGTGTTAGCTTATAACTCTCCCTCAATATATCAAGGTTGATATGATTTCACCTCTACCCAAGGATATGATGTGAATGCTTATTATGTTATTCATCAGGACTAGGAAATTCTACAAGCAGATGTTTTACCTTGAAACACAAGATCTAATATATTATTAATGATTAAAAACTAATATTTGAGGGTCATCTAGAGGAATCAGGTTCACAACTTAGTGATCACCATAAACTAAAAATATTTAACAATCCTTTGCAAGATAATTCTAAGAAATAAAAAGTCCAAATGGTATACAATTCACATCCTCCTCCATCACATTATGGACACGCACTAGATGGGGTTATTGGATCTTACATACAACATATACCTCCCATGGTTTAGAAACCTTCTATTTCCTTTGATGATATTAAAATTAAGGATGATGCCTCTGATATTCATTCTCTATTCATTCAAGCATACCTTGATAAACACCCCATACATAATGGTAGGATTGATAATGGTGTAATCATGAATGTTTACACCATGACATTACATACGTACTTGGGTTATACTCATCATGATTTAAACCCCTCTACTAGATCAGGTAGTGCATTTGATAGGACCTCCTAGAAGGTTCTTAGTGATATTAACTTACCTTTATAGATTAGTCCTACACATGTGGTTACTACCTTTTAAGATATCCCTTCCATAGGCATATTTGATATGTTATTAGGAAGACCTTGGATACACATTATTTAATAAGCACCTTATACAGTGAATGGGTATTTTAAATACATTCATGTTAATCAGGTAATTATAATTTCTAGAATTCCATATGAACATCCTCTTGAATAAAAGAAACTTATCCCCAAACAACTAGCCATCAAGCCTAATAAGGATAATTTACCATAAAAGGGTAAGCAATAAGCAATCCCATTTACTAGGAGGAAAGTGATTAAGATACCATTACATCATAGACATATAATGGATTCCATAGATCCCCAATATTATACTACATAACATGATCAGATATTTAGAGTACCTCAAAATGCACATATTATTATTATGCCAAAGAAAGCACATGTCACTCAATGATGGGTTCCAAAAACCCATCTATTATTAATAATATTGTTTCATGACCATATAGTCTTATTTGACATACTCATAGCACTTTTGATACCACAATGATAGATATTATGCTTATATATACTCCTGAATAGTGTAACCTAGGTATTACACCATATTCATGGTGGGGAGATAGTTATGGCCATCTATTGGATGGAATCATAAGATTATATTTACAATTTAAAAATTAAAAAATTAAAAAATACTAAATGTTATCACTTGGATTTTCACCATTTAAGGATATATCTCAACTCTCTTCATCCAATTGGCACAATTGAAACACCTCTAGGTTGAGAGTAGCCTAAGGATGAGGTGAATCTCTAGATAGGGCTAGCTCCTTTGATGTACCACTTGTAGACCACTACTATTAGAATGACACTATTTAATAGGATAACTCACTCAACCATGAAAATTATTATAACACTTCACATGACCTACAAGAAGAAGCTTTCCAACTGTAAATAGGTGAGAGAATGAGACAACATGCTAAGGAATAAAGAGTCATCACTAAGCAAGATCAATCATCTAAGTTAAAAAAATATTAATAGTCATATAAGAGGTAAAAATAAATATTATTTATTTATTCATGGTATGAAAATGAGCAAGGCTTCACCATACTTAGGTGAAGCATAGTTTACGAGGGCCAAAATGGCTAGTTCTTATAGAACTTGAGAGAGAGAAAGAGGAGAAGAGAGAAATCCAAAGTTCACAAGGACACTTGTAAAGATGATAAAAATAGTTACATATGCATGGTAATATTATTTTAAATTTACCATGTAAGGTTATAAGAGACAAGTGGCTTCCCAAATCATGAAACTCATGAAAAGTGGCATGAAATTCCTTTTGTTGGCTCAAAAAACTACCTTCATTATTTACCTCTATTTGAACATCCCAAAACTAACTATGGATAGGTATAATGATTTAAATTATATTTTATTCATGTATACATTCCTCTCCATGCATTTTTTATAGTCTTGGTCATCTATAATCATTTGGAAAAGAGCTATCACTGCTTGTACTCTAAGAAAACTCCTCTTTTAGTCACCCCTCACACTTGGCCTCAAAATTGGATTCATTTTTCCATGTAAATATATTGGATGGAGTGGATGACACTTTTAAATACTCTCCATGTCCTTATATTGATTATTCACACCTTAAAAATCCATCCATTTAAATTTTTCACACTTCTCACCATCATGTTCACTATGCCATTTTTGACTAGCTAAGATGAAGTTGTTTTTTGGAGAACCTAGGAGTTTTTATAAATAAATAAATTATCATTAGGAGTTATATTAAGTCTTAATATTCCCCTCCATGTGATTTTCATCTTTAGAATCCTTCTAAAACTTGAAAAACACAAAAAAATGTCAAGAAAACCCTATTTTATACCCCATCTATACAATTTTGTACAATAAAAAAGCATGGGAGTGGTCTAATAGAATATTTTGAAATTTTAAATAAATTTCATGGTCACTCTAACTCATCTAGATATCCCTCCAACCTCATTTTATCAATTGGGTCCTTATCTAAGGTTTTAAGAGGGTTTTAGCCTCGTTCTACCCTTAAGCTTTGTTCATAAAGGTTGGACATTAGAATTTTAAACACAATACACAAACATTATGTTAAGTATCCTTTATAACTTATATTATCTCATTTAAACTCCATGTAATGTGTCAAGGTAGATATGAGCATTTCAACTTAACCCATCAAACTTATTTCTCCATTTCCTACAGGCATGGATTGTCTCTAAGCCAAAAGTGGATTTATTAATGATTTATCTGAAATTTATAAGTTTATAAAAATCTATAATACCCTTATAATCATTATCCAATATGTTATAATTCTTACCAAATCCTATAAAGGAGGTTGACCCTTCATTTGGATTATAGACCTAAACCCACCCTTTAGGCTTGATTGTAACCTTTGTGGTCTAAACCAACTTGTTTAGATTAATCCTTATATGATATGTTTTTCATGTTGTTTTTTATGTAACTTATCTTCCCACACCTCCTTAACATGTCCAACTAACATCTAGTTCACTCTTTCATCCTCATTTCCCAAGATAGCAAGTTTCATGCTCAAAGAGAGTGCCCTCTATCTGAGACCAAATAGAGGGCACTCCCCTATTTCCTCAGACAATGGTGATTATTTGAGGAGGTTTTAGAATTATTAAACATGTTATTTATAATATTTGAGTCCTTAATAACATTGTTTGACACTTTATTTATTTAAAAATTAAAGACATGCCCATATTGAGATAGACTGTGTGCAGGGTTTAAGGAATAGACTATGTGATATTATCTTGGGCCTTTCACTTCCCTTGCACCTTTGAACCATAGGTTTGTATACCATGTCCATTTTAAATTTAAAATTTTGTATTAAACCTACCAACCATTTCTAAAACCTTTCAAGTCATACCCTTGAGTTGATTGCTTAAGATGTTGACTATGTTTCATGCATCTCTTCCTCAACAATGAATCCTATAGGTGGTCATGTTTATTTGAGGCTTAGATATAGTGTCTAAAAACCTTTATATATTCCTATAGGATAATTTTATGTTTTATATACCCATTTTAAATAATATTTGTTATATCTACCTCAAAAAACTCAACTCTTTTGCTCTTTTCCCCTCATAGTCAAATACAGTTGACTGTGTGGGGCCCTGTAGGTGTCTTTCATATGATCTAGGCCTTATTTCATGGATTTATAATCCTCCTTTAATTTATATACACCATATATAACTTTACTTTCTCCTTTAATTCTTATAATTAAGTTTTTCATCAATTCCATCTAGTCTACTCTCCATGGTGACCCTACAGCTAGCCTATAGGGGCACATTTTATGATGTAATGAGACCTATAGGTAGACATGTGGGGGTATATATTGTGTATTCACCTTTATATATATATATATATATATATATATATATATATATATATATATATATATATATATATATATATATATATATATATCCCTTGAACATTATTAGGTTGATTTTCACCATTTGATACCATATACCGTGAACATATTTTTATCCACTATCACCTTGGAAAGCAATGACACTTAATCATTCAAATCTTGTAGATAACAGTGAGGAAATTTAATGTTCAAAATGAAACTTTGGGGTGTTTAGCTACTATCATCCATTAGGTATATATCCTCCATATATTTAAAAATTAATCTAAAATATAAAGGCTACAATTTTTGGTCATTTATATCTATCAAATACTTTGGAAACCCTCTCATATGACATTTATAAAACCACTAGGTGCTCTACTTTCACATTTTGGGGACTAAATCCTAGAACTCAGTCATTTCCTTTTTAAAAGTAGTTTACACCTTCATTTACCCATTTGAAATTTAAATGAGTTTTATCATTATAAAACCATACAATATAACTCCAAATAAGGTTTTTTCATGTCTAACTTCCCCCATTAAAATTTTTTTGTCCTCTGTTAGGACCACTTGTAGGTGGTTATTGTAACATACAGGTAGAGAATTCAAAATTGTAAACAAAGGGGTAAGATAAGGCTTATGAGTGGATTTAGGAAAGAGAAAAGCACTAGTAAGGTCATAGGGAAGTGAATTCTTAGACTGATTAGGACTAGCATCTACATAAGTAGGAGCTACATCTTGCCAATAATATTTTTGTGTATAATCCATCGAATCATTTGATTTCATATGATAATATGAAAAGACTCATAAGAGTAATTTTGAGGCTAATAGGCATCATGATATGAATGATAGGGCTCATATTGGGACTAATAGAGAGGTGTTTCTTAATAGGTTTATTGGTAGCCATCTTCATAGGGCTTTGCAACAACATGGTTTCCATATGGAGAGGGAAATGAAGGGATATAGGGTCACCATGGATCATAAGGTTGATATCCATTTTGATATGACTATTAAGGGGTAAAAAGTGATTCGTAGTAATGCTGATAAGAAGGTTCATGATAGGAGTATTATCCATAGCTATCCCTATCAAACTCATATGTCAAAGGAAACACAAAAAATGATCAAAATTTTTAAATAGATATACCTGGACTACTTACAACCATAAGTTATCATTAAGAGTTACCATTAGTGTTAGCTTGATTACTTACAAAAGTTGATTAGAGGAAAGACACACCAACATTCTTCCCACTCTCTTAGACCTTGGTCCCATAGGGTGTGCCAAAAACTATTGTCACTTGGATTTGACCCATTTGAGGATATGTCTCATCTCTCCTCATCCAAGTGGGACAATTTAAATTCCTTTAGGTTATGGGTAGCCTAAGGATGAGTTGAATCTCTAGGTAGGGATAGCTCCCTTGATGTACCACTTATAGACCACTACTAAACCTATGCTTATGAGGGAAAAGGGAGATAAAATTAAAAATAAATTATCCTAAAGGATTTGATACACCAAATTAGTTGATTACTTTAGACCAGTTGCATGTTACACATGATAATAATAACCAAACATACACTTTTCCAATTTGAATCTTCTCACATCAATGTCTTATTATGAAGTTATGGATGAATGTTTAGGCTAGAAAGACTAGACAAGAGGTATATAATGACACTATTGAATATTATAACTCACTCAACCTTAACACTTCATATAAAACTTCACATGACCTATAAGAAGAAGCTTTCCAATTGCAAATAGGTGAGAGAATGAGATAACATGTTAAGGAAACAAGAGTCATCATTAAGTAAAATCAATAATCAAAGTAAAACATAATATTAATAGTCATGGAAGAGCTAAAAATAAGTAGTTTTTATTGATCCATGGTATGTAAATTAGTAGGGCTTCACCATACTTAGGTGGAGTATAGTTTACAAGGGCCAAAATGGCTAGTTCTTATAGAAATTTAGAGAGAGGAGAAGAGAGAAGTCAAAAGGTCATAAGGACACTTATCAAGTTGAGAAAATTAGTTATATTTTCATGGGAAGAGGATTTCAAATGGACCATGCAAGGTTAGAAGAGATAAGTGGCTTCCCAAGTCATGAAACTCATGAAAAGTGGCATGAAATTCCCTTTGTTGGCTCATAAAACTATCTTCATTATTTACCTTTGTTTGAACATCCCAAAACTAACTAGGGATATTTTTATTATTTTAATGAGAGGTAAGTCATTCCTACATTCCTCTCCATGCATTAGTTTTATTCCTAGTCATATGGAATCATATAAAAATGAGTTATCATTGCCTGCACTCTAAAAAAATCCTCTTTTAGTCACCCCTCATACTTGACCTAAAAATTGGCTTCATTTTTCAATGAAAATATATGGCATGGAGTGTATGACACTTTTCCAAACTCTCCATGTCATTATATTGCTTAGTCACACCTTAAAAATCCATCCACTTGAAGTTTTCATACTTCTCACCATCATGATCACTATGCTAGTTTTGATTGGTTGAGATGAAGCTATTTTTTGGGGAGCATAAGAGTTTTTTTGAAAAACCAAATTATCATGGGGAGTTATCGTAAGTCTTAATCTTCCCATCCATGTGATTTGCATCTTTAGAATCCTTCTATAACCTACAAAACACATAAAAAGGTCAAGAAAACCCTATTTTATACCCCATCTATAAAATTTTGTATAGTCCAAAACCATGGGGAGTAGTTTGAGAGATTTTTTTTTAAGTTTCAATAACTTTCATGGTCACTATGACCCATATATATATATATATATATATATATATATATATATATATATATATATATATATATATATATATATATATATATATATATATATATCCTTCCAGCCTCATTTTCCTAATCAGGTCCTTATCTAAGGGTTTAGAAGGGTTTTAGCCTCATTTTACTCTTAAGGTTTGTTCATGAAGGCTGGATGTTAGAACTTGAAAAAAAATTCACAAACATTATGTTAAGGACCCTTTATAACTTATCCTAGATCCTTTAATCTCTATGAAATGTGTCAAGGTAGGTATGAGCATTTCAACTTAGCCCATCAAACTTGTTTCTCCATTTCTTGTAGGCTTGGATTGTTTCTAAGCCAAAAGTAGGTTTTTTTATGCTTTATATAAAATGTATAAGTTTAAAACATATTTAATACCATTATAATCATTATCTAATATTTTATAACTATTACCCAAAGCTATAAAGTAAGTTGACCCTTCATTTGGATTCTAGGCCTAAACCTTCCCTTTAGGCTTGACTGTAACCTTTATGGTCTAGACCACCTTGATTAGATTCCTCATTATATGATTTTTTTTCATGTTTATTTGGATTTCCCTTAGATTCCCACACCTCCTTACCATTTCCAACTAACCTCTAGTTCTATCTTTCATCCTCATTTCCCAAGACTGCAAATTTCATGTACAAAGGGAGTGCCCTCTATCTAAGACAAAATAGAGGGCACTCCCTTATTTCCTCAAATAATGGTGATTATTTTAATAGGTTATCCAAGCATTAAACATGTTATATAAAATATTTCAGTCCTTTATAACATCATTTTACCCTTAAATTCCTTAAAATCCCAAGATAGACCCCTATTGAGATAGACTATGTGCATGGTTTAAGGAATGGACTGTGTGATATTGTCTTAAGCCTTTCACCTAAAATATTTAAATGATATTAATGAATCATAATATGTCCATATTAATTGTCCAATTTTTTTATTAAACTTACCAACCCTTGTTAAAACCTTTTAAGTCATACCCTTGATTTGACTGCTTAAGGTGTTGACTATGTTTCCTACATCTCTTCCTCAATAATGAATCATGTAGGTGTCATGCTTGTTTGAGGCTTAGATATAGTGTCTACAAACCCTCCTATAGTCTTATAGGATAATTTTATGTTTTTTATACCCATTTTAAATCATATTTATTTTATATCTACCTCAATAAATGCAACTCTCTTGCTCTTTACCCCTCATAGTCATTACGGTTGACTATATGGAGCCTTATAGGTGTCTTTCATATGATCTAGGATTTATTTCCTAGACTTGGAATCCCCTTTGAAGTTATATACACAATATCTAAATATAATTTATCCTTTCATTCTTTTAATGAATTTTTTCATCAAGGCCACCTAGTCTACTCTCCATGGTGACCCTACAACCAGCCTATAGGTGCACATTTTATGATGCAAAGAGACCTATAGCTAGACATGTGGGGGTATATCTTGTGTCTTGAATAATATGGATAACACTTAAACATTATTAGGTTTATTTTAATGATTTAAAACCATATACCATGAATATATTCTTATCCACTATCACCTTGGAAAGCAATGACACTTAATCATTCAAATCATGTAGATAATAGTGAGGAAATTTAGTGTTCAAAAGGCAACTTTAGGGTACTTAGCTACTATCTTCCATTAGGTATTTTTCCTAAATATTTTATATAGTTCATCTCCTTTATAGAGGATAAAATATTTATTCATTTATATGTGTCAAATACTTTGTAAACCCTCTCATATGACATTCATAAAACCACTAGGTGCTCTGTTTTCACATTTTGGGGACTAAATCCCAGAACTTAGTCATTTCCTTTTTAAAGGTAGTTTACACCTTCATTTACCAATTTGAAATTTAAAGGAGGTATATCATGATAAAACAATATAATATAACTCCAAATAAATCTTTTTCATGTCAAACTTCCCCATTGAAATTTTTTGGTCCTCTGCTAGGACCACCTATAGGTTGTTATTCACATACAGGCAGAGAATGTAAAATTATAGGTAGACTAATGAGTGTGAACAATGCACTATTTTTTAAATTTCATGAGTTTATACCTCTATAAATTATTAAAAATATAATCTCTTCAATATTAATACTCCCTTGATCATTTCAAGTACTCATTTGAAACATGATTGGTCTTCTCATGGGATACTTATAGATGAGCATTTTCATATATGCAAGCAGTAATGTAGAACTACAAATAGTGAGCAAGACATGAATATTTACTATCAAATATAAGTCTTAAAATTGTCTAAATTATTTATGATTATATCAAATATATTTATACAACACTCCACACCTCACTTCAACATTTGAAACCCTCTAAGCACCTATGTATGTTCGTTCATGGTTACCTGTATACAGATATATCATTGACTATCAATAAGGTTATTTTATGCTACTTGGGGTGTAAAATATAACTATTCACACAATAATAAAATTATAATAACCTTTTAGAGTCTCCATTATTCATATATACACGTGATCAAAGCTCAAACCTCATGACAGTAATTGAGAACAAGCAGAAGGTTCACTGTAATTATGACAAGACTAGGTATAGAAGACAAGGTCTTATATTTTAATGTAAAACATAAAATAGAGGTGGTATTTATATAATTATAACATTTAAAATACCATATCCTACTCATATTAATCCCTTATAGACAATGCAACCTTTTGCAAGTAGTGAACCTGACTACCATTCCACCTAGAACATTAACCTACAAACTGAATGAATTAGCCCATGAGATATTTGTAAAACATGAAAGTAAGCATTTAAATCATGATATTAGGGATTAAAAATCATTTTAAACCAATCTTAGCAACTATATTGTATGTAATCATTAAAACAAGAGTAAAACCCATAGGGTGCATAGATTAGCAGGCAAATTAGATAGGTTAACTTCTTAAGAATAGTTTATAAAGCACATGTCACCATTATTATAAAACCAAATATAAAATTTAATCTAAATAAGTATAGAAGACACCCCCAAGATCAATTTGTTTGAAACCTCCCCTATTGGTTGTATCAAGTACAAACCTTAAGACTGGTTGTGTGTCTTGAAGGGTGAAAAAGGAGAAAAATGGTTTCAGCTCAAAATTAGAACTTACAAAGCATTTAAAATAAGGAATTGAGCTTGATGAAGTTTAAAATACATTCCCTACCCTTATCCCATGTGTCACACTCCCTTTTGGGTCGTACAAGTACCAAATTCTTCCCTTTTCAAAGGAAATTACTATTTCTTCTGAATAACCTATCACTTTTAAGTAATTAATAGTTAATAAAGACTTCTTAGGACACATGGTATGTGACATCACCTTTTTTAACCTTTGCATTTCCCAAGGAGGCTATATAACTCACTTAATGTTTTATTTTGAACCCTAAAATCAATTAAAATGATATAAGGACTAAAATGACTAATGGCCAAGGATAATATAACATGAAATCACACTAAATGATCTATAATACACCTTAAGACATATATATTAGACCCTTAAAACACCTAAAAATCAAGTTTTTACCTATAGGGGCCCTAATTTGACCTCTAGGGTCAATTTTGGTCAACAAATTGGTGACTCATAGGGGTAGCATGCCTGTTATGATAAATATTAGTAGCCTTATCAGTCCATTAGGCTTAGGGAGTCATCTAAAGTCTAAAAAAAAATAAGGAGGCATTTAACCATTGATTATAATATTTAACCAAGACAAGACAACAAATTACCTCAACTACATAAAATAAAGGACACACACAAGTAAAGCAAACACACTAATAAGACACACACATGTGCTCAAACCACTTAGGAAAAGTAGAAAGAAAACAATAATGTACAACTAATAATTAAGCATACCTCCCTTCTAGTTCAAAAGGGAAGTTTGAAACCATTGCTTCATGACATAAAGGATTTAGTGAGACATGTAGCATTTTATTCTTCAACATTGATGCCTCCATCTTCTTCATGGTGTTTGCCAACTTCATTAGCATGAGGTTCAATGAGAACCAAGCAGATCCATAAAATTTGACTATGGAAATGAACTCTTCTTACATCTAATCAGTCTCAACCTTCTCATGTACTTGGCCCTTGATGTGCAAGTTTAAAAATATGTCAGTCCTCTCATCGTTGCTCTCCTCCTTAACATAATGTGCTTGATGTTTGGAAGAACCAAGCTTTCTTTCACCATGTTCCCACATCCCTAAATGTGGTTTTACCTTAGATGGATATCCTTACTATCTTTTAGGTATAATAAGATCTACCTTGACATCATTATCTATGTATACAAATTCTAGTACACTAGCATCATCAAATGGCTTCATGACAGTAGGTTTTTTACTAGTATAATGACCTTCATCTTATGTTTGCTTGTACACTCAAGATCATGTTTATTAGAATCATCAATCAACTTGTCATCAGATATGTAATAATTTAAAGAATAAAACACTTTACCCAACTCATCAAATTCCTTACATATGACATCAAACTTATACCATAAATATTATTCCTCATGAATGTCATATTCAAGAGCTATTTCCTCTACCTTGGTCTCATGAGACTCTCTTAGGACTGCCACTTCTTGAAGAGTGACTTGGCCTTCATCTTTGATAGTACACTCCACTTCATTCTTGATATTGTCATCCATAATTTCATGATCATACATGGAGTCTTCTTCAAATACCTCTCTCTTCAAGTCTTGGCCACATTCCTCATGGATACACATCCCCTCAAAAATGGAGGCATTAGAGTCTACTTCATGGACACACATCCCTTCAAATATGGAGGCATCATCTTTTGGACTTTCCTTTTCTTCACCAATGGGAGTCCCTATGGTTATTTCTTCCTCATAATCACTCATGAGATCCTCTTATTCATCCATGAATTGATTTTTCTCTTCTTTACTTGCTTCTCTCAAGATAGGCTCTTCCTCAAGAAGGGGTGAGGTGGAAGGTTGATGGATAGGCTCAAATGAAGGAGATGGAATGTGAGGTATATTATAAGGTTGATATATATTTTTATGTCAAGGAGATTGAATATGATGTGAAGTGGAAGGTTTATGAATTCAAGATGTAGTGTGAGGGGTAGGAAAAGGCTTATGAGTGGATTTAGGAAAGAGAAAAGCACTAGTAAGCTCATAAGGAAGTCAATTATTAGACTAATTAAAAGGACTAACATCTACATAAGTAGGAGATACATATTTCCAATAATATATTTGTGTATAATCCATGGAATCATCTGATTTCATATGACAAGACTCATAGGAGTACTTTAAAGGTTGATAGGCATCATGATATGAATGATAGGACTCATATTCGGACTAATAGATAGGTATTTCTTGATAGGTTTATTAGTATTCATCCTCATAGGTTTTCCTAACAACATGGTGTCCATATAGAGAGGGAAATTAAGGGCTATAGGGCTTCCATGGCTCGTAAGATTGATATCCATTTTGATAAAACTATTGAGGGGTAAAAATTTATTCATAACAAGGCTGATAAGAAGGTTCATGATAGGAGTATTGGCCATAGCTATCTATATCAACCTCATATGTTAAAGGAAACACAAAAAATGATCAAAATTTTCAAATAGATATACCTAGGCTACTTACAACTAGAATTTATCATTTGGAGTCACCATTGGTGCTAGCTTGATTGCTTCCAAAATCTGATTAGAGGAAAGACACACCAATAATATTCCCACTCTCTTAGACCTTGGTCCCATCATGTGTGCTAAAAACATTTATCACTTAGATTTGTACCCTTTGAGAAGATGTCTCAACTCTCCTCATCCAAATGCCACAATTGAAACACCTCTAGGTTGTGGGTAGCCTATGGATGAGGTGAATCTCTAGATAGGTATAGCTCTCTTGATATACCACTTGTACACCACTACTAAACCTATGCTTATGAGGGAAAATGGAAAGAGAAAATTAAAAATAAACTATCCTAAAGGAGGTGATACACCAAATTAGTTGATGACTTCTGACCAGTTTCATGTTACACATGAGAATAAAGGACTAACCAAACATACACTTTTCCAATTTGAATCTTCTCACATCAATGTTTTATTATGAGGTTATGGATTAATGTTTAGGCTAGGAGAACTAGAAAAGAGGTATAGAATGGCACTATTGAATATGATAACTCACTCAAACTTGACCCTTCCTAGAACACTTCACATGACCTGTAAGAAGAAGCTTTCCAACTACAAATAGGTGAGAGAATGAGATAACATGCTTAGGAAACAAGAGTCATCACTAAGCAAGATCAATCATCCAAGTAAAAAACACTATGAATAGTCATGGAAGAGGTAAAAATTAGTAGTATTTATTGATCCATGGTATTAAAATGATCAAGGATTCACCATACTCAGGTGGAGCATAGTTTACAAGGGCCAAAATAATTAGTTCTTATTAAACTTGAGATAGAGAAGAGAAGAGAGAAGTTCAAAGGTAAAAAGGATATTTGTTAAGAAGATAAAATAAATTACATGTACATGGGAAGATGATGTGAAATAGACCATGTAAGGTTAGAAGAGACAAGTAGCTTCCCAAGTCATGGAACTCATGAAAAGTGGTATGAAATTCCCTTTGTTGGCTCAAAAAACTACCTTCATTATTTACCTCTATTTGAACATCCCAAAACTAACTAAGGATAGGCTTGATGATTGTAATTATAGGGAAGGCCTTCATACATGCTTATCCATGCATTTTTTGTAGTCCTAGTCATCTAGAGTCATCTGGAAATGAGCTATCACTACCAGCACTCTAAAAAAATCCTCTTTTAGTAACTGCTCACACTTGGCCTCAAAATTGGATTTATTTTTCCATGAAAATATATGAGATGGAATGGATTACACTTTTAAATAATCTCTATGACCTTATAATCCTTAGGCACACCATAAAAATCCATCCATTTGAAGTTTTCACACTTCTCACCATCATGCTAACTATGCCATTTTTCACTGGTTTAGATGAAGTTATTTTTTGGGGAACCTAGGAGTTGTTCTAAAGAAATAAATTTACATTTTGAGTTATCTTAAGTCTCAATATTCCCCTTCATTTTATTGGCATCTTTAGAATCCTTATAGAACCTACAAAACACATAAAAAGGTCAAGAAAACCTTGTTTTGTACCCCATTTATATAATTCCATAAAATCCAAAATCATGGGAAGTGGTCTGAGAGAGTCTTTTACAAGGTTAAATAACTTTCATGGTCACTCCAACCCATCTAGATATCCCCCAAACTCACTTTCCCAATCAAGTCCTTATCCAAGGGTTTAGGAGGGTTTTAGCTTCATTCTACTCTTAAGCTTTTTACATGAAGGTTGGACATTATAATTTCAAAAAATTTACACAAACATGATTTTAGTGATCCCTAATAACTTATCATATCTCCTTTAATCTCCTTTCAAGGTGTCATGGTAGATATGAATATCTTAACTTAGCCCATCAAACTTGTTTCTCCATTTCTTATAGGCTTGGATTATCTATGAGATAAAAGTGGATTTATTAATGATTTATATACAAGGTATAAGTTTAGAAACATCTTTATTACCCTTATAATCATGATCCAATATGTTATAATTCTTACCCAAGGCTAGAAATTAATTTGACCCTTCATTTGGATTCTAGGCCAAAACCTGCCCTTTAGGCTTGACTATAACCTCTGTGGTCTAGACCACCTTGTTTAGATTCCTCCTTATGTGAGAATTTATTAATTTTTTTTTGTATTTTCCTCATCTTTCCACACCTCCTTACCATTTCCAACTAACCTTTTTTTCACTCTTTCATCCTCATTTCCCAATACTACAAGTTTCATGCACAAAGGGAGTGCCCTCTATCTGAGATAAAATAAAGGGCACTCCCATATTTCCTTAAATAATGGTGATTATTTGAGGATTTTATCCAGGTCTTAAAAATTATATGTATAATATTTTATTCCTTTATAACATCATTTATCCCTTCAATTCCTTAAAAAACCAAGATAGACCCTTGTTGAGATAAACTATGTGTAGGATTTACGGAATGGGCTATGTGATATTGTCTTGAGCCTTTCACCTCCCTTTTTTCCATGATATTATTGAAACATAAGATGTAAATTTTCATTTTCCAATTTTTTATTAAACCTACCAACCCTTTGTAAAACCTTTCAATTCATACTGTTGAGTTGACTACTTAAGGTGTTGACTGTGTTTCCTGCATCTCTTCCTCAACAATGAATCCTATAGGTGGCCATGCTTGTTTGAATCTTATTTATATATTTTTCAAACCATCCTAGAGTAATATAGGATAATTTTATGTTTTTTATACCAATTTTAAATGATCTTTATGTTATATCTACATCAAGAAACTCAACTCTTTTGCTATTTACCCCTCATAGTCGACTATAGTTGATTGTGCAGGGACCTGTAGGTGTCTTTCATATGGTCTAGGCCTTATTTCATGGATTTTGCATCGTAATTGAAGTTATATACACCATATATAACTATAATTTCTCCTTTTATGATTCTAATTAATTTTTTCATCAAGGCCATCTAGTCTACTCTCCATGGTGACCCTATAGCCAACCTGTAGGTGCACATTTTTTGATGCAAAGAGACCTATAGCTAGACATGTGGGGGTATATCTTATGTATTCAATTATATGGATATCCCTTGAAAATTATTAGGTTTATTTTCACCATTGGATACCATATACCATGAAAATATTCTTATCAACTATCACCTTGGAAAGCAATGGCATTAATCATTCAAATCTTATAGATAATAGTGAGGAAATTTAGTGTACAAAAGGCAACTTTGGGGTACTCAGCTAATATCTCCATTAGGCATCTATCCTCCATATTTTTAAAATTAATCTCCTATATAGAGGCTAAAATTTTTGGTCATTTATATGTATCAAATCCTTTGTAAACCCTCTCATATGACATTCATGAAACTACCAAGTGCTTTGTTTTCACATTTTGGGGACTAAATCCCAAAACTCAGTCATTTCATTTTTAAAGGTAGTTTACACCTTAATTTACCAATTTGACATATAAATTAGGTATTTCATGATCAAACCATAAAACATAAATCTAAATAATGTTTTTTCATTTCCAACTTCCCCCATTTATATTTTTATGTCCTCTACTAGGACCACTTGTAGGTGGTTATTATCACATATAGGTAGAGAATGCAAAATTGTAGGCAGACTAATGAGAGTGAATAATGCATTATTTTTTACCTTTCATGAGTGTATAACTCTCTTAAGTATTTAAAATAGACTTGTTTCATTATCAATACTCCCTTGATCATTTCAAGTACTCCTTTGCAATAGGACTGATCTTCTCATGGGATACATGTAGATGAGCATTTTCATATACGCAAGCAGTAGTGTAGAATTACAAATAGTGAGCAAGACATTCATATTTATGATAAAATATATGTCTTACAAAGGTATAAATTATATAGTATTATATAAAATATATTTATTCAAGACTCCATACTTCACTTCAACATTTGAAACCTTCCAAGCACCTTTGTATGCTCATTCATGGTTACCTGTATATAGATATATCATTAACTATCATCAAGGTTATTTTTTGTTACTTGGGGTGTCCAATATGACTATTCACACAACAAAAATGTTAAAAACACCTTTTATAGTCTCCATTATTCATATATACATGTAATCAGAGCTCAAACCTCACGACTTTAAATGAGACCAACTAGAAGGTTAAATTTAAGTATGACAAGACTAGGTATAGAATACAAGGTATAATTTTTAAAGGTAAAACATGAAAGGGAGGTTTTTTTTATGAAATTTTAATATTTAAAATACCATATCCTAGTCATATTAAGCCCTTGCAGAGAATACAACCTTCTGCAAGTAGTGGACCTGCTTACCATTCCACCTAGAACATCAACCTACAAACTAAACTAATTATCCTATGAGATATTTTCCAAACATTAAATTAAGCATGGAAATAATGAGAGGAGGTATTCAACATAATTTTTAACCAATCTCAACAACTATATTATATGGAATCATTCAAACAAGAGCAAAACCCATAGGGTGCATAGATTAGTAAGCAAATTGAATAGGTCAACTTCTTAGGAATGGTTTATAAATAATAGTTCACCATTTTTATACAACAAAACATCAAATATAATATAAATAAGTTTATAATACACTCCCAATATTAATTTTTTTGAAACCTCCCATGCTAGTCGTGCCAAGTACAAACATGAAGACTGGTTTTGTGTGTTCAGAAGGGTGAAAAAGGAGTAGAATTGTTTTAAATCAAATTATAACTCTAATAGAATTTAAAACATGTAATTTAGGTTTATTTAATTGAATATACATTCCCTAACCTTATCCCATATGTCACACTCCCTTGTGGGTTGTACAAGTGCCAAACTCTTCCCTTTTCAAAGGAAACTACTCTTTCTTCTAAATAACTTGTCATTTTTTAGTTAATAACAATTAATAAATACTTCTTGAGACACATGGGATATGACATCACCTTATTTAACCTTCAAATTTCCCAAAGAGGTCTTACAACTCACTTAATACTCTATTTTGACCCCTAAAATGACTCAAAATGATATAAGGACTAAAATGACTAATGACCAAGGCTAATATAACATAAAATCACACTAAATTAGCTATAATACACCTTAATACATATATATTAGACCCCTAAAACACCTATAATCAATATTTTACCTATAGGGGCCCCAATTTGACCTACAGGGTCAAATTTGGTCAACACTAAAAAAATAAGAGACATACGAAACACCAAAAACACTTTTAGCACCTATATTTTAAATTGCCTCATGTGCATCTATTTGTTAGTTCCATTTTTATGGATGACATATTTAGTTACTCCTACATACACATATGTGTCACACTTATATTTGAGCACAATATAGGCATATGCATATACATGATACATTCCTATTTTAGATATTGGGCTTTCCTTCTACTCATGTCATATAGACATTGGGGGCATCTACTTATTTGTTCTTGATACACATAGTTTATATGACTCGATGATCACTCTACATTATCATGTTTGATCTTACATATGTACTTACACATGTTGAATATTCATGATTATATCTTACATAGGGTACTTGATATGATATACTTTTGACATAATTTTCCAAACACATTAGATCCATAGGCCACTATGGCATGTTTAAGCTAGTTACTTATGCTTTATTTTATGCACTTCATTAAGTGTCTTGTATTACCTTTTTGAGTATTTGAATATATTCTTTTTTCTTGTGGACGCCATGCCTATGTATAAATTCATTAACATTTACATATGTCATTATTTATTGTATGGACATTTGGATATGTCATTCTTGATTTTATGTACATTTGACTAAGTCATGTCCCTTTGATTATGTAACATTTGAGCATTCCCCCTATTTAAGGTCTCCTTGAACCATTACCTTTTAACTTAATTTTAAGTGCTCTTGTGTGTGTGTTTATTTACTTTTTGAACTTGTATTGTTACTATCTAGATATTTCTATGATTTTTATCATGCATCTTAGGCCTTCATGTGATCACATTGGTTCTATGTGCTTCAATGTTATATCTACTTAGACATGTTCCTACTACATGGTTACATTTAGAGATTATAGAGTTATCTTATCCTTTTGAGGTGAGGTAACAACCAATTCTTATCTTTCATTCACCTCAAAGTGGGGGCATATTAGTGGGAGTATGTCATAAATACATGTTCTTCCCACTTGAAAAAATTTCTAGATTTAGTCAAGGCATGCTTTTGAATCATGTTCTCTACACTAATTTAGTATGTGGTACTTATATCAATTTTTATATTTAGTGGGGCATGTCATATGGATATAGCTTTTGTATATAAGGGAAAGTGAAGCTGATCTACAAATAAATCTTAACTTAGAGAATATAAATCACACTAGCCCTTATACTTGTTGATGCATTTAGACAATCATGGTCATGACCAATATGGAACCTCTAAACATAATTAAAGGGTCCCTTACGACACAATATCACTATAGAGGGTTCTAAAGCCTCTAGTCAAGCAATATCACATAATAACCCTAGCTAGTTCCAATATTTCTTTATCAAATTAAATTATAAAAATAAAATAAATCTAATTTGGTGCTCACCAAAACTTGTGGCACAAAATGGGGATCATAAACATAAAATTAAACATCTAAATAAGAACTCTAGTCAAGTCAATGTAGAGGTAATCTTAAATGTATGGAGAGAGAAACATATTCATAAGATAAAAAATACAAATCTATCTACTTAATAAATAGGATCAAGAGTTAGGAATACTTACCTTGAATATGAACCTGTCGAGACTCAATCTCTCCTGTGGTAAATGGCGCTTTATAAGAGATTGTTATGATTTGTAAGGATAACAAATATAGGTCATATCTAGGCTACATGACCTTTACTATGCATTCAAAATACTTCTCCCATAATAAAAGACTCTTATCTCCAAATGTAGTATGAAACCCTAAGTAATGGATCCTCAAGTATAATGGTGGATAAGAAAATGTGTAAATAAATGATTATCTCTATCTCTCCCTATAAAAATGGCAAAAAAGATGTGTTCATATAGTTAGATCTAATCCTAAACACTTCTAAATTTTTATCCAATATATTCATCCTAATTTACCCTATTATTTAATAAATAAAGTATTTAGTCTCAAACTAGGTCATTTGAGGCTGACCTAATCTCATAACATGCTTATATTTTAAGAATAGGGTCATCCTAGGTTGACTTTGTTTGGTAAATGACAAAAAGAGGTTTTGGCTTAGGTAGGGGTTGTTGAGGTAGTGAATTACTTGAAGGATTGTGTAAGGAAGGTTTTAAAGCTTAGGGATATGTATAAGAGAGGTTTATGTTAGTTTCAAGTGGTGGTATAGGGTACAATAATCTTGTGAAGCACCAATGGTCTTCTCACCCCTTTCCCAGTGTACCCTTTAAGGTATGCACTTAGAGAGATTGAGTCTCGATGGGTTCTTTCAAGAGAGAAATCATTAGTAATTGATAAAGTTTACAAATATTATGTGTATACATATGCCCCACTCGAATCTCATCATGTGTCACACAGTTATAACATGGGATGGTGCTTTAGGAAAAGAGCATATAAACACACAATGGTGAGCTAAGTAAATTGAATTAAGAAACAAATAAGATAAATGAAAGAATTGAATTAAAAAATGCATACCTTTACTTACCATAGGGCTATAGAATAGGATAGAAGTGAGAGAAATATGAAGATGTCCAATATAAAGAACATTAGGTGAACCTGTAAAATAAGAAAAAAAATTGAAAAATTTGAAAAATATACATGTAATATGTGGAAAAATTCTATATGGCGTCTGGATTCCACATCTTTCAATTTGGAAAAAGAGTTAGTAAAAACAAAGTTATGGGTGAAAAATGGAATCTATTGGTTAATAATAGATAAGTAAATAATTTTGAATAGTAAATATACATAGGGTGAAAATTAATTCATTTGTTATTTTTACTATTCTAAGAAAATATTATTCTAAGAGATCCAATTAAACCCAGAGGACAGCCATGGTGAGGAGATGATAGCTTCAACGTGGAGGATGCCTAGTAGCTATAACTAGTGCAGCTCAAGTAAGTGATGCATTAATTTCAAATTTTTAGGTAATTTTAATTAAAATTAAGTTATATAAATAGATTTTAGGAAAAAATTAGATACAAAAAATAAATCGAGAAAATTTTTAGGTAAAGTAGGGGTAGAATGGGATATTGGGTAGGAAAGAATCAAACCAATAAATTCCTAAGGCATTTATGGTAAATGGTTGGAAAGTTGTTATAAATTAAGAATAGAATCATCCCTATCATCTTAGTTAGAAAAGGTCAGATAAATCAAGGTGGATAAATTCATAGTAGAAAGCTAACTTAATATTATTGAGGGTGGTTGAATGTGTAACAGAGGGTCAACCTAGTTAGAAAAATATATGGTCAACATGGTACAATCTAGATGATATAATATGTAGTATATGGTTGATAATATCTATTAAAATAGGCTAATTGCATGGTAGATGGTTGATATAATATGAAAAAGATAGGAAAGGGTTGATCTAGTATCTAAAGGGTCAATTGTGTCTATAATAATGGGCTGACTACTTAGCAGATGGTTGAATTAGTATGGCAAAGAGGTGACATGGATGATTTAGTATCAAAAGGGTTGATTGTGTAGGAAAAAAGAAAAAGGAAAAATAAAATAAATAGGTTCAGGAAGTGGTTAATTTTTAGTATTTTTAGAATATTTAAGAATGTATTTTATGATTATTACATTGAGATATGATGCATTATATGTTATTTAGTATTTTGTAGAGGCAATAGAGATTTTAACACTTAGTTTATAGATCATGGCTACCATATTTTTAGAGTGAGTATTAGATGTAGATCAAGTTCAACTATTTACCTTTGGATTTGGAGTAATCATGGAGATGAGGAGGATCCCACTTACTGTTTATCTAATCATCATGTTTCTAGGAGCATGGGAGTGACTGACCAACACTTTATTATAGGAGGTGGAGGGGGATACCATAGAGGTGGGAATAACCTTAGAGGATTTCCATGCCTTTCTTGGAATTCCCATTGTTATAACTCTAGCCATATGTGATGCACCAGATATGAAGGATGAGAAGCAAACCCTATCCCATTCGGTCATAGGCTCAGATAGGATTTATCTTCGGTTGTGGGTTATTTTATTTTATGTGTATATCTCAGCCATTCTAGATACCTATAAGGCCTTGATAGGACTTATAATAGCAGGTGTTTTGTGTCACAAGTTGTATGTGAAGGTATCATTGTGCATGGTATCCTTATGTCAATCCATCCTAGAGCATGGTGCATTGTATGATTTAGGCTCTATTATTTGTGTATAGCTAATGCATGATACGTATGGTATGATGACTTGGGGGTAGAAGATAATGACCCCTATGTGATGACTCCTAGTTTATCACTTGTATATAGGTAGATGATAGAGGAGGTGATCAGTGGTCAAGATGATGGGGAAACCATGGTTGTCAAAACTAGCACTGGTGAGAAATGTTTTAAATTATTAATTTTTTGACATATATCACTAGTTGTATTGGTTTTTATATATATATATAGTGATAGATATATGATTTGAAATATATATACATGATATCTTATGTATATTTGTTTTTTTCTTTTCAAGTACTATAGTAGAGGAAATTATATGGGGTGCCATGATTTTGGGCACACACCATGATATTTTGGATGGGGTATTATCACATTATAAGCCATCAACCTTGGTAGACCCTATGGTACCATCTACCCCAACTTATGCTAGCTAGTTTATATTGGTGCAAGAAGTTTTTTGATAGTTATAGGTGTGAGGAGATGTATCATATCCACTTATATGTGTAGGAGAGGTAGAGGCCCAAGCTTGGTAGGTATTGTAATGGGAGTTAGCTACCTATATAATGACCACTATAGATATTAGACATGAGCAGGCCTAGGTGGACAATCTATAGCTATAGATTGATGGTTTGAGATCTTGAACTACCTCATTATTGTGTACCATTCATAGGGGTCAATCATAGGCATCCATGGGTAGCATGGCTCGACCATAGGATAGACATGATGGAGCATAGCCTTGTAGTTGTAGATATTATATTTTGTATTAAATTATATCAAACTTATGGTATATATATATATATTGATATGGAAATTTCTTGGTCTATGATTTGTATTTGTCTATGGATGGATGTATGGATGTATTTCCTTTCTAACACATGTTTTTACTTTTGTTGTATATGTTATGGGAAATATGTGATGTATTGTTTTATTTTATAGTATTATGTGAAACACATGTATGGTTAAAAATAAAATAAAAATGATTTGGAAAAATATAAATAATCATAAAATATAATACACACTATATCATGATAGGAAATGTGTAAAAACAAAAGATGAATAAATATAAGAAACCAAAATAGTAAAGTAATAGGTAAAAAATGTTTTAAAACCATGTAAAAGAATTGTACCAGATTAAAATAAATAAAAGTCAAACTATATCCAGTTGGGAATTATGAAAAAAATTAATAAAATGAAAAAAATGTTAAAATTAATGGTATAAAAACAAACAAACAATAAATTTAATCAATCATAATAAATAAAGATGGGAAGTATGAAAAGATAAATAAATTGTAAAATAAGGATGCGAGGTGTGAAAATTTTAAGAAAATGGTTGTAAACATACATGTAATTGGAAAATAAGAGGATAGAAGTGAAATGTTTATGAAGTAATAATAAAACATACTAAATCAAGATGGGAAATATGTAAATGACATGTAAATCATAATATAACACAAATTATCACAAATTTGAATCATGTAATTTTATTATGACTTGTTTATAGTATGAAAATTTTATTGAAATATGTTGTGAGGAGGGCTTGGTCCTATCCAAGGTCTTACACTAAAACTCACAAAGGGAACACCAATGAGGTGGAGATAAATGTGGGAATAATATAAATACTTTTTAATGTGGTAATTTATGAGGATAGCCTAGTCCTATCTATATTCTTTCACTACAACCCATAAGGTGAACACAATGAGGTGGATGGTAATAAGGTAAAAACAAGGAAATGTTTTATGAGGAGTGCAACTCATAAAGGTAAACCCTAGGGGGTATGATCGGTTAAAAAAACAATATTCATCAAGGGGAATATTAGAATTCTTGTAATGAAAATAGGGAATGTAAAAAGCATGGCATAGGCATTTATGAGAAAACTTTCGTAAACATGAGGAATATTACGTAATAAAGAAAGACACTAAGAGTCTAGTGATCATCAAAATGCAAAGGATACTTTCTCATAATAAGCACAAATTTGTATAAGTAAATAGGTGGAATACTAAGATCAGCTCATGAAGGTTATATAAACAAAGAAATTAAAAGGGTCCTACCATCTCACAACAGGTTCCCCATTCCTCATGACCTCTTATAAATTCATTGGTCTACTATGAATATTAGGTACTTGTGTGATAAATTAGGTAGCACTTATAGATTTTTTTGTTCTCCTATCCCAATATACTTCCCTACCACACCCCAATGGACCTCAACTCTATCATGAAGCCAATTATGGAGTTTGAGATTTTATTAGAAATAGAAGATGTGTCAAAGATGGTAAATCATGTCTTTTGGTGTGATTAGACTTTTGGATTGTATGTTTCCTTTTGAATCATTACCTTTTATTTAAATGATTTTGATTTTAAATATTTTATGGATTTTATGATTCCTCCATATGGATTTAGAATAACCAAGATGAGTGATAAAATTGATACACAAGAATGATATTTAGACTTTGGTTAAATGAGGCCAAGTAACTAGAGATATGACTGACCAAATAACTTAAGCTTGCCTATGAACTAGTATGTAATCTCAAGTTTCAATTATATGTATGATTAATATGTGAAATGGAAACTAAGGGAAGGGATATCAAGATAGATCAGTGTATAGAAGTAGTATAATGAGAATTATTGTATACTAACTAATCATATGCTAGAGATAAAATACTAAGGGAATTAGGGTTGTATAACCAATTCATAATAATAAGTATCTTGATTTGAATGTAAAAGATAGTAAATAATCATTACAAATAAAATAAAGGAATCCATGAAAGAAGTGAAATTGTAAACATAAGTTTGTGTTCTTGAAAAGAATGAGAATAATCCATAAGAAAATTTAAAGAGAGTGAAACCATGTAAAAAACATGAAACATAACATAATCGTTCATGAAAAATAGATAAGTGAAATCATTTTTGATAGATAGTCAAAAGTATAAGATATATAAATGGATCACAAATCCAAATCATAAAATAGAATAATGTGAAATAATACAATGTTGTGTTCACAAATATTGATATATTTGACCATAAATTTTATCCATAACATCCAAAACATCCCTATGTAGATGAATCCAAATGTTATCCAGAGTCTCATCAATTTTCATAAAAAATTGTGAAGACTTCCTTCTATATCATTTCAACTAAAAAGGTAGGTGTAATGCTCATGAAGTATCTCATGTGTGGAATACTCAATGAAAGGAATGGATATATTTATGGGAATAGAATCTATGGAATTAGGAGGAGGTACAACTAGTAGAGAAGGAGGACCTTTCATTTACAAATGACTAGTAGGAGGAGGAAAAATTGGTGCTAGTGTTAACTATGGGAGATCACAAAGATGTTATTAGAGCACTTATAATTGATTGGTGTGATGGGTAGAACATTGATTTCAAATATAATAGACTTCCCCATATGTAGGGTATGGAAGTATCTTGCAAGGAGGTATGGTTTTGTCTTTGAACTAGGCAATTATTGGTCATAATGTGTTAATGTACTACCTAAGTTTTTGGTAGTGGGTACAAGAATGGTTATTTATTCCATGCAAGAAACAAATATGTTTATTAGTAGACTGTGGGGTATATTAGTTAAAGGGGTAGAAGGAGAATCCTAGGGCTACTGATATAGATGGAAATATTTGGTCCAATGACTAGAACTCTATGACTATCACAATAAGGTTGATCTATCCATTGTGTAAGTAACGGATATATTGGAAATATTATCATTATTGTCAAAGGTCTAACATTATTGGTGATAAAGGCCCCATAGAATTTAATGTCTAAAGGTGTTTTTTTAATGATCATATTTTGGTTAAAGTATGTTGATATTAATTAAATATTAATGAATATAATTTTGGTTGCATAAATTCAAAAGAGGGCCTATGAAGAAGTCAAAGAGTCATGAGATAAAGACAAAAGAGGGAAAAGATGAATTTTCCCATGAAGTGTCACCTTGAGGAATTCAAAGAGTCACCAAGTGAAGACAAAAGAGGGAAGGGCACATTTTTCCATGAAAAGCCACCTTGACTAATTTGAAGAGTCACCAAATAAAGATAAAAAGGGGAAAGAATGCATTTGCTTATGAAGGGTCACCATGTGACTTTTCAAATGAAAGGATTCAAAGGGTCATGAAATTTTGGCACCATTTTCCATGTGGATTGAAGAGTCACAAAGGGTGAATGCTAAAGGTCATTTGGAAAGCTACAAAAAGAGGCTTGGGAATCCATTTTAAATATGCAAGAGAGTGCATGGTTTGTAATTATTTTATATAAGAAAAAAGGAGAGAAGAGAAAGAGATAGTAGAGTTGTTTCATTTGTTGATAAATCAACATTGAGAGATAGTTATGTTTTATAAAAGAGGGGTTGGTGCTCATGTGGGTTGGTGCTCACAAATAGTTGTTATGTTGTTTTTTGGCAAAGGGGTTGGTGCTCCTACAAGTTGGTGATTGATAACTTTGTAATTTGAGTTTATGTTCATTCATATACTTGAAATTGTTCTTCATTTTTTTCCCCACATTGGGTTTCCATGTAAAAATCTGCTATCTCTTTTTCTCTTATGTGGTGCACGTTATTATTTTAGTTTTATTGCATATCTTGAATGTATTATTAAGTGGTTAAAGAAAATAAATCAGATTAAGAAAAAGTTTAAAAAGGTATATGATATATTGATTCACCCCCCTCTCAGTATATCCCATGCTTAACAATTGGTATCAGAGTAGGTTCTTTTGGAAAGAGTTTAACAGCTTGAAGGTAGATTGGGGAAAACACAATGGCTAGATCACATGAAATTTTTTCTACAAATAAGGCACCTTTGTTTGACGGGACAAATTATGCCTTTTGGAGCATAAAAATGAGGACTTAGTTGATGGCCCTTGTATTTGACATTTGGCAAGTAGTGATGGAGGAATATGAAGAGCAAAGATACTTATGACTACTCTTGTGGAGAAGAAGGCAAGTGAAAATAATGCTAAAGTTTTAAATGTTATTTTATGTGCTTTTTGTGAATCAAAAAAAATTAAATTTATGAAATGCAAATCTACTCATGAGACTTGGGTAAAGCTTGAGAATATTTACAAAGGTGATGGAAAGGTTCAGTTTACTAAGATCCAGACATTTAAAAGATATTTTGAGAGTTTGAAGATGGAAGAGGAAGAAAATACATTAAGTTATCTTTTGTGGGTTGATCAAATAGTTAATTAAATTCATGGTCTTGGAGAAAAGTTAGAATAATCAGTGGTGGTACAAAAGTTTTTGAGATCTTTACCATTGAAATGTGATGCAAAGGTTTTGGAAATAAAGGAAATGAAATATTTAACCAAGTTAAAGATGGATGAACTACATGGTATTCTTACAGCATATGAGATGCAGACCAAATAAGAGAAACCCTCAAAGAGAGAAGATAATTTCAAGACATCAAAGAAAGAAAAGGCTAAGATTCAAGAATAAAGTGATATATTTAGTGATGAGGAAGATGATAATGGATTTTTATTCATCTACAAGATGAAAAAGGGCACAGGTAAATATCAAGGAAAATTGCCATATAAATGTTTTAAATGTGGTAAGATTGGACATTTTTTTGCTAAGTGCCCAGATAAGAATAATGGTGACAATGAAGAAGGAAAGTATACATACAAGAAGAACTTAAAAGGTAAATTCAATGAGGGATTCAAGAATAAGAGTTTATATTCTAAAGATCCTAGCTCAGTTGAAGACAGTGGAGTCAATGACTTAGATGAAGAAGAGATTTTATTCATGACCATGCATGAATATGCCTCTACAATAAAAAGTATAGATGATCAAGAATAATAACATGATGATGTTGAGGTGAATCAATAAGGAGAACTCATTTGTGCCTTATAATAATTAAAATCTCTTGAGAAGAATAAAAGAAGATTGAAGCTCTAGATCGAGAAAAATGAAAAGAAGTCAAAGGAAATAATTTAAGATCTACAAGCATACATTGAAGAAGATGAAAATATTTAAGAAGATATAATAACTCAATTACAAAAAGTAAGTTAATAACGTGAAAAGTATGTTTTTGAAATTACTTCTTTAAAAGAAGATATTGAGAAAACAAATAAAGCAGTCAATGATAAAGTTGTCAATGATTTAAAATTTGAGAATAACACTAACATGTTGAATAAGATATTAGAAAGTCAAAAATTAATATTAGATAAGACAAGTATCAAATTTGAAAATAAAAAGAGCTATGTTAAAGCCCTTACAAAAGAGGAAATAAAAAGGGGAAAAGTTAAAAATACAGAGGACAACTCAAACAAAGAAGGTTGGAAGGAACAGAGCTACAAAAGATTACCAAGTCAAAGATACACAAATAAGAATAGGTTTTATTTTCATGGTTATTGTTTTTATTATAATGGTTATGGTCATAAGAAAATAGACTATTGGAAAATATCTAATAATTTCAAAAATAAGGAGAAGGAAACTCATGTAGAGTCAAGTAGAAACCACAACTCTTTTGGTCTTCTATCAAGCTTTGATGAAGAGGTCATAATATGTTACAAGTGAAATAATTTTGGACACATAGCCTAGAATAGTAGAAGAATTTTTGAGTCAGTCAAGAAGGACCAAAGTTTCAAGGCTCAATTCATTAAGAAGAAAGTTCAGACATGTTCATGGTAGAAGAAACAACCTAAAAAGTCTATGTTAGTCTAGACAACTTTGCATGTAAGAAATGAAAAAAGGCCATGGTTCATTGATAGAAAATGTTTGAGGCACATGATAGGAGACAAGAGCAAGTTCATAACTCTAAATAATATCAATGGTGTCACATTAAAATATAGAGATAATACCACTGTTAGAATAGCTTAAAAAGGTACATTAAGTTTGGATAATGGTAGAACTAAGACTAAAAATGTTCTATATGTAGAATGTCTTAAGCATAATCTATTGAGTGTAAGTCAAATATTCAATTAGGAAAACACATTAAATTTTTATGTAGAAGGTTGTGAAATTAGGAAAAAATATTTAGATGTGTTGATTGTATATGCTTAAAGGATAGGTAACAATTTATATATGTTATCAGATATCAAAGGTCAAAGATGTCATTTGAGTCAGGTTAAGGAAAGTTGGTTGTGGCACAAGAGAATGGGATACATAAATTTTGACAATCTTTTTAACATCAGCAATCAGTTAGAGATCTTCCAAAGATTACAAAGCCCTCCAACATGCTTTATGAACCATGTCAGCATGGGAAGCAGGTTAGAAGATAGTTCAAGACAAAATAATAATTGACCACTTAGATGTTAGAGCTTGTTCACATTGATCATTGTGGACCTACCAGAACTTAAATTACTCAAGGTGAGAAATACTTCATGTTTCTTATTTATTATTTTACACATATGACTTGGGTGATGTTTTTAAAGAAAAAGTCAAAAGCTTTCATCCACTTTAACGCATTCAAGGCTTTAATTGAGAATGAAATTAGTTTAAATATTAAGTGATTGAGATTAGATTGAGGAGGAGAATTCACGTCAGATTAGTTTATTGAGTATTATGAATACCATGGGATAAAGAGACATTATTCAGCAGCCAAAAATTCATAGCAAAATGGAGTAGTTGAGAGAAAAAAATAGAATAGTTTAGGAGATGGTGAAGACAATGCTAAATGAATCTGAGATACTAGATAAATATTGGAGAGAGGTAGTAGGTATAGTAGTGCATATCTAAAATAGAGCATTGTTGAGAGTCAGCAATGACAACACTCCCTATGAGCTATGGAAAGATAAACTAGCTACTGTTGATTAATTCAGAGTTTTTGGTAGTAGATGCTTCATAAAGAGAATCGATGAAAAATTGGGTAAGTTTGAATCTAAAATAAATGAAGGTATATTTTTTGGATATTATTCAAAACTAAATCTTATAAATTTTCTAATAAAATAACCAAGAAGATAGTTAAAAGTTCAAGTGTTAGGATAGATGAAGATGTAGCATAAAGAGCCAGTGATTTGATAGACACTCCTAAAATCATTGAAGAAGAATATTTTGAAGAATCAGATGAAGATGAGAAGGAGAAAAAGGCTACTAAGACCCCATCAAAATATGTCCAAATAAATCATAATGAGAGTGACATTATAAGGAACATAAATGAATGAGTTCACACCAGAAGGATGATGGTAAGTGAATCTGAGCAAGTTAATTTTTCTTTGTTATTCAAAATTCAGCCTAGAACTTTTTCAGAAGCTAGACATGATGAGCATTGGGTTAAAGTAATGGATGAAGAATTAAATTAGATAGAAAATAATAATACTTGGGAATTAGTGCCTAGACCAAAAGATCAAAATGTGATAGGAACAAAATGGGTATACAAAAATAATTTGAATGAAGATAGTGAAGTTACCAATATTAAAGCAATGTCAGTATGTAAAGGATATGCTCAGATTGAGGGTATATATTTTGAAGAAACCTTTGCACCAGTGGCAAGGATAGAGGCTATTAGAATGTTTCTTGCATATGTATTATTTAAAAATTTCAAAGTGTTTTGGATGGATGTCAAGTTTGCTCTTTTGAACATAAATCTAGAAGAGGAGGTCTACATTAAGTAGCTTGAGGGATTTCTTCTCTCAAATGATAGTAGCCATGTATGCATATTGAAGAAAGAACTATAGACACTATTTCAATCCAAGCATTGACTGCCTTACCTTGAGATCCAATATTTTATGTCTATTGAATTTATTTTTTTATGCTTTCATTTTCAATAGGTTCAACTAATTCAGAGGATTATGTGGTCTTTAGTAAAATAGAGGTCAGTTGTTTTACTTATACATTGAGCTAATCTTTAATTTTATTATCCTTGTCATATCTCTCAATCAAGGATGCCATTGTTGCTTACAAATTCTCTTTTACACTTTCATGAGTTTTTTTCCCAAGATCATTTCTCCCTACTACATATTCAAACACTTGAATATCCTCAATATTTATATCTTTGGGAGGTACTTCAAATTTAGCATACTTATGTCTAGATTCAAAAATTACCCTTGACATGGTTTTATCCTTCTTTTATATTTTTGGCTTTATTGACATAAGTTGATCAAAATCAAAATCATCAGGAGAAACAAATTACTTCTTCCTCTTGGGTGTTTGAGTCATGAGCCAAGGAGGAAAGGTTGATGGATCTTCTAGTGTGGAGGATACCAAGGATTGTGATGTTTGGGGAAGGCTAATGGTTTACAAAGTGGGTGGAATGGAAGGTGGGATGGTGGTATATGGTAGTGGATTTGACACTAATGGAATTGTGGTTATGATTTGTGGAGTTTGAATTAGCATGAAAAAAACTTTGGTCCCTACTAACAAGTTGGATACCAGAGTAGTAGAGACTTAAATTGTTAACTTAGAGGAAGATGTGGACATAAATTTATCCATAACTTGTTAGGTGAAGTATAAATTTGTGGGAGATCCCAATGACTTTCAAATACTAGGTAGATTAGATAAATAATAAAAAAAACTTGATCTACTATACCTTGTAAAGGGACTTGGAAAAGTGTGGCACTTAGAGGTGACAAAGGAGATGAAAGAATACCCTGAGGAAGAGTGGTGGAAATAATTGGTAAAATTGGTGTTATAATGGAAATAGTGGAAGATACTACCTATGAAGCCACCTTTTATGAAGATTTAGCTAAGGAAATCTTTGGATGTGTGGCCACTAGCTGTGAGGGATATTGAGTCATTGGTTGAGGTGGTTGTGAAGTCATTGGTTGAGGTAGTTATGAAGTCACTAGTTATGCTGGTACTTCACATGTGACTATATTTGCCTCCTTTTTTTCTTGAACTCTTTTTCCTACCTCAACTTCTATGCCTTTTATTTTGCCTTTACTTACAAACATAAACCTTGGTTTCTATGTAGAAGTGGAGGCATCTTCCTTATTTTTTGTTCTGAGTTCCTCACACTTCTTGGTAGTGTCTTCATCATATTCTTCCTCGGTTTTATTTTTGAATTGTTTCAACTTGATACCCTTTGATTCCAACCAAGCATTAGTTTTTACAAGAATAGGTTAAAATCTATCTCTAATAGATGTGGACTCTTTTAAAAACCATTGGATTGAAGGAAGAGGAGTTGAATCCACTTTATTACCTTCATATGATGGGTTGAATACATTTTCATCATTTGATAAATCTTCTAGAATATCAACCAACTTTAGATTAATAATTTGATCAACAGTGAGATGGTTATAATCTAGATTTTTCACATCCTCCCTAGTTATATATTCTACCCAAATGTCTTTGATCCTATGTACATGAGAATAATTTCCTTTTAGTTTATCCTTCATCATTCTATAATTAAAATCTTTCTTGATTTTGAACCTCTTGAGAGTGAACCACTACATTTCAGTTTCCATTGTCTTAGCTTTTGGAATAGTGGAAACTGTGTATCAGCCAATGCTAATTAGAAACTTGAATCCCCATTTATGAGCATCTAATTATTTTTTATGTACATTCATCATCTATCATCACATCTCCATCAGAATCAATTTATCACTTGGATGCTTATGCATCATGCATGGTTGTTCATCGAACCCTCTTACCCTAATATAGGTGAATGTTGGGAATTGTAGAAAAATGTAACCAACCTTATTGAATATTACCCATGCTTGGTCTGAAATTCTCTTTTTCTCAAGGCCTTGGTTGAAGATGCAAATGAACTTGTAAAATAAATCATCATTGACTCTCTTGTAATGTTTTATGCTTTCCTTGAAAGTCAATTATGGATGATATTCATACACTGGGACTTTATTTCTTTCACCAACACTGGTTAAACCAAGGAAAGCTCTCATGTTGGTTGTAGCATATACCAAATAATAAGTGATATAAATTTTCAAATAAAAGTTCACCTCAAAGAGCTTGTGACATATGGCAACACTAATTTGACTTCCTCAAAAAATTCTTTATTTATCCTTCTTGATGATGAAGATGTAGTGATAAATCCAATCTAAGAATACATTTGATGTGGGAAGGCCCTTAAATCTACTTAAGAGGGTTATCAAATCTCCTATTTCATTTAAGAATTCACTATGATAAAGGTACTTGGGCCATAACGCAATGGAATGTCGAGGAATTTTAAGCCAATGAGCATTGATGTGTTTCTTGCACTTATCAGAGTTCTTATCATAGTGCTCTTGGGTAGAGTTTATAGTTACAGCTAAATATCCCTCAATATCAGAGAGATGAAATATTTTATCAAAGTATTCATCATCCAACCAAATGATCACCTTCCCACTTTCATCCTTAATTGATCTAGTTTCTTTGTCAAAGCATGCAGTAATTTCTAAAAAAAATTCTAGATCTTGTGCTAACATAGGAAATGTAACAACCAAATGGATCTCAATATTTAAAATAAGTTGCATGTGTCATGTAATGGGATCCCTGCCAAACCTTTATAATAATTTGGACATATCAACATGACCAATTTTGTTATCTCTAATCTCATCTACATTTGACTCGAGTACAAATGCCAAAAACACACTTTGATTAAGTGACTGTAAGAGAGAATTTTAATTCCGTAGAGTTAGCATTTTTCATTTTCTTTGGATAAAATGTAAGAGTGGAAAATTTATATGCTCTTATAAAAGATATGGAATGAGTTATGTAGGTCAGATAATTTTCTCTAAAATGCATGTTTGTAAGCCTTAGGTGTAGTTTCGAGAAAATTCTCTAATCTACACAAGAAGTGGGTGTGTAAGTCATGGTGTAGGTTGGATAAAATTCTCTGACTTACACTTCTTAGAGTTAAAGTTGGTGGATGTAGGTTAAATAATTTTATCAAACTTTTACTTTGATTTAAGGTTCACAGTGCACCTTGGAGAAAATTCTTTATGCGTACCGAAGGGTCAACTATGTTCACATCGAAGAATTTTATTTGAGGTGCACCTTGAAAAAAGTGGTCAAAGGGTGAACTTTGGAGAAAATTATTTGAAGTTTATTTAGAAGTTGGCTAAGTGTTTTTAAAAATGGGGGAAAGGGAGGAAATGATGCAAGGGTGCACTTTAGATAAAATTCTCTGATGTGCACCTAGACTAAAAAATGGAAAAGTGCACATTAGAGAATTTTATCCAAGATGCACCCCTAGGGGGATGATTTGGTTAAAGTGTCATGTGGAGAATAAAATCCAAGGAACATGTGGGTAATGTCTAGGGTTTTTTCAAAGCACATAGAGATCAAGGTGAGATGAAACATAGGAATCCAAGAATGCATGATTTAATTGAAATTTAAAAGAAAATAAAAGAAATCATAAACATAGGACATAAAAAATAAAGAGAAACTAAATCAAGATGAATCTTACCTAAAATCCATAATGGAGACCATGGATGAATTAAGATAATTGATTATGACAATGATGAAAAAGGATGCAAGTCAGCACAAAAATGACAAAGGAAAATAAAAGCAATGGTAAAAAATAAAAATTACCATGGGTTAATATATAATAAGGTGCTAAATAATACATATTAATTACCATAGGAGTGTTGGGATAGGGTACAGGGTTAGAGAATTTTTTTGACATTACATATGTAGTGGTAGAGAATTTCTTCACTATTACATGTTGGGTGTAGTTCAGAGAAAATTCTATGGATTGTACATGTAGTGGCAGAGAATTTTTCCACCTCTATACATTGAGGTATAGTCTAAATAAAATTCTTTAGTTTGCACTGATTTGAACTTGGTGTAGTCTAAAGAAAATTATTTGAACTGCATGGGGTGAAAAAATCCCTAAAAATACTAACTTTATAAGGAAAGATAAATGTAATAAGGAAATGATTGGCCTCATTTTGCATGCTTAAAGCTCATGAGATGTGAAAAAAATAAGTTTCATAGGGGTTATCCCATGAATTGAGCCTAATAAATTCAAGGATAATAGTTGGCTCTGACTAGGGAATTTCCTTCAAACATTTTTTGAAACACTTGAAGGAAAGATAATCCCAAAACTCTAAGTGCCTTTCTCCACTAGACCATGGAGTCAGGGGACTGACTAGACTAAAAAATGAAAATAAAAATAATATATAGATATTTAATAAAATGCACAAACTTATCTAGAACCTCACTCAATGAAAATATTCAGATGTTTCCCACTATAGGGCAGTGATAATGGTGCTCCATCTAGGTATGCCAAAAGGAAACTATGTTCCCCACAAAGTTGATGGATGAGGAATGGGCCTCTCCACAAAGAATCAAATTTTACATGCATCCCTTTTGGCTCTCTTCTTTTGTCCCACAAGATGACTAGATCTCAAACTCAGAATTATCATGACTTAGCCTTCTTGTCAAAAAGTTCCTTGACATGATTTTGATGTTCAACATTACAGTTCACCACCTTTATATGTTACTCCTATAATTTGACAAGGTACATAATATGCTTGTCTAAGGAGCTTTCAAACATTTCATCTTCAATTTCCCTAGCCAATATAAGAGTAGGTGACTCTAATATCATGGGTATTTCTACATTTAATCCATATAAAAGTTGAAAAGGATGATACTAATCACTCATTTGGGAGTGATGCGACCAGCCCACAATGCATCATACAATGCCTTGTGCTAGGTTCTCTGATTGTCATCTATTAACTTTCTAATGATAGTAACCAAGTTCTTATTACTCAAATTAGCTTGGCCATTTCCTTAGGGGAAGTAGTCTAAGGTGTGAGATAGAATAATTCCATATTTAAAAATAACTGAGTCATCTCCTAAGATGTGAAACAAGCAACATTTTTGGTCACTATTTTGTTAGGTACTCCAAACTTTGTGATGATATTTTCTTTGAGGATTCCAAACAACCTTTGAAGTGGCATGTTTGGTTAGAATTGCCTCCACCCACTTAGTGAAGTAATCAGTAGTCATGAGAACATAACTATGACCTACACTTGATAATGGGTTCATGACACCTAT
The DNA here is from genome assembly GCA_037957365.1 of Torreya grandis. Lineage (NCBI taxonomy): Eukaryota > Viridiplantae > Streptophyta > Pinopsida > Cupressales > Taxaceae > Torreya > Torreya grandis. Next base: position 623,485 of record JARHVA010005459.1, on the reverse strand, counting down.
GAATTCAATACCCCATTGCTGAAAAGGTTATTTAATGATTATTGGCTCAAGGGGTAGAGCTAAAAATTTGGGTTTTCCCACAAATTGTTGGCACTCCTCACATTTACGCACCCAGGCATATGTATCTTGAAACAGTGTTATCCAATATTATCTTACCCAAAAAAAATTGTGGGCTATGACTAGAGCTTAAAAATGTCCCCCACATACTAAGTTGTGAAAAGATTACAATAACTTGCCTTGATGTGTTTTATCTAGACATCATATAAAAATTCCATCAATGTTTTGCTTATACAAAACATTGTCTCAAAGGATGAAGTTTGTAGCTTTAAGCTTGATTGTCCTCTTCTCTTTGTGATACAAATGTTCTAGACATTCTCCATATGTGAGGAAATGAGCAATGTTAGAATACCATTCATTCATTGTACTTATGAGTAAAACCATGGGAAGTTCTTATGTATCTCCTTCATTACTTGGTTCCTCTTCTAGTTTAGTTTCTACCATGAATTGACATAAACCTTTTCCATACACAAGTTGTGTAGGCTTGGTCTCCATATCATACTCTTATATTTTAACAATCTAATTGCCTCTTTTGCCTCCAAATTCTTGTTGAGTCAAAATAGACTTGATTGTAAAATTTGGTATTAGTGTAATAGTGTGAGATTTGAGAATGTAATACCTAAAATGCTTAATGCATTTCACCATAGCATAAGTATGTTTTTCCATGGATGAGTACTTGAACTCATGGGCCTTTTTAGGGAATCTCATGAATGCTATAGGAGATTAAATTCCCTCTTCATTTAGCTATACCAAGATGGTGGATAAGGTATGTTTGAAAGTATAACTATGCATGATGAAGTTCTTGGTATAGTCAGGGTAGACTAAGATAGGAGCAAGTGCAATTGCTTCCTTAATTTTATTAAAGGAAGTTCTCCCATCTACATTATAATAGAAAATTTATTTTCCTTTCATCATATGGACAATGTGGCATGTTTTCTCATCAAAATTAGGAATAAATATCCATAAAAAATTAACCTTCCCAAAGAAGGAATTCACTCCTTTATTACTTGATGGTAGAGTAAGATTCTAAATTAACTTGACTAGTTCAGGATCAATCTTGATTCCTTCCTTGGACATAACGTGTCCAAGGAGATTACCTTCTATAACCCTAAAAATGGACTTCTTGGGAATAAGGGATATCCCATGTTCATGGCACCTTTCAAGCACTTATTTTAAATGGTCACAATGATCTTGGTGCTTATTTGAGAAAATAGTTAAATCATTAAGATAGACCATAATGAACTTACCAATAATATTTTTGAAATCCAAATCCATATCCCTTTGAAAGGTATCACCAACATTAATCAACCCAAAAGGCATTCTATGATATGAAAAGGTGCCCCATGGAGTAGTGAAATCCATCTTATGTTGATCTTCATCACATACCTCCACTTGTTTGTAACTCGAGAAGCCATCTACCATGGACAACATTTCTGAACCAGCCATAGTTTGTAATAATTGATCCATTACTAGTAGTGGTTAATTATCCTTAAGTGATGATTGGTTAGATTATAAAAGTAAACACATATGTGAATTTATTCATTTTTCTTTCTCATAGGAATAATGTTGGCTATCCATGTCAAGTGATGTATAGGAAAAATAATTTTAGCATTCAACATCTTTTGTATTTTAGTAAGGATGGTGCCTAATATTTTGGGATTATACTATCATTATTTCTACTTGTGAGGTTGAGACCCAGGCTTGAGAGGAATATCATGTTACACTTTCTTGGGTCAAAAATATTTTAGACCAGCATATGAATATGCTAATACATTAACGTACCAGCGTAGAAGTGCCACCAACTTCTCTCTTTCTTTTGATGACCAACATTTCCCAATATTTATCATTTTGGGATCACCTTATGTTCCTATATTGACTTGTTCAATTTTTGTTGTTGAGTCTAATGTCAGGAATCTAGAACAACAAACTGCTCTGATACCACTTGATAGGACCTAGGCTCACAAAGCTCTGACACCAATTATCAGGATTAAGAGCACAATTGATTACCTTTGTATAAGCAACTAAACACAAAATTTAACTAGAAGTAATAAGTAACTAGAAATCAAAAATAGCACAGAATATGAGAGACAATACATAATTTTATTAATACTCTTCCAAAAGGAAATAAAATAAAGAGATTACACTCTTCCAACACCTCTTGGGTGTACCAGTAACTCTCCCTCAAGAGTTCTCTCTCTCAATTACAAATAAACTCAACTCAATAATCGAGTTGGTGTTTCAACCAGTCAGTAATAATATTGTCAGTACCACCGATTATACACACATACTCCAAGTCTGAGTACACCACGTACTCCAAGTAGATCTCACCTAATCTTGCACACCTACAGATCAACTTGGTTTTGCACACCTGAAAACCTAGATCTTACTTACCATGTAGATCTCACCTGATCTTTCTATACCACAGATTAACCTAGCCTTGCACACCTATCGACCTAGATCTTACACACCTAGAAGAACCCTTATCCTTGCCTCACCAAGTCCTTATGATTCTCCCTTGGATAGAACCCTTTTGATTTTACACACCAGCACCCTTGTGGATCTTATACCAGATCTTGCTCTCCCACAGATCTACCTGATCATACACACTTGGCACTGTGGCACTATGAGGAGCTAACCTTGCTCTCTTCCCTCTGAAGGAGCTAACCTTGCTCTTTCTATCTAGCACACTTTACAATACAGCCCCATGGGTCTCTTATATATATCCCATGCAAACAATAATTAGACTTCTAATTACAATAATTAGAAACACAACTCCAAGACTAAAATTAGTCTTTACATGCAAACAACCAGTTCGTTAAACAAACTATTCATGTAACTAAAAATTTTGGAATGCACAGGTGACCGACGTCGGTCCCTATCTATCTGGAGATGACTGACATCGGCCGATTCCAGACCAATGTCAGTTGCTCTATAACTAGATATAATCAACGTCAGTTGATCATGCTGACGTCGGCTGCTTTATCACTCAGCAACCTCCTCCATGTTTGCATTAGTGAAGCTTTTAGCTCCATAACCTAACAATCTCCCACTTAGAGATAAATAGTTGCACCTATACCTATACCTATACATGCTCTAATTTTGTTTCCTGGCTTGTATCCCTCTTCAAGCTCAATCTTGAAGACCAACCACCACACATCCTGTGGTGCTACCGTCTGTCATCCAAGTACCCTACCATATCTAAATCTACATACCCATGTAGAGAAGTCTGTGACCCTGCATAGCATGAATCCCTGCTACTGGTCCCTCTCAGATACCTGAGAATCCACTGAACTCCTTTCTAGTGCTTCTTTCCTAGATTGGCCACAAACTCGCTAACAATTCCCAATACTGGGACAATATCAGGTCTAGTACACATATACTTAACCTCATCATGTGAATTGGGACACTATTTTGTGAACTATCCATCCATAGGTGTGTAAACTGGTTCTGCATCTTGCATTTTAAACCTCACAATTACCTTATTCACATAATCATTTGGAGACAAAATCAACTTGTGATCTTCCCTGTCTCTATAAATACTCATGCCAAGGATTTTTGCTCCTCTTAAATCCTTCTTGGCATACCACTAAACTAATTTTACCCTTAGCTCAGAAAAACCCTGCATGTATGAACCTGTAACAAGCATATCATCCACATACAGTAATAGGATAATGTCACGACCATTATCTAACTTGGTAAAATAAACACAATGGTTACATTGACATTGACTAAAGCCATGCTTTGTCATACATCTATCAAACCTATACCACTATCCTGGAGCTTGCTCAAGACCATATACCCTAGCCTTCCATCTCACATGTCCATTCTCTCTCTTCTTTAATCAAGGAATCTATTCATTTTTTAGTGCTTTCTTTCTGGCTCGCAACTCTACCAAATCTCCCATTTGGTTCTCATCCAAGGAATCACATTCCTCATTCATGCCATGCTCCCACTGTTTCCTATATTCTACCTACTCTGCTTCTTTAAAACTTCCTAGTTCTTGACCATCAGTGAGCAACAAGTATTCTAAAGAATGGGAATAACAAATTTGAGGCTTACTTACCCTTTCAGTCCTCCATATGGGCGTTTGAGACTCCTTGACAACTTGTTGTCCACCCAAAATCCATTTTTTTGTTGACCCTAGTCTGCACCCAACCGATGTCGATCCCACCTAATTACCGATGTCAGTTCCCTTACCGACATCGATGTCCACTTGGTCACTGACATCAGTTCCATGACCGACATCGATCACCACCTGCCTGACACCATTGAGTCTGATCTACACATGACTGACATCGGTACCTACCTGTTTGACATCAATTCCACCTAACTGATGTCGGTAATTGTGTTTTCCTATGAGTGATGACTTTTTACCCACGAGTTCACCTTGGATCATAACCTTGTCCAAACTGCCCTGCTTAGTTTTATTCAGCCTCCCTAGTTGATCATTGTCCATCATCTCCTCCATGAACACCAAGGCTTTCTAGTTCTTAAGTTTGTCAAAGACATCAAAATTCCTCTTAAGAACATGCATCCCCTTCTTACTCATATGACCAAGCCTATAAAGCCACATCTTTGCAATAGAAGGAGAATCAGTAATACAAGTAGATAGATAAAGAATACCTACTTTCTTACCACATGCTAATTCAAGTGCATCCGCTGTGAGAGTTACTGTGCACCTCTCATCACCAAACTTTTTTGAAGAAATTAGAATTATCTTCAAGACTGGGACCTGCATGACATCCTTCAACACCCATGTGTTTGCCATCTACAATTTCAGCCACACTTCCCCTTTGCCAACAATTTGACAAGGCTCACCAACCCCAAAATAAATCTTTCCAAAGTCTCCATGGACATAATCATGGAAAAATACTCTATTTGGGGCTACATGGAAAGAGGCAATAGAATCTATAATCCAAGATTCTAATTTATCCAAGGAACATACAAGAGCATCCTGTGCAACAACCCCTACAACATCTGCTTCTTCATTTCCTTCATGTTGATCTTCTACCAACCAATAATCTTTCTTTACCTGCTCTTTCTTTCCATAATTCAGTAATTGAGAATTCTTACCATTGAATTCCTCCATTCTTAGCTTACTTTCTTCTACCATTACTTTACTCCCACTCAATCAGAAACCCCTGAGAGTGACCTGTCATCAACAAACACTTAACACACTCTGAAACCAAGGTGTTAGTGAACCTCACTCTGAGAACTTGCAACCTCGCTCTGATACCACTTTTTCAGGAATCTAGAATAACAAACTACTCTGATACCACTTGATAGGACCTAGGCTCACAAAGCTCTGACACCAATTGTCAAGATTAAGAGCACAATTGACTACCTTTGTATAAGCAACTAAACACAGAATTTAACCAAAAGTAATAAGTAACTAGAAATCAAAAATAGCACAAAATATGAGAGACAATACACAATTGTATTAATAATCTTCCAAAAGGAAATACAATAAAGAGATTACACTCTTCCAACACCTCTTGGGCATACTATTAACTCTCCCTCAAGAGTTCTCTCTCTTAATTACAAACAAACTCAACTCAATAACCGAGTTGGTGTTTCAACCAGTCAGTAACAATACTAACAGTACCACCGAGTATACACACATACTCCAAGTCTGAGTACACCATCTACTCCAAGTAGATCTCACCTAATCTTGCACACCTTCAGATCAACTTGGTTTTACACACCTATAAACCTATATCTTACTTACCATGTAGATCTCACCTGATCTTGCTATACCGCAGATCAACCTGGCCTTGCACACCTATCGACCTAGATCTTACACACCTAGAAGAACCCTTGTCCTTACCTTACCAAGTCCTTATGATTCTCCCTTAGATAGAAACCTTCTGATTCTACACACCATTACCCTTATGGATCTTCTACCAGATCTTGCTCTCTTACAGATCTACTTGATCATACACACTTGGCATTGTGGCACTATGAGAAGCTAACCTTGCTCTCTTCCCTCTGAAGGAGCTAACCTTGCTCTCTCTATCTAGCACACTTTAAAATATAGCCCCATGGGTCTCTTATATATATCCCATGCAAACAATAATTAGAAACACAGCTCCAAGACTAAAATTAGTCTTTACATGCAAACAACCAATTCGTTAAACAAATTGTTCGTGTAACTAACAATTCTAGAATGCACAGGTGACTGACATTGGTCCCTGTCTATCTAGAGATGACCGATGTCAGCTGATTCTAGATGGATGTCAGTTGCTCTATAACTAGATATGACTGATGTCGGTTGATCATGCCAACGTCAGTTGCTTTAGCACTCAGCAACCTCCTCCATGTTTGCATCAGTGAAGCTTTTAGCTCCACAACCTAACATCTGATTCAGACTATTGATGTTTAATGAATTGATCATGTTTATCAAAAATCCTCTCCAAAGATACCAACTCTTTTGGAATCCAATTCCCTTTCAATTGCAAAATTTATTTGCAAGTTTCCTCATTAAATTTAGAAATTAATTCTTAAGGAGTAAAGTTGCTCCCCTCAAAGTATAACTCAATAAAGTTTTCCTTATTCTCTAAGAAGGTGATGACTTGCTCATCATTATTAAAAATCTACCAATGATTGACATTGTCAGGAATACTAGATCAGAAGACCAACTCAATGGTATACTTATTACCTTAGAAATCCTTATGATTAATTAGGAGAGTGGCTAAAATAACCAATGAATCAGCTCTATCATTGTAGTCTCTTAGAATTTTTGATATATTAAATGCATCAAATTCTTCCATGTAATCCTAAACTCAATTTCAATAATGACTTAGCCTTTCATTCTTTGTTTGATACAAATTTATGACTTGACAGATGACTATTTCGACATCACCTTGAGCATGAAGGTTTTTAATTCCTTTCTTTTGTGTAACCTCCATCCCTAATAACAAGGCTTCATATTCATCAGTATTGTTAATGTTATCAAACTATACCTTGAAATAAAAATGTAAGATCTTTCCTTTCAGGGATATGAGGATGATCCCAACTCTAGATCTAATTGAAGAACTATCATTAAATTCTAAATTCCAAACATCATTTGAACTTTCTACCTTGATAGTCTCAAAATCTAAAACCTTTTGATCTGAAAAGGGAGGTTCTTCTATTTCTTGAAATTTATCTAAAATATCATCTAAATATACTAGATCTTTGTCTATGGTTAAGAAATACATACCCATTCTAGAGGTTTCAAAGATAATCTAGGATTTTAGATCCTCAATCTTTATCATAGTACACATTATTTGCTTTTCTAGATGAAGTTTCCACATAAAACCTTTAATAGGTATTCTAGCCTTAGACCAATCCATGTTCATTTCACCACAAACATCCTTACAAAAGTCACATATCAATAAAACTCCATATGAGGTTGGAACATCAACCACAAGAATTATCATATTTATCTTTTTCTCTAGGAATGTGGCAAATGCAAATTGTGCATCCCTGAATTGGTCTATGATGGGTACTTGCTTAGTTTCCATTGAAATGAAATGACCAAAAAAAAAATTCAATGTTAACCCTAAGGTAGTGGCTACCTTGGTCATCATCACATTATTGAAGGCCCATGAATCAATGATGTAATTAATAAGCTTGTAACCATTGATAAATATGGAAATATAGAAAGGTTATATTTTTCTTGAGTTGGATGTAGGAGTTACAACCAAGTTATTTTACTTTGGTCTTAGCTTAGGGTCAATCGATACACTCTTAGATGAGGTCTAATCAGAATTGGTCCCTTTGGTTTTTAAAAACTTCACCAATCTTTTGAATTGGTCAGGATTGGATTAGAAGTAATCAATCTCAGACATTTGAATTTTTTGTCTTCTTGGAATGGTATATGATATCAAACTCTAGATATGTGATAGCCAAGGAAGACAAGGTATTTCCATTTTTAGGTCTCAAGTTTTGGGCACTAGGTTTAGATGTAGAAGGAGAAGTAAAATGATGAGTACTTACTTGTTTGTCTACCACTGTGTCCATTGGTTAAACTGATAAAGGAGTTCCTCTTTTAGAAATCATAACTTCCTTGCATGGTTCATCCTTGGACTTAGCTTTGTCAATCTTTTATTATTGATTCAACTAAATTTGAGAGTGGATGAATTGGCATAAGACTCACCATGTGTATCTTCCTCTTATTCAGCTTCTTCTTCAAAGTTTAGAAACTTGATCTCAAATTCACTAACCTCTCCTTCTTCATCTCCTATGAAGAGATTAGCATCATCTTCTAGAACATATTTTAGCTCTAAAATATCATAATTTTTAGTTTTTAATAAGTTGACTATTGCATTATTTGATGGTGCCTATAATTCAAGTCTTTCTTGAGGTAGAGGAATCTTATTTTGACTTTGGTATCTTGCAACATTATTGGAATAATTTTGAAGCATTTGGGTATGTTCTTCTTGGAGTATCCTTATATGAAGTAAATGACATACCTTGGGACATTTGATTCTTGAATGCTATAAATTCATTTTCTAGCTTCTACACCATAGGATCAGTGGTTCTAGTATAAGGTGAAGTTGTAGAGGGCTACCCTCTAGGCTTATTTGAATTATTTCTCACTTTTCTTACCAAAATAAAATCATCTTATACTTCACTGGCCAATCTTTGAGCATCATCAATATTGGTTAGGGCTACTCTTCACAAAATAAAACTAACCTCTAGCAACTAAGAATTGATGAAGAAGCATTTCAAATTCTCAGGTGTAGGTTGAAAACTTGTTAGGATTTTATTCCTCAACTTTTTAAATTATGCCAAGAACTCACATATGGGCTCATGTGTTTATTTTTTATTTTGTGTAATTTTTGATAATAAGGCATGAACATCTTCTACTATCTTAAACCTTGCATCAAACTTAGCCTTAAGTGTTACCCAGTTTATGATGGTTCCTGTTGTAAGATGGTAAAACCAATCAGTAACAACACTTTAGAGCATTTCTATGAACAATATTATAGAAACATTTTCATATTCCACTCCAATAACTCTACATGTAATTATAATGCATAAATATTTTCATCTAAAAATTTCTTTCCATCACCATATAACTTGGGGAAAATTTTCTATGAACCATGAGGAAGTTCTTTAGATGGTGTTGCCAATTTCAATAGACCAAAAGTAGTTCCCCATGGACCTTGATCAAATATTGTATTTGTATTATAGGGAGGAATAATGAATATTTTCAAAGGAAAAATAGGCGAGACCCTATGAATTTTGAAATCTTCCCCTAGTATAGGAGATCTTGTATGGGTAGGTGGAAAACTTCTTGTACACTGAAGAGGTGACCTTACATGTACTGACAAAAGATCAAAGTTATGTTCTTGCAATAACTCAAATGTTAGATCAATGTGTCCCACTACCCTTATACCATGAGTTTATATTTTTTCTACTATATCATGAAAGAATCCAAAAAATAAAAGAGATTAACTACAATAAAATAGTAGCAAACAATAAGGTGCTAGTCCTATTTTAATTGAATGAGTGTAGAGCTCAATTTCATGTTTGTATCCTTAGTGGAGTCACCAAAAACCATTGGGTGAATATTTTTTACCAAAAAAAAGGGAGAAAACTACTACTTTCAACCATAGTATGATGAGATAAAATATCTCCTCAAGGAAAGGGGAGGCTCCCTTTTATTGCTAATTAAAACAACTAGTAATTATTTACACTTATTTACACTAATCTTATCAAAGTGGGTGTTATCATATCATTTAATTATCTTTTTTTATAATTTATATGAACTTGTAAATGTATGTTATGAATCCTTTAATTCCCTACAATTTAGCATAAAAATATGAATTACTTATTGGAACAACAATATCTGATATTCAGATTAGTTAAACTTAAGAGTAACTAGAATAATACCAATAATGTAACATAGATAGATGGAATAAAGCACAACCCAAATTTTTCACCTTATCTCTAGTAAATATAAAATCACAAAATAAAATAAATTTCATCCCAAAGTCTTCATAATTACTTTCAATAATGAACACAAACCTAGTAATAATCTTGCAACTCAAAAGATTTCAAAATTAGCTTCTTAGCACCTTATAATTATAGAAATTCACATTGCAATTAAACTTAATAGACAATAAAATGTAATTAAAGAGACATAATAACATTCCAAAAACATCACAAGTTTATTCCAAGACAAATATTTAAATACCACTTGCTTTTGAATATATTAATTAACAAGAGATTTACAATTTGAACTCAAGGTTTCAAAAGTTTATCAATGTGATAGTGTTTCTCTTCTATATCTCTTGGTGATCCTTTTACAAAGAGCCTCCTCTTATTTATATAGAGGATATATGAGAAAAAATATTAAAAAAACATAAATGCATTGACTTATTCTTTGACAAAGTCTAATTTGACTTAGGACTGTGTACTTTTCCTACATGCAAATTACACTAAACAAAATTACATATAAAAAGTTACAAATATAAACTATCTTTAGACATAGGAATTTCTTCTTTTTTTTCTCCTCCATAAATTCTTTTTATCTCTTTAGGGTGGCTTAGAACTCACTATTATCTGGCCCCAATGTATTTCTGGAGATAACAAGGACCCATGTGATGGACTCCACAAGATTAGCTAATATTTATTTACTTTTATCCAAGATTATTTATAACTTATCCATTATGACTTGAAACTCAATCAATTTGTCAATATAATCAAGCATGAATGTTCATGTTTCAATCTATATTTTAATCAAGGATGTAAACTCTTGAATTACTATTTCTATACAAAGAATTTCTTGGGAGTCATCTTTAACTTGACAAGGAAGTTATCCAATATTATCTATAAGGTTTAACATTTTATCATTGCACATATCTTCATCTTCTTTGATATCTTTAATTATATTCTTGAAAGAATCCTTCTTGTTCTTTATTACTTATATGTACTCTATGAATGCTTTCCTTCTTAGAATGACCTTCTACTCAAGTAAGACTTTCAACTTGAATTGGCGTAGTTGAGTCTATTTATGAATATCATTTTTAGTCAAATCCAAATCTTGAGTGAGTGTTTTAAGTGTTTGATGAATTTCCATTTTCACTTCACTCAACCTCTTCAAAAATTCAATGGTAGAATTCAACCGTTGAGTACGTTGTGTTGAAAATCTTTCAATCCAAGCATTGACTACCTAACCCTGAGATACAATCTTTTTTTCCTGTTGAATTACTTTTTCTATGATTTCATTCTTAATAGATTCAGAGGATTGTGTGATATTTAGTACAAAAAAGGTTAGTTGTTTTACTTGTACCTTGAGTTAAACTTTAATTTTCTTATCCTTATCATATTTCTTGATCAAGGATACCATTGCTTCTTACAAATCCTATTTTTCACTTTCATGAGTTTACTTCCCAAGATCAATTCATCCTACTGCATATTTAGATGCTTGAATATCCTCAATATTTCTATCTTGGTGGAGGCATTGTAACTTCAACATACTTATTTCTAGACTCAAAAATTACCCTTGACATGGTTTTAGCCTTCTTTGTTATTTTTGGCTTTATTGGGACAACTTGATCAAAATCAAAATCATCAGGAGAAATAGCTTGCTTCTTCCTCTTGGGTGTTTGAGTCATGAGCCAAGGAGGAAAGGTTGATGGATCTTCTAGTGTGGAAGATACTAAGGATTATGATGTTTGGGGAAGGCTAATGGTTTGTGAAGTGGGTGGAATGGAAGGTGGGATGGTGGTATCTATTAGTGGAGTTGACACTAATGGAATTATGGTTATGATTGGTGGAGTTTGAATTGGCATGACATAAAATTTGGTCCCTACTAGCAAGTTGGATACTAGAGTAGTAGAGACTTGAGTTGTTAACTTGGAGGAAAATACAGACATAAATTTATCCATATCTTGTTGGGTGAAGTATAGATTGGTGGGAGACCCCAATGACTTTAAAGGACTAGGTATATTAGATAAATAATCCAAAACTTGATCTAATGTACCTTGTGAAGGGACTTGGAAATTTTTGGCACTAAGAGGTGATGGAGGAGATGAAAGAATAGCCTATGGAGGAATGATGGAAATAATTGGTAAAGTTGGTGTTACAAGGGGAATAAGGGAAGATACTACCTATGAAACCACCATTTATGAATTTTTAGTTGAATAAATCTCTTGATGTGTGGCCACTAGCTATGAGGGTTGTTGAGTCACTAGTTGAGATGGTTGTGAAGTCATTGGCTGAGGTGGTTATGAAGTCATTGGTTGAGGTGGTTGTGAAGTCATTGATTATGGTAATACTTCACTCGTGACTAGATTTTCCTCCTTTTCATCTTGAACACTTTTCTCTACCTCAACTTCTTTATCTTTTATTTTGCCTTTATTTACAAACTTAAACCTTGGTTTATGTGTAGAAGTGGAGGCATCTTCCTTATTTTTTGTTCTAATTTCCTCATGATTCTTGGTAGTGTCTTCATCATATTCTTCCTCAGACCTAGTTTTGAATTATTTCAACTTGATACCCTTTGATTCCAACCAAGCATTAGTTTTTTCAAGAACAGGTTGGAATCTATCTCTGATAGATGTGAACTCTTTTACAAACCATTGGATTGAATAAAGATGAGTTGAATCCACTTGATTAACTTCATATGATGGGCCTAATACATTTTTTTCATTTGAAAAATCTTCTATAATATCAACCAACTTAATATTAACAATTTGACCAACAGTGAGATGGTTGTAATCTAGCTTTCTCATGTCCTCTTCAATTTTGCATTCTACCCAAATGTCTTTGATCATATGTACATGAGCATAATTACCTTTCAGTTTCTCCTTCATCATTTTGTAATCAAAATCTTTCTTGATTTTTAACCTTTTGAGAGTGATCCAATGCATTTTAGTGTCTATTGTCTTGGCTTTTGGAGTAGTGGGAAAAGGGTATCGGCCAATGCTGATTGGAAAACTAAATCCCTATTTATGAGCATCTATTTTTTTTTTATGATATTCATCATTTGTCATCACATCTCCATCAAAATCAATTTATCACTTGGATACTTAGGTAGTATATATGATTGTTCATCAAACCCTCCTACCCTGATATAGGTGAAGGTTGGGAATTATAGAAAAATGCAACCAACCTTATTGACTATTGCCCATGCTTTGTCTAAAATTATCTTTTTCTTGAGGTCTTGTTTAAATATTCAAATGAACTTGTAAAATTAAGCATCATTAACTCTCCTATAATGTTTTATGCCTTCCTTGAGAGTTAAATTTGGATAATATTCATACACTAGGACATTATTTCTTTCATCAACACTAGTTAACCCAATTAAATCTCTCATGCTAGCTACAAAATATGCCAAATAAGAAGTCATATAAAAGTTCAAAGAAAATTTCACCTCGGAGAGCTGGTGAAATATGGCATCACTAATTTGACTTCCCCAAAATATTGTCTATTTATCCTTCTTAATGATGAAGATGTATTGATACATCCACTCTTGGAAGATATTTGATGTGGGAACGCCCTTGACTCTACTTATGAGGGTGATCAAATATTTCTTCTAAGAATTCACTTTGATAAAGGTACTTGGGCCATCTCATAATGGAATGTTAAGGAGTTCTGAGCTAATGAGCATTGATGTGTTTCTTTCACTTATCAGAGTTCTTATCATAATGTTCTTGGGTAGTTTTTATAGTTACAACTGAGTATTCCTCAATATCTGAGAGATGAAATATCTTATCAAAGTATTCATCATCTAGCTGAATGATCACCTTCCCACTTGTCTCTTTAACTGATTTGGTTTCTTTATCAAAGTGTGTAATAATTTCTAAAATAAATTCTAGATCTTGTGCTAACATAGGAAACATATTTCCAAATGAATCTCACTATTTAAAATAGTTTGCATGTGTTGTGAAATGGGATCCCTACCCAACCTCTATAAGAATTCATCTATATCAATATGACCAATTTTGGTGTCTCTGATTTGGTCTAAATTTTACTCGACTATGGATATCAAAAACACACCTTGGAACTTATGCTTCATTGCTTTCTTGGTAGAATAATCTTGTGACATTGATTAAGTGAATACAAGATAGAATTTTAATTCCCTAGAGTTAGAATTTTCATTTTCTTTGGAGAAAATGTAAGAGTAGAAAATTTCTATGCTCCTACACAAGATATGGAATGAGTTGTGTAGGTCAAAGAATTTTATGTAAATTGCATGTTTGTAAGCCTTCAGTGTAGTTTGGAGACAATTATTTTATCTACACAAGAGTTTGGTGTGAAAGTCATGGTGTAGGTTGGATAAAATTCTCTAACTTGCACTTTTAGGAGTTAAAGCTGGTGGATGTAGGTCAAATAATTTTCTCCAACCTACACCTTGATTTAAGATTCATGGTGCACCTCAAAGAAAATTATTTTAAGTGCACCAAAAGGTCAATTATGTGTACATCAAATAATTTTATCTGAGGTGCACCATGAAAAAGGTGGTCAAAGGGTTCACTTCAAAGAAAATTCTCTGAAGTGCATCAAGAAGTTGGCTAAGTGTACCCTGAATCAAAAATGGAAAAGTGCACATCAGATAATTTTGTCTAAGATGCACCCTTAGGGGGGTGATTTGGTTAAAGTGTCATGTGGATAATAAACTCTGAGGAACATGTGGGTAATGTCTAGGGTTTTTACAAGATACATATAGATCGAGGTGGGAGGAAACATGGAAATCCAAGAATGCATGATTTACTTGAAATTTAAAAGAAAATAAAAGAAATTTGAAACATAGGACATAAAAAATAAAGAGAAACTAAATCAATATGAAGCTTACCTATAATATACAATGGAGATTGTGGATGAATTAAGACAATCGATCATGATAACAGTGAAAAAGGATGCAAGTCAACACAAAAATGGTGAAGGAAAACAAAATCAATGGTAAAAAATAAAAATTACCATGGGTTAATATATAATAATGTGTTAATTACCATAAGATCGATGAGCCCAGGTACAAGGTAGGAGAATTTTTTCAACCTTTCACATACAGTGGTAGAGAATTTCTTCACTATTGCCTATTGGGTGTAGTTCAGAGAAAATTATCTAGATTACACATGTAGTCATAGAGAATTTTTCTACCTCTGCACCTTGAGGTGTATTCTAGATAAAATTCTTTGGTTTTTACCGATTTGAACTTGGTGTAGTCCAGAGAAAATTCTCTAAACTACACAGGGTGAAAAACTCCCTCAAAAAGACTAAATTTTTAAAGACAAATTTAATAAGGTATTGATTGGCCTCATTTTTCATGCTAAAATATCATGGGATATGAAATAAATAAGTTTCATATGGGTTATCCCATGAATTGAGCCTTCTAAATTCATGGATAACAAACTTGATCAAGACAAGACAAGTAATGACTACCTCAACACACAAAATAAAGACACATACCAAACAAAGCAAACAAACTAACAAGACACACACACACACACACACATGTGCTCAAGGCACTTAGGGTAATTAAAAAACAAAAAAAAATTATAGCTAATTAAGTATACCTCCCTCGTGGATCAAAGGGAAAATTTATTCAATCTCCTTCTTCATGAGATGGATGAAGGTGCCCAACATGTTGCTTTTAAGATTAAACACTTGATAGATCAGACCTATTTCTTTTCACCTCAATTTATATGTTTTCAAGTGGACCTTATTCAAATAGGTCTGAAATTTAGATATATTCCTCTTGAACATGTTCACATACTTCATGTTGTTGCCTACTCTTTTTCTCATGATCAACTTTCATCTTCTTTGTAGGCATGATCTAAAAAGGAATGATCTCTTGTTCTTTGAAATATTGAGGCCAATATATGTTTTTATTTAACTCCAAAGGCTTATTTTTTATTTTTTATTTCTCACTTATGACATGTTGGACAATGTCATCATGCTCATCTATGACATCTTGAACAATGTCATCTTTTTTACCATCACTTGTAACCAGCTTTAAAGGAGTTGTAGACCCCTTGAGAGATTCAAACTCTTTGAAAATGTCTTCAAATCTCTACCATAATTCATCATATTCACTTTTATTAGCATCATGAAATGGAACAACAAGAGAGACTCCATATTCTTATTTACATTTCAATAGGACCTCTTCCAAGGTTTCTTCTTCAACACAACGAGTGTATGCTTCATCATCAACAAAACAAGGGGATTCAACACAAGATTTAACCTATTATTCATCACTTAGGATATTTTGAGGGTTTTCAAATTTCACTTCAGTTTTAATAATTTGATATATTTTTTCAAAGGCTACAATAACTTCAATCTCTTTCTTAGTGATGCTAAGACTAGGCATCTTGAAATTTGGTGACCTAGCCCAATAAGGTTGCCAAGGAGTTGCACTTTATTCAAGTAAGAGTTTTGAATTTTCCTCCAAAAATTCATATTATTGAGTTTAACACACCATAGGTCCACCAAGTCAAAGGATTATGGGATGAGGACAAAAGGAACTAGTTGGTGGAGGTGGAACATAGGGTTTAAAATCAGATCGAGAATGCAAAGTTGGAGATTCTTTTGGGAGCTCTTGAGGAAGGGGAGGTAGAAATTGGGATAAAACCACTTTATTTTATTCCTTCGACTTGATAAATACTTTTTTCACATATGATTTATATTTATGGATCTATTGAGGAAGGGTATATTGGGTGTGTTTAGTCATAGGATCTTCTTTTAGGTCTAAACCTTCCATCTCACCTTGACTTTCATCTTTGCCTCTCACTCTTAAATTTTATTGTCTAGGTTCTCTTGGAAAATTATTTCTTGAAATTCATATGAATAATCATGATTATTATTAATACATGAGGTTTGACATAGAACACAAAAATCTTCATGAGGAAGGGTGGGAGAGACTTGCAAAGGACCAACTCCATTCTCAACTTCACATTCCTTAACAACCAAACTTCCATCCTCTTTCTTTCCTCATGATCTAATATCTTACTCCAGCTTAGTATGTTAGGATTATAAATATTTATTTGAGGAAGGGTGGGATGGGTTTGTCTATAATCAAGCTCCTTCTTAACTTGACACTCTTTATCAAGACTTTTCTCCTCTTTCTTTCCCCATGACTCAACTATCTTACTCCAGCTTCGGATGTTAGGATTAAAGGTATTTTTTAATGGTGGTGGGGATGAAATATGAGAGGTAAATGAGGGCTTGAACTCCACTTCCTTATTTACTAATATGGACTACTGAAAATTCATATTATCCAACTCAATTTCCCTATTAAGATTATCTTCAAATATAAGATTTTTCTTTTCAACTCTCTCTTCTAACTGATTGGGAGAAGGATGACTTTGATATCCTTGATTGGGATCATGAGTAGGGATAAAATATTACTAATAGGAAACTTGGGGAATTGGATATTAATTTTTATAGGTCTGGTAAGGTTGTCTTTCACGAACCCTTAACCTATCTTCCAAGGAATAAACTAGCCACTCACAGCAAGCTTCTCACTTGTGAGCCTTTGCCAATTGACTCTCTCAATAGGTGTCCACTCTTTTTTGACTAGATATAATGCATTTATCACCTTATTAATAATTTTAATAGGAACCTATTGACAACATCCCCTTCATGTGTCAAGATCTAACATATACCTTTCATATCCCAAAAGTTTTTTCTTAAAGGTGGAAATGGATGGACTTGGGAAAGGACTAGGTTGACAAGGAACAAGATATGGAGAAGGTTAATTGGAGGGCTGATATAATTCATGAATGGGTTGACAAGGATAATATTGGATTTGATGAAATTCATATTGAGGCTATTAAGTATAATTCCAAGATTTACCAAGGACTTTTTTATATTGATAGGGAATGGCACAAGCTTAAAATTTCTCACCAGCTTGTATAGAGCAAAACTCAACAACAAAGTCAGCCATGAAAATTCATTAAAATAAATAACACAAATAAAAAATGTTACCAAAAATATTTAAAATACAACCTCAATTTCTCAACTAGATGATATATCTTTAGAGTCACCATTGATGCTTAAATAGATGCCTCCAAACGCTGATTGTTGAGAGACAACACCAAAAATCTCTCAACCTCTTGGAACTTGTGTCCCATTGGGCATGCCAAAAAATATTATCACTTGTATTTACACCATTTCAATAGATGGTAAATATCTCCTCATCAAAGTGTAATAATGGAATCACCTCTAGGCTTGTGGGTATCTTAAGGAATAAGGTGAATCTCTAAATAGGGTTATCTCTCTTGATGTACCACTTTGGATCACACTAAAAATAACTTTGTGGTGAAAAGGGAGAGAGAGATAATTGAAAAAAAAATTGTTATAATAGAGGTGATACACCAAATATATTGATTACTTCCAATCATATGTATGTTACACTTGAAATCAAGAAACAAACTAAACATACACTTCTCCAATCTTCATCTTCTCACACCAATAATACATTTTGAGGTTATGGATGAATATGAATAGATATGAGGATTATACAAGAGGAATATGAGGGAAATAATTAATATATAAACTCAATAAAACCTTGACATCTCCTAGAACACTTCACTTTCCCTACAAGATGAATTTTTCCAACTATAAATAAATGATAGAATGAAATAATCATGCTAAAGAAACAGAGTTATCACTAATGAAAAATAAAACGTTCCAAATTAACACACTAATAATAGTCATGGAGGAGGTAAAAATTAATATTTGTATTTATCAAAAGGTATACAAATGAGTAGGGTTTTTCCATACTCAAGTGGAGTATAAAGTATAATGGCTAAAATGGCTAGTTCTTATAAAACCTAATAGAGAGGAAAAATGAGAAGTCAAAGGGTCACAAGGACACTTTTTAATCTAATAAAATAATTTTCTTATGAATGATAATATGACATGGAACAAACCATGAAATTTTAGGAAGTACAAGTGTCAATTCAAGTCATAAACTTCATGAAAAATGGCATGAAATTCCCCTTGTTTGCTCAAAAAAACTACCTTCATGATTGACCCTATTTGAAAGCCTCATAATTGATTATTACTAGGTATGATGATTTTAATTAAGTGTAAGGAAATTATACATTCCTCATCATGCATTTTTTGTATTCTTGGTTACTTGGAATCACTTGGAATTGATCCATCATCATCTACAATCCAAAAAACTTTTCCTTCATGCACCCTACACACTTAGCTTCAAAATTGGCATCAATTTATCATTAAAATACATAGGATGGATTTTATGACACGTTTCAAGACCCTCCATATCCATAAAAGCATCAAGGACACCTTAAAATCACTTTTCCTTAGAGTTTTCACACTTCTCACTAGCTTATCCAATATGCCAGTTTTGATTAGCTAAGATGAAGGCTATTTTTTTCACACTTAGGAGTTTTTATGGAGATTTTAATTGAAATTAGGGGTTATCCCAATTCTATATAATCCTTCAAAAGTTGGTTTCATATTCAAACTCCTCCTATAACCTACACAACACAAAAAATGGTAAAAAATAGCCTATTTCTCACCCCATATGTATAAGTTCATATTAAAAAAAGAATCAAAGGGAGCCTGAGTAAGTCTTATTAAAATTAAAATAGGATTCATTTCCAAAATATTCTATTAAAATTCATCTCCAACTTTATTTCTCTAATCTAGTCACTAGGAAGGTTTTTGGAAGGTTTTAGGCCTATCTGACATCTTAAAGTTCATTTATAAAAGATAGACATTGGAGTTGCAAAAAAATTCCACAAATTCAAGTTTCAAGACCTTTTATAACATCCCTAAACTCCTTTTTCTCCCATGTAAATCCTCCAAAAATATATGAGCATCTAGACTTGCCCTATCAAGCTCCTTCTCCACTTTCCTATAGGTTTGAGTTGTCCTAGGGTCTAAAAATGGCTTTCCTTGGATTTATCTACCCTAAAAAATCTTATACACATATTTAGTGATCCTATGAACATTTCCAAATATGATATAAATCATATTTCATGCTAGAAGTGTGATGGACTCCCCATTTGGGCACTAGGCCTAGTCATACTTAATAGACTTGTGTTGGTTCAAGACCCAAGATGACCTCTTCATGAATTACCCTAAAAAATATATGCCTAAAAAAATTTATCATATTCCTAAAAACATGGTCCAACCATATTTAAATTTCACTTAGATCCTAAAGTGAGAATGACATCTTGTTTGTATGCTAGGCATAGTCATGTTTAATGAACCTATCTACAACTCTTGATGGTTTGGTCCCTTATGTTGGTATACTTCCATTTTTGTTTAGTTTAAAAGATTTTCCTATGTGTTTTAAAACTTTATAAAACTTCCTTCCATGTCCATACATCTCTTGGTGAGTCATATCACCTCCTTTCTTCAACCTGCTAGGTTTGTGCATGAGGGGAAATACCCCCTATCTGAGAAAAAATAGGGGTATTTACCCTATTTTATTAAGAAAAATTAACATTGGAGGGATTTCCTAAGGTGGTGAAGACCTCTCACACAAAAAATAATCTCATGGTCATATGTATACCCCCTTCAAAAATGTTAAAGTCTAAGATAAACTTGTTAGACACTAGGACTATGCAGGATTCCTTCAAAATAAATGTGTTTTTATTTGTTTAGAACCATCTCTACTCAAGATGAATAATTATAAATTCATTAGGATTTTTTAAATTCCATAAAATTTCTTTAACATTTATTCATCCATTCAAACTCTCACAGATCATTTCATATACTTGCCTAGTTAAGGTTGAATGCCAAACCCTGACTCTGACTGTGCTTCTTGTTTCTAGACCCTGCTTGTAGGTGTGCATAAGCCTCAATAGATATTGGTCCTCATATATGTGGACTCCCTTAGGTTTTCAAACTCCTTTCATCCATTTTCTATATTTCTCTCTCACTTTGAGGTTTAAAAGCTTTTAAGACTAGTCAATACTAGTTGACTGTGTACTTTATCTCTCCTCTCAAGAATGACCCCTATGAGTGCAATTTTGTATGAATTAGGCTTTAAAGGAAATATTTTGAACCATTTATTAGGAATTAATAGTAATTAACCATATATCTAAACCTATTTGCTTCACTTTTGTGCTCTATTAACATTAAGAACACTAATCTACTTACTCCATGCCTACCTATTATAGGTGGATGTTTCAGGGTCTGTGTATAGGCTAAGGTGTGAATAGGGGTCTAAAAATAGTATCCTAACCTATTAGGTGGTAATTAGATCATATATCACCTTGAAACATATAGAATCACCTTAATGCATTGGAAATTTTATAACTATCAACTTTGAGTGCAAGGTCATTGTTGAATCAAATTCTTATAGACATCAATACTTGAATTTAGTGTCTAAATGGCAACTTTTAAAACCTCCATAAACCAATATCTATTGCTCATCCTCCCCTCAAACTCTGCAAGGTCATTTTCCATGTTATAGGTATCAAAACTCACCTATCTAGGTGCTTCAAATTTCTTGGCAAACATGTTTTAAGATGTTCACAAAGAACCCCATGACCTCTATTTTGAATTTTTAGGGAAAGCTTCCCTAGACATGTAGTCATTATTTTGGAATATGATTTACAACCTTGTTTAATCATCTCTCCGTTCAAACACCTATGTTAGGATCCATTCCACATATAAGGACTCCAATAAGGGTTTTAACACATGCCATAGCACTTCAAAAATGTATTCTCATTCTCTA
The DNA here is from genome assembly GCA_037957365.1 of Torreya grandis. NCBI lineage: Eukaryota > Viridiplantae > Streptophyta > Pinopsida > Cupressales > Taxaceae > Torreya > Torreya grandis. The sequence goes on along the minus strand of JARHVA010005459.1, from coordinate 601,773 downwards.
TAGTACTACTTGTAGGTGGTCATTCTACAAAATAGACAGATTTAGCTTAGACAGTGGTCATGGAATGAACCATATGCATTGTCATTTAAATTTAGTGATCCAAGATCTCTCTCAATATTTTAAAATGGATTCCTTATGCTTCAAAATTCTAGGAACCAATATTAAAGTTCTCATCATACCATGACATCATCATGAAACCCTTGGAAGTGCACCTTGAAAGGTCTATAGGTAGAGAATGTAACATTGTGAGCAGAGTGTGAGGATAATGAGCATGTAACATGACCCTACCACCATGTTTAGGTTTCATATGGATTATTTATCTTATGGAAACCTAAAAAAATACCAAAATACTCTTTTCAATGTGGATGTAGCTCTTAATAACTCATGTAGGTGGTTGCCCATGGCAAAATACAAGTGTATTTGTATCATTGACTATCATCAGGGTCATTTTGTGATACTTGGGGTGTCTAATTTGACTTATTATTAAACAAAATGTGATAAACACATTTTATAGTCTCCATTGATCCTATACAAACATGATCAAAGTTCCAAAACATGACTGTAACTAAGTGGCAAGCATAAAACTAACTCTAAGTATGACAATGGACTAAGAGTTTGATTCAAAAATGGAATTATGAGGCCAAACATGGAAATGAGGTATTATATATGGAATTTAATCATGAGTAACATAATTTTCCATTCACATAAAACCTCTACAAAATCCCAACATTTTAGAGTAAGGCAAAAATGACTACAACTTCACTCCACTCCTCCCTACAAACTAAGTTTGTTCGCTCATCAAATCAAATCCAAATGTGAATAAAATAATTTATAACATGAGATAAGATATTAAAACTCCTATGGAACCAATATTAGTAAGTGGATTGTAGATATCTTCTCAAACCAAGGCAAAACCTGCAAGGTACATAGATTAGCAGGTAGATTTGAAAGGTCAACTTCATGAGGATGGTTCATGATGCAAAATCCATAATTTTTTAAAAATAATTATATGTAAATTAATGTATCTAAGTGTAAAACAACCTCCCAAAATAATTTTCCTTGAAAATTCTTGAGCTGTTTATACCAAGTAAAAACTTGGTCACTTCTACTTGCCAAGAAGGGTGAAAAGGGAGTAGAATAATTTTGAGCAAGAAATGACACTTTAAAATAAAAGAAAACATGGAATTGAGAATATGGAATAATAGGCACTTCCTAAAAATTTCCCACATGGCACACTTCCCAAGGAGGTTGTATAAGTGCCAAACTCTTCTTTTCCTTCAAGAAAAGTTCCCTTTCTTCTGCATAAAATGCCACCTTATAATTTTTTAGTTACTTAAGACTTATATGGACACATGGGAGATTCCATCATGTTTTTTAACCTTTAAACTTCCTAAAAAAATTATACAAGTCATTAAATGCTCAATTTTGACCCTTAAAATGACTTAAAAGAACATGTTGGCTAATGAAACTGATGACCAAGGCTAATATAACATTGAATGGAATCAAATAAAATATAATACACTTTATGACCAAATTTTATACCCCCAAAAACCTATAAAAACCAAGTTGTTACTTATAGGTACCCCAATTTGACTTAAAAGTCAAATTTGGTCAACAAAGACATTACACCTAATGCATGCAATGACTATTCAATGGAAACAAGAAACACTCACCATTAACACCCTTGCCATATTCTTTGGATTGATTATAATCATGAATAACTATCATTCACTGAATCCTGTAAGATGGAATAGTCATTACTATCATAATGAACTTTATTCATCTAATATTCATCCTATTTTTCTTAAGTATATCTAAGCAAAAAATACCAAAATATAAACATTATATCTCCCTACACAAACCAATAATTGTTTCTTGAAATTTCCTCCATGTAGGGGTCTTGGACAAATCTCTAGTTTAAGTTTTAATTAGCCACATATAACCATGTCATGAGACTTATAAGACATAATAACCCTAAATTACTTCACAAAGATCCTAGACACATAAATCATCAGCAAGCATATGCTCTAGTCCCTTAAAAGCGCTCACAATAGTTCAAATTTTCAAATAAGTTTTTAATGGGAAAACACAAGATTTGAATTTTTAACATCCTAGACACCTGATAATGACTTGAAAAAACCTCTAAAACACTTCTTATCATGTTTAAAACCAAAAATGACATCAATGTGACATCCCTATAGTATGCCCCTACATCAACATTGTAGTTTAAAGACTAGGCTACTCCCAATGAGATCGACGGTGCATATTTGTTCAAAGTTTCCAATGAGCATGAGCTGAGGTCAAATTTTTTGATGTTTAACATTTTCTTAGTGACTATTGGAATTTGAATATTTAAATTAATGAGGGAAAACCAATCTATAGTTTTTGAGTTATATCTTTTAATGCAGAATGCATTTCTTGATGTAGCAAAAAGTAAAGTTATAAAAGACTTCAAGATGCATCAAGATAATCTAATTAGAAAGTATAAATGTTTATATATTTAAACCTATGGAGCTTCAAATTTAACTATTTATTCATTCATGGTGCTACTATGTATAGAATATTGTTTAAACAATTTGTAATTTAGTAGAAGAGTGTTTTGGTGGGAGCAATCATTTAAAGATGTCTTAGAGGTCATATGGAGTGGACCCATGTATTTTAAAGTGATCTTGTGTCCTTAGTTTTCTTAATAAAGTGATAAAGGGGTAATATGTGTCTATGAGACCTATAAGGGCTATTAAGGTTTAATTAAAAGGTATAATTGCTTAAGTATGACCCATGGATACTATGGCTGACCTGTGAGGATGTTATTATGCTATGTGTTAGTATGTTATATGTCTTAAGAGTTAAGACAAGTATTATGGCTGACCTAAAATTTGATATTCATAAAGACACTATAAATAATTGAGACCAAGGCAATGGTTTCTAGACTTTATGTTAATGAATTAAGAGAGTATAAGATAGAGGTGAAGGAAAGAGATTAGATTAAGTGTGCTTAGTGGATGGATTGAAGTACATAGTAGATTTAGGATGAGTAAAGAATCCTAGAGTGATCCAAAAGTGTGTTTAGATGCATTTCTTATATGATCAAGTTTGAGTGTATGTGATTAGTTGATATAGAGGTGTTTTACATTGTTTCTCCAATAAGATTGATCTATAATCAGAGTTCTAGATTGAAACAAGCTCCCAGAGCTTGGTATGTAAGGCTTGATAAGTACCTATAGGATCAAGGTTTCAAGATAGGTTTTGTTGACTGTAATATCTACATCAAAATAGAAGATGAGCATCAGTTGATTTTTGTGGTATATGTTGATGACATAATATTTAGAAGAAGCATTGAAAATATGATAAAAGAATTTTTTTGATAATATGCAAAAAGAATTTGAGATGTCTATGCTTGGATAATTATCATTTTTCATAGGGTTGTGAATATTTCAGTCAGATAAAGGAATTTTCATATATCAAAATAAATATGCCAAGGAAATGTTGAAAAAAAATGGTTTTGAAGATTGTGCACTAGTTGGCATACCAATGGTTATAGGGAACAAGGTGAGTAAGCATGAAGATTCACCTATTGTAGATCAATATTTGTATATATATATGATTGGTAGTTTTTTATATTTGACAAAATTAAGGCTAGATATCATGCATGTAGTAGGCATGGTTGTGAGATATTAGGCAGCCCTGAAGGAGAGTCATGTTTAGTTGGTGAAGAGAATATTTCGATATATCAAGGGGACATTAGATTATGGATTATGATATCTCACAGGTAGATATTTCACTTTGGTTATTTATATAGATTTAGATTAGGTAAGTTTTTTAGATGATATTATTAATATAAGTGGAGGATATTTCTTCCTCGATGATAGCTTAGTTTCTTGGCCAAGCAAGAAGCAAAACTTAGTATCACTTTCTATAGCTGAATCAAAATATATTATAGTAGTGTTATATTGTACTTAAGTGCTTTGAATGAAGAAAACTTTAGAACACATCAAGGTAAAATATGATGAACCTATCTCTATTTTTTATGATAATGCAAGTGTTATTAATATTTCTAAAAATCTAATGATGCATTTAAGAACAAAACATATTCCTATCAGATATCAATTTTTTAGAGAGCAGGTTACATATCAATAGGTTAAGTTAGAATATATTAGTACTATAGAATAGATTATAAATATTTTCACAATAGCACCACCAAAGGACACATTCAAGTATCTACAAAGAAGTTGGGAGTAATTTCTTTTACTTCCTACCATTGAGGATTAGCATCAATTGAGGGGGAGCTAAGTGTTAGCTCTAAGATAGACCCTTTGCCATTAATGTCAAAGGGGGATAATTATAGAAATAGGTACAAGATGTTATAGTAAGGGGGAGTTATTTTTTGTTTTTTTTGGTAGTATGGGCAAGTTGGTAGTATAGGTTTAAAGATGTGTTAGTTTCAGTTTGAGGTTGCCATCAATGACAAAGGGGGGATTATTAGAAATATTATCATTGATGTCAAAGGTCTAACATTATTGGTGATAAAGGCCCCATAGCATTTAATGTCTAAAGGTTTTTTTTTAATGATCATATTTTGGCTAAATTATGTTGATATTAATTAAATATTGACAAATATATTTTTAGTTGCATAAAGTCAAAAGAGGGCCCATGAAGAAGTCAAAGAGTCATGAGATAAATACAAAAGAGGGAAAGGACACATTTTCCCATGAAGGGTCACCTTGAGGAATTCAAAGAGTCACCAAGTGAAGATAAAAGAGGGAAGGGTGCATTTTTCCATGAAGAATCACCTTGAGGAATTTGAAGAGTCACCAAATAAAGATAAAAAGGGAAAAGGATGCATTTTGTCATGAAGGGTCACCATGTGACTTTTCAAATGAAAGGATTTGAAGGGTCATGCAATTTTATCATTATTTTTCATGTGGATTGAAGATTAAAAAGGGTGAATTCCAATGGTCATTTAGAAAGCTATAAAAGGAGGTCAGGGAATCCATTTTAAATATGTAAGAGAGTGCATGGTTTGTAATTATTTTATATAAGAAAAGAGGAGATAAGAGAAATGGATATAGTAGATTTCTATCATTTGTTAAGAAAGCAACATTAAAATATAGTTGTGTTTTACATAATAGGGGTCGGTGTTCCTGTGGGTTGGTGCTCCTGTGGGTTGGTGCTCAAAAATAGTTATTGTGTTGGTTAGTTGTTGTGTTGGTGCTTGGTAAAGGGGTTGGTGCTCCTACAAGTTGGTGCTTGAGAACTTTTTAATTTGATTTGGTGTTCATTCATATACTTGAGATTGTTCTCTATGGTTTTTTCCACATTGGGTTTCCACTTAAAAATCTAGTCTCTCTCTATCTCTTGTGTGGTGCATGTTATTATTTTATTTTTATTGTATATCTTGAATGTATGATTAAGTGGTTAAAGAAAAGAAAGTAGATTAAGTAAAAGTTTTAAAAGATATATGATATGCTAATTCACCTCCCTCTATATCCCATGCTTAACAGGATCAAGATGAGGTAAGGGAAGAAAACCATAACCAAGGAAGGGGGAGTTGGAGTGGAAACTAGACTAGGCTCATCTATAAGTAAGGTTGGTTGTGCAGTGGGTTTAAGCATAATGGATAACATTTCTAGAGGAAGCAGACTGGAAGGGTCATGATACTATAAAAATGATAGGTCCTATCATGGCATGATCTATGAGCACACTCATAAGAGGCTCTACTATTAATAAAGGTGTACCATGTGAGTGATTTATATCTACCCTATGAACAGTAGTGGAAAAACTAATATTAGGTACTATAAAATAAAGAATGATAGAAAAATAATGAACAGATTAAAATAAAGAAGAGTGATATCTAATAACTTTAGCATTTCTAGCTTAGATGAGTCCAGCTAAAAATGGGTCATCTAAAGCATACTTTTCATCATAATCAGATGTATGAAAGTTAATAGTACATTTAAGAATTATTTTGTCATTTTAAGAATCATGGTGAATGGAATGTCCAATTTTGGTTAAGGTAACTGATATATCATCAAAGGGTTATTGATGTGATCGAGGTTAAAGAGAAAGAGGAAGTTAAGCAATGATGTGAGGGGAAAGATCAAAATTTTTGATCTTTAGGCTTATCTCATCCACCTCATCATCATTAGAGTCTAAGAGGTTAGGTGGAATATACCTAATTAATTTGGGATGACCGTTATAACTTTTAGTGGAGTTAACTGGATAGTTGAAGTGGTGGGATTCTTGAAATGGAACATTAGGTAAGGGTTCAAGGGTGACTATTTTAAAAACACCATGTTCTTGGAATTATTTTAAATTATAAGGATTTGTGTCCCCTTTAATCTTGTAAATATCATCATTATGAATAAATTTGACACATTGGCATGTGGATCAAACGATTGCTCTCATATAATGAGTCAAAGGTTAATTGAGTAAGATATTATAAGAAAGTGGATAGTTAAAGATCATGAATTTCACATGGATGGTAATAGGAGGAATGGTAATTGGAAGCCAAACATAACCTAGAGGATGCATTTGTCTTCTATCATAGCCTTGACATGTACTACATGTGTATTTAAGTTTGCATTCAAAATATATAATTTTTTTAATAAATTCAAGGGAGGAAACACAAGTTCCTAAACTTTCATCAATTAAATCACACTTAACTTAGATATCACTTTTCTAGACACTAATTAATAAATGAGGATCATCTACATGAAGTAATATCACATTTGAATGAAGCAATATCTTATTCGAAATCATAGAAGAGATAAGGAACTTAATTGAGAGTGAAGTGTTCATTATTTCATCAACAAGGATGGACATATCTTCAAATTATTAAAGTATGTTATATTTAGATATAAATAAGGTAGCTTCTTTCCCTACAAGAAGAGGATAAGGGATGTTCATTTCAAATAATAATTGCATGAAGTGATTACGATGGTGGGTAGAAGTTATCATTATCTCTAAGAAGGATATTTGAGATGGGATATGGGAAAGTTTCATAATAGGATCCCATTCATCAAAACCTGTGATATACTTGTTAAATATATGTGCATAATGTTGTAAAAGATCCTAGGAAGGAGGGTTATAGGTACAATTAAACTTATATTTATAGGGTATGGTTCAGTTAGGTTGGTTGCAAGTGGGTTGAGTGACTTTAGGTGATGTGATGATTAGTTGAGGTATTTCTTTGGGTTGAATATAAGAAATACTATTGGAATTTTGAGGGATGTTTTATTGTGGTATGGAAGTTGGGGGAAGAATATAAGTTACATCAATGGTATGAGAGGTATGTTTAATTTGTGTTGTTGGAAGTGGTGCTTATATGAGAATTGGTTCCTTTTTCCCCATTTTCATGAGATGGTATGGGGAAGTATCTCAAATTATGCATAATTATAGATGGTTATGATGTGTAGGGTGTTGGATTTGAATCAATATAAGTAACTAATCTTCTCATATTAGTCATGTTAACCACATTTTCCTCATTGGTGTTAAGGTCTATAGGAATTTCAATGTTGTTAGTAGTAGGGGTAAGTTGTTCAATATTGTATTGGTGGTTAAGAAGGGGATCCTTGTAGATAACTAAATGAGAATTAGCTTGGTTTAAAGATTTTTTTTTATTTTGTGTCTCATAAGATTTAATTTATATGTCATAAGATTGTTGACATTTTTAGATAAGGTATTCATGGTCAAAGTTAGGACCAAGAAAAAAATGCATATCAAGATGTTAGGAATATAAAACATAAATCAATATTAATTAATTAATTATGGAAATAAAATGTATAAAACACAACATAATACATACATAGATTTAACGTGGTTCACCCAATATGGGCTACATCCACATAGAAATAGTCAGTCTTTTGTATTACTCAATCCAACAAATAAAGGGAAAAGCCTACAATACAACCACTCACATACAATGTCACCATTACAATGCCCTAATATCAAAGTAGGGTTACATATAAGGGTAAAAATTCACAAACATAATCTCTGTCATTAGATTTGAAACCTAATAATGAATAGTCCAAATTTACTACAAAATTACAATATTTTATAGTGTATTTAAAAAAAATTGCTTCAAGGTCACTACCCTCAAACCCCCACTAGGGGGGATCCAAAATAGGTCACCACCTTAGACCCCCATGGTGACCATAGTGGGTGGGCATTTCCCCCCCACACCCCCCCCCTATCAAGAACTAGGAATTAAAATAAGATTAGGCTCCACCATCTAACAATCTCCCACTTGGAGATTGATTATAGCAACTCCACCACTACAACTCTTCTTTGGAATTTTCTTTGAACTTTGACCCTAGCTTGTTTTTCATCTTCTTTGTCATTCCAAAAGACCTATTAAAGTTGAACAACTCTCCATCTTCTCCCTTGTGACTAATTTTGTTAGCATATGTATAAGATACTAACTTGTATATATCTTTTCCAACTTCAATTGACCATCCTCCAAAATTGAATGAATGAAGTGATACTTAAGTTGTATATGTTTGGTTCTTGAGTGGAATGTGAGTTCTTTTTTAAATGAATCACACTCTGACTATCACTGAATAACCTAAAATCTTCCTGATTATGCCTCAACTCTTCCATGAACCATTGCATCCATATCATTTCTTTACTAGTTTCTATAGCTACAACATAATATGCCTTTGTAGTTGACAAAACAACTATCTTTTGCAATTTTGAAATCTAACTAACCACTATATCACTAATAGTGAATACATAACCTGTGGTACTCCTCCTACCATCTAAATCTCCAACCATGTTTGCATCAACATATCCTTATAAGGTAACATCTAAACTTTCATAGCATAATTATCTATCAATGGTCCTTCTCAAGTACTTGAGAATTTACTTGACTGCATCCCAGTGCTCATTTCTTGGATTATTCATAAACTTGCTAACAACTCCCACTGCATGAGCAATATTTGGTATTGTGCACACCATAGCATACACTAAACTTCCAACTACTGAGAATATGGAAATTTAGACATGTAATTGATTTATTCCTACATTTTAGGATATTGTTCCTTGCTTAATTTTAATTTCCCACCCAAAGGTTTACTCACTAGTTTTGCATCTTGCATATTTAACCTGACTAACACCTTCTTGATGTACTCTTCTTGAGACAATGTCAATTTTTTATTTCTCCTATCTCTTTTTATTCTCATACCAATGATTTGCTTTGTAGCACCCAAATCCTTCATTGCAAAATAATTTGCTAATTTTCTTTTGAGATCATTTATATATTGCATGTTAGATCTTGTAGCAAGCATGTACTCTACATACAATAACAAGATAATATAGCTGTCATTTTCTAATCTATTAAAATAGACACAGTGGTTAGAATGACATCTAATATAACCTTATTCTACCATAAACATGTCAAATTTCAAACACCACTTCCTTAGACCTTGCTTTAAACCATACAAACTCTTCTTCAACTTACACACCATTTTTTCCTTACCTTTTACTTTGTAACCTTATGGTTTCCCCATATATATTTATTCATCTAAATCACCATGAAGGATAGCCATCTTCATAACTAAATATTCAAGGTGCAAATCTTCTACTACTACCAAACTTAAAAAATTACTTATGGAAGTCATTTTTACAACTGGAGAAAATATTTCATCAAAATCAATACCTTTCTTTTATGTAAACCCCTTTACAACAAATCTAGCCTTATACCTCTTTTTGCCCCCATCTTCTTCCTTCAAACTATAAAACCATTTATTATAAAATGTTATTTTACCTATAGGAAATTGAACCAAATCCCAAGTATGGTTATGTACCAAGGAGTCCATCTTCTCTTTCATGCCTTGCTCCCACTTCTTTCTAGTTTCTACTTACATTGCTTCTTCATAGCGTTTTGGCTAATCACCATAAAATAATAATAAATAATAAAGTGGAGAGTATCATTCAGGGGGTCTACTTACTCTAGTTGATCTTATAACTACACTTTCAAGAGTTTGAGGTACTTGTTATTATTGTTGTAGTTTCACATTATGATGTTCTAGTACTTTTGGAATTTAATTTCCTGTGATTTCATCAAGTAATACATATTCTATATTTGGATTTTATTATTTCTTTCCCTGAAACTGATCTCTGTACATGACATTCTCATTAAATATCACATCTCTACTCCTAATGATTTTATGATTTTCAAAATCCCATAAATGATAACCAAAATCATTAACTCCATATTCAATGAAAGTACATTTCTTGGATTTTGCTTCAACCTTGGTTTTATTTTCTTTATCAATATGGATAAATGCTTCACAACCAAAAGTCTTTAAGAAGGAGTAATCTATCTTTTTACCTATCCATGCTTCTTTTTGAATTCCACCATCCAAGGGACTTGAAGGCCCCCTATTTATTAATTAAATAGCAGTATCCATAACATCTACCCAAAACTGTAAGGGCAACCCTTCATGAAATTTCATGCTCCTTACATGCTCTATGATTGTCTTGTTCATCCTTTCTGACACACCATTTTGTTGTGGTTTTCTTAGAACCATCTTCTCTCTATGAATCCCATGTGATGAACAATAATTATCAAATTATTTTCTATAGTATTCACCTCCATTATCTTATCTACCACACTTTAACTTATTTCATGTCTCATTCTCAACAAAAGCTTTCCATTTATTAAAAGTATCAAAAACATTAAAAGAAAATTTTTGCAATAAACCCAAGTTTTTCTAGTTGCATCATCAATAAAAGTAACACAATAAGAAGAGCCACCAAAGGATGATACCTGAGTTGGTCCCCTTACATCTGTATGTACTAGTTCTAACTTTTCATACTTATTTGTCTTCCCAACTTTGAGAAATATGACTCTCTTATATTTTCCATACACACAATGCTCAAAAAATTCCAAATCTACCTTCTTCAAATCTGGAAACAAATTATTTGAGTGGATAACTTGCATCCCCTTCTCACGCATATGCCCAAGTTTGTGGTGCCATAATTTTGTATCCACTTTTATAGAATCTAAATCAATAAAAGAGTCAACATTACCATTAGATAAATATAATATACCTACCTTTTCTCCTTTTTCTATTACCAATTATCCTTTAGTGAGTTTCCATGAATTTTATACAAATGTAATTATGCAACCCTCATTTCCCAACTTCCCTACTAAAATTAGATTTCTTCTCAACTTAGGAACATGCCTTACCTCTTTCATAAACCATTTATTTTCATTCTATAATTTTATCTGTATCTTACCCTTTCCTACAATTTTACAGGGTTCACCATCACCCAAATAAACTTATCCAAAATCACCTTGAACATAGTCTTGAAAATATTTTTTATGGGGTGTAGTATGAAATGAAGCCCCTAAATCTAACACCCAATAATCATTAATATTATTTAAATTAAGGATTAAATCATCTTGTAACACATCACCTACTACATTTACTTCTTGATTCTTATCTTGTTGTCTATCTCCTTGTTTTCCTTTTCAAAACCAATAATATTTCTTTAGGTGTCCTTTCTTCCCATAAATATATCACACCAACATTCCTTTGGATTTGGATCTACCCTTCTTAGACTTATCGTGATTCCTTGGGCCCTTTTCTCTATCGTTTTATCTTCCCCTATTCTCCATAGTCAAAGCATTACCTAATGTCTCACATGTGCTTTTTCATTGCATTTATTTGTTAAGAATAACACCAATAACATCATCAAAATTTAAAGTGTTTGAACTAAAGATATAATTACTCATAACCATGACCAATACATTCTATATTTCTATAAATGAGCACAAAATTAAGATCCCTAACCTCATCATCAAAATTTACTCCTACAGAGTTTAATTGATTAGAAATAGACACACCTTCTAACATTTACATATTAAATAAATGCTTCATAAGAAATACCTTGTTGGATGCTAAGGGTTTTTCATATATTTTATCTAATGCCTTTACCACATCCTCTATTGTCTTTTCTTTTGAAATATTGAATGCCACGAATGTTTCCAGACACAGTCATATTATTCCTAATGTCTTTATATCAAGAACCTACCAATCTTAATCCTTCATAGTTGTTGGCTTATTTGTTATTCTACCCAATGGTAGAATAAGATCCTTCTGATATAGATATTCCTCCATTTTCATCTTCCATAGTTGGTAGTTTTAGCCACTAAACTTTTTGACCTTAAACTTGTCTTCTTCTACCATTACTCCCACTCGAACTAGGAACCCTCTTTTCCTAAAAATTTTATCTACCAAATAAACCTTTGGATCTAATACTAGTTGTTAGGAATATAGGACACAGAGAAATATTAATTAATTAAAGATAGAAATAAAATCTAGAAAACATAACACAATAGAGACACATATTTAATGTGGTTTACCAATTATGGGCTATGTCCACATAGAAACAATGAGTCCTTATTATTTAGTCCAAAAAATAGAGGGAAAAACCTAAAATACAACCATTACAATATCCTCTTCACTCACATACATCATGCCGCCATCATTACAATTCCCTCATATCAAAAGAGGGTTACATATAAGGGAAAAAATGCACAAACATAATCTCTACCATTAGATCTATAACCTAATAGTGAATGATCTATATTTACTATGAAATTACAATATTTTATAGTGCATTTTTAATAAAATTTTGCTTTGAGGGTGTTTTCCCTAAACCCCCACCAAGGGGGATCCAAAATAAGTCACCATCCCCCTAGACCAACATAATGACCCTAGTGGGGGGGCATTGCCCCCCCCACACCCCCTATCAGGAATTGGGCATTAAAATAAGATCAAGATCCACCATCTAACACAAGAATTATTAATTATCTATAAGTTTCATGAGAATGGGCCTAACATGCATGAAATCAAAAAAAATTATTTGGATCATACCATGATTTCATAGGATGAGTGGGGTTAAGATCTTGTGGCAGAGGTCTTGGAAGACATTTTTAAATTTTTGCTAGGTATAATGTTTTGTCCACATAGTATGGTTATGTTGAGAAAATGTGGTAGTATGATTAGAAGTGTTGTTAGGGGAAGAACATTATCCATGGTGTTGTTTAGAGCTATAGCTTGGATGTTGTATATAGTATCATAAGTATTAGTAACTCCATCATTGCTTACATGACATTTTTTATTTTTGATGGGCATACGAGTGCCCATTGTAGGGTGAGGTGGTTCAAATTGATGCATGAGGAAGTCTTGTCATTTATCTTGGTCAAGAGCTTCTTCTAAAAAATTTGGAGAGAGGGTCCTAATGTGATATTGTAATTTAACATGGAGAGAACTGGTAAATAGGTGGAATAGGTTGTAATCCACCATATTATGCTCAGATTTGTTAGGTAAATTTTTCTATCATTTAATAAAGACTTGTGCCATTTAAATTTTGAATTATTTTTAATTTATAAAATATGCTAAGTTATTTTTAGGAAGATCACTAATTTGGAATTCTTAAACCAATAACTTGACCAAGTCTTCTAGGCTGGTAATAAAGTAGGTTTTTAATTGTTTGTACCAATCTAAAGCATCTCGTAAAATCATTTTAGCTAAGAGTTTAGTGGCATCAAAAGTATTAAGTTTAACCCAATCTTTGTAAAGGTTTCCAAATGTTTTTAGATGTAAGTTAGGATTGGTAGATCCATTATAAGTGATGTTGGGGCTAATACCTCCTATGTTAATGTTGGAAATTTGAGGTACTAAAGGCTCATTTTGTAAATGTTTGATGGTTTTGTTGATAAGTGGAGGTTATGGTATGAGGTTACCATGGGAATCCCTAAGGGGGGTGGGGGGAATTAGGATTTTTAGCTCCCCATGACACATGAGGAGGTTAGTTTTGGAGATGTATGAGGTGATTTTACATTTGCATTATCTGATTTACATTATTAGTTTGAAAATTATGCATTTGGTTAAGCATTTTTGATAAAAGTTGACTAGTTTGATCAACATTTTGGCTAGTGGGCATAGCATGTGATGCATTAGTATTATGTGAGGTAGTAGGAGCTTGAGATACACTATGAGTGTGAGAGGAGGTAGTAACATGCACTACACTAGTAGTATGAGTAGTATTGGTATCAAAATAAGCATTGGTAATAAAAGAATCACTAGTAGCATGGTTAGGGATGTGGGTATTTTGAATAGTACCACTACAAATTAAACCTACCATGTTGGTATAAATACTTGGCATGGAGGTTGAAAAAGATATACAAGATTATGTCATGGTGCAAGAATGAGACATTATATAGGGGAAAGGTTGGAATTAAAATAAATGTCTTGTACTAAATCCTTGGGAAAAGGTAGGGTAAGGTGAATGGGGTTCTCCTATATGAGGTCCCATCATGAGATTATAGATGGTTGTAGGATCTTTTGCTCTATATTGAGGGTTTTCATTGATGAAAAAGAGCATTTTTGTTCTATATTCAATATCACACTCATATTATAGATAAAATAATGGGTTTAATGTTGAGGAATAATGGGGAGTCCCATAGTTGGTAGTGTAGCTAGTAATATGGACATTGTTTTAATCCATGTGGGTGCCATAAGGTGTGTCTTAGGAAAATGATTGGGATTGGTAAAACTCATCATGTTTGTTTGAATCAATTATATATTATCCTCAATCAATAAATTCATTATAGAGGAAAACTAAAAACTTAGTAAAAATAAATTTCAACTAGTAGGATATTAGGTCAAACCAGTCGACATTATCTTGTAGGATATTAGACAAGATAGGCTACAAAAGACATGGTTGAACTAGTTGACTATGTTTTTTAGATGGTGAAACTAAGGTAGTTTGAAAGACACACAATTGGATAGGTTGATTATGTGTTGAAGGTAAACATAACAAGTAGTTTGTAAAAGATTGGGTTGAATAGAGTGATTATGTTTTATGGGAAAATAGAAACTATAAGAGACACACTCGAGCAGATTGACTATGTTCTAAAGGTAGAGATAGTTTTTTATAGTTATTTTTGTAGATGATCTAGTGATATTTTATATCATATTTGAAACAAACACACAAACAATTGTGTTGATCCAGTTGTTTCACACATCACAAACCTTGCATCAATAATGGTTGATACAAGTTTTGCAATACATCATACAATCATCAGAGAATAAGTAGAAAAAACAGAAAAGGTAATCTATGTGGTCATTCCTAAATGTTTTAAAGTATAATTGTAATACATAAATGTGACAAAGAGTTAGATATAAATAAGGAACCATAAATACAATTTGAGGGTGGTTTCAAGTAGTTAAGGCTGAAAGGGATCTATATTGGTGATGGTATTAGTTTGGTATTGGGGCCTACCCCCTCACTTCATAATCTCCTACTGATAAAGGTGTCAGGTTTTCTGCCAATATATACCATCAACCACATATTTATATTCAGACATAAAAATAAGTCAATTTCCCCTTTGGTGATGAAATCCAAGTAGATATACCTTGGGTAGAATTTGTTTAATGTTTTTTGATGTTATGTGGTTTAGAAGTGTGTGAAAAAAATAGTGTGACTAAATAGACAAATTAAAACTTCATATTTAGTCTATGTGTACTACTCTAATCAAGAAAACAACAAAATGAAAAGTTAATTAATTAGTAACAAAATGAGTCAATTCCTTTGCTTGAAGAGTACATGGTTAGTTCAGATGGCCAAGTATATAAAAAGTATAGAATAGAATTAGTTTAGTTGATTTTATCTATTGAAGTAATATCTAGAAGAACATAGTCAAATGATTTGATTGGGTATTCTAGGTAAGAAAGTAAGATATAGAACTATGTAAATCCAGTCGACCTAGTTTTTTATAGATTTATAGTTTTATAAATGAAAAATTGTGAAAAATAGGACTGTAAATGAAAAAAAATGACTAAGATGGTGATAATGAACCTGATGATTTTGAAGATGCTAAAATTATTATTTTTATATTGAGTTATCTAAATAAAAAATTTATCTTACTATCTAATTCAACTAGTTTTGTTGAGTTTGAAAACCTATATGTAAAGTTGTAAACTAAGTCCAATAGATCGATCCAGTTACCTATGGTTGAAGATGACCTACACAAAGAAATACAGAGTTGATCAAAGTGACTATGTGTTAAAACTGCACATAGAATGTTAGAATGAGTTGAAATATTTGTAGTGATGTAAAAATGAAATAAATGATAAATGAAGGTGTGAAATAAAACCTACAAGGGTTGGTTCACATTGGGTTCACTAGAATGTATAAAATGGAAAGTGAAGTTGATCTACAAATCAATACTAGATTTGAGAAGATGAATCACACTATCCCTTATTCTTGTTGGTACATTTAGATAATTAGGGTCATGACCAATATGGATTTTTAATTCCTAACTAAGGGGTCCCTTACCACACAATATCACTAGCGAGGGTTTCAAAGCCTCTAGTCAAGAAATATCACATAAAAAGTGTAGCTAGGTCCTATGTTTTCCTATCAAATTAAATGACAAAATTAAAATGAATCTAATCTAGTGCTTACCAAAGCTTGTGGCACAAAATGGGGGTAATAAACATAAAATTAAACATACAAAGAAGAGTTCTACTCAAGTCAATGTAGGGGTAATCCTAATGCATGGAGAGAGAAACATATGCATAAGCTAACAAATGTAAATATATCTACTTAATAAAGAGGATAAAGAGTTAAGAATACTTACCTTGAATACAAACCCATCGAGCCTCAATATCTTCCTTGGCCAATGGTCTTTTGCAAGAGGTTGTTGTGGTTTGTAAGGATAACAAAGATAGGTTACCTCTAGGCTACATGACTTTTCTTGTGCATCCAAAAGACATCTCCCAAAAAACAAGATTCTTCTCTCTAGGTATAGTATGAAACCCTAAGTAATAGCTCCTTAAGTATAATGGTAGATAATTAGATGTAAAAATAAATGATTATCTCTATCTCTCTATGAACATGGTGAAAATTATGTGTTTATATAGCTGGATCTAACCCTAAACTCTTCTAAATTTTTAGCTGATAGAGTTAGCCCAATTGACCTTGTTCTTTAATAAATAAAGTAGTTAGGTCTTGGAATAGGTAGATTGGGGTATATTTAAGCTTGTAACATACTTATATTTGGTCATCCCAGGCTAACTTTGTTTAATAAATGACAAAAAGAGGTTTTGGCTTATGTAGGGGTTGTTTGACATGATGAACTGCTTGGAGGAGTTTATAAGGTAGGTGTCAAATCTTAGGAACATGTATAGGAGAGTTTTATGTTGGTTTCAAGTGGTGGTCTAGGGGATGATAATCTTGTGAAGCACCAATGGTCTACCCACCCCTTTTTGGGTGTACCCTTTAAGGCATGCACTTAGAGAGTTTGAGTCTCAATGGGTTCTTACAAGAGAGAAAGAGTCAATAATTGAAAAGGTTTGAAAATATTGTGTATACAACTTTAACACATTCACAGTTCTTAGATTTAGTGGGGGCATACTTTAGAATCATATTTTTCATAGTTATTCAGTATTCATCATCTCCAAATTATAGTGGGGTATGTTTTGGAAACATATCCTCCACATTGGTACTTATATCAATTTTGAGATTTCTCTATATATAGTGGGTACATGTTTTGGAAGCATGTCCTCCACACTTGCATAGGTATCCTAATTGGCAAAATCACACACTTATATGATTCAGACTCATAGTTTTGGCATAATTTTATACATTCTTACTATTGTTATACATAATTTCAGCATGAGACATATTTAAGGTGCAATGTTATGCAACATGTGCCTAATCTTTTAAAATAAAAATCAGTTTTATATTCCAATAGTCTTTTATGGATTGTTACCATACACAAACTTTCTTGTACTGATACCCTAGGGACTTTTATGGACTTTATTAAGCTAATATAATGTAGTAGTTGGTTCAATTTTTTTTATGATTGAAGTGATCAAATAACTCAATCTTTCCAATATTTTAGGTTGGATTTTATCATTAAACCTCACCATGTTATAATTATCATTGGGTTATGTGGTTGAGCTAATATTAATTGCCAATTGGTAACTCACTTTTGCTTTAAATATAGGGGCATGTGACTTATAACCTCTCTCTCTCTCTCTCTCTCTCTCTCTCTCTCTCTCTCTCTCTCTCTCTCTCTCTCTCTCTCTCTCTCTCTCTCAATATACACTTTAAATATTTATCTTAATCTCAATTTTAGATCCTTATAATGATATATCTTTTTCAAAACAACTTACCAATAGTCGAGGTGGTTACATCGACACACATGTGTACTCATAAACCTTAGTCTTTCAATTTCAATCTATTTTAAGTACTTTCAACCCAAGTTATATGCATTGATTTTATATTCTAACATGCTCTTAGTTTCAATTAAATCAGCAAAAAAGTACTCAAGTTGGGCACATGCAAATACAAGGTATGCATATACACCTAGGTACATGTTCCTTTCCTTTAAACTAGAAATTTCATTACTAGATTAAAGGGGGGAAATGTGGATGATATTTCGTGATTATATATCACTTTAGTCTTGTACACTTGGAAAACTCACACCTTGGTTTTTCATCTCAGTTCTCTACCTTTCCCACTTCCATATGTCTTGTGTCTAATCTATCTTTATACCCTTTAGCCTATATCTCTTAGTTTGACCAGTCTTATATTTATGACCCAAGTCTTGTATCTTACCCAAAATGCTTAAAATGTACTTATATTACATCTATGCAAGTTTTAAACATGTACTTTTTTCCTACTCCTTGAACACTAACATCTGAGTCAGATAGTAGCATCAATGTTGTCTTATCCCAATGTAAGTGTCTAATTCCTTAAAGTCATCTAATTTACAAATGAAATGTATCTTAATGGTCAACCTAAGTATTTTAATGTGTGTTATTACTCTAAAGGGATTGATATAAATACAATATCAACCCTCATTCATACCTCACCTAGAAAAATACTAAAAAATATCAAGGCACTTATCAAAAGCACTTTATCAAGCATTTAATTTAACAAAGCTTCCCTATTTCCATACTAGCTATAGGTACAACACATCTATAGGTCTAAATTACTAAAGAGTAATGCAAGAGCTTGATTTTCCAAGTTGCAAGCTAGGTCACTGATGTACTTTCTTTGCACACATTGTATGATTCACACACAAGCCAACACATAGGATGGCACGACATCAGTCTAAGGCCCTCTTTCTTTGGATTAATTTATATTTATGCAAAATCCTTTTATAGTGGGTTAATTTGGGTTAGCTCAACACCATTTTTCCAAAGGTCACACTAAAAATGGAAAGATAGGGTTTTTTCATTTCACAAGTATCACCTATCCATGACCCAAATTTGAATACACCAGGGCAAATTCAAATCAAAACCCAAAAACATCTAATTGTTCAAATATTGGTTCATTGGATATTACATATAAGACACTAGCATCAAACCCATAAACTAGCATCGATGCAACCATCCTAGGGTGACGTTACTATCCAGAGAGCCAGAAGTGTCAAATATAGAATCTTATTCCTATTCTAGAATCTACTTCTCACCTATTTTTAGCTTGATCTAGATCTAGAACTACATTATCATTAGAACAATATAATTCCTTCACTTATTTATCATTTCTATATTTAACATAGTTGTACTTTCCATAGTGAGACTATCTCAACATAATAAAGTTAGTGTATGCTTATATCTCAGTTTAGCATCTAATTGGCCTACTATAGATCTGATTATCACCCTTTTTCCATTTCATTTCTATATACCCATTTAATATAATATATATAACACTAATGTATATTTCTATTTTAAGGTTAAACACATTAAATCTAGTTGCATACAAAAAAGTATAAATAAAAATAGAAAGTTTGAATCTAGCTTTACATTTAAAAATTAGATCTTAAAATACATAAATTCCATTACATACATACAAAATCTAAACTAAATGTTTAGTTTCCATTTTCATATATAAATTTTAAATAATCCATTAATATTTCATTACATTCACATCAAAACATTCATTTTTACATTTTCAAAAATAAAATCAATTACTAAATAGTTTAGTTTTAATTTCAAAAATTACATGCATAATTATTATAGAAAATAAAAATATTTACTTTTTTTTCATTTTCATTCCCATAAATGGCATATTTATTTATCATTTGAGAAACCTTTTTCAAACACAAACAAGACAATAAGACATTGCCTAAAAAAACTTCAACTAAAAAATCAGTAAGCGTACACTTTTGTAAATCGAAACCAAATCAGCCATATGCTTCAAAATGACAAAAAAAATAATGTTTTCCAAAAATCAAGCAAATGTTTCCTTGGTCTTGAATTATGATTTTTGAATGATCTCATTTTCACATAGTATGAATTTTCTCATGAGTACCATCTCCTATACCATCAAGTAATAATCAAAATGATATAGAATCTAAGCTTAGGCTATAATTTTTTTGCTCTACTCTCTTACCTAACTAATTCATTATTCAATTTAACACTCTTAATAATAAAACTAGATTGACCAAAGCCTAATCAACATGATAAATTCATCTTTCAACCTGTCAAGCCCATAATTTATAGATTTGACCTTCCCTTTACATCCTCAAGTCTAGCACCATAAAATCACATTAAATTTGTAAATGACATTATCTACGCAAACCTAACCCAAAATAACTAATCATATTCCTAGATTCATCCAACCCTAATTAAACCCATTTAGATAACCTTGCATAAACCAAGAACTTAGTTATCTTGTCCTCCTCAGCTTAAGATATTCTTGGGATTCCATCACACCCTAATTATTTTCCCTTTATGATAATTTTGATGTAATCAATATATTTTGGTATAGACATGAGCATCCTATACCACTCTCTACTCAAATCCATATTTGGTTAGTTCATCCTAAGCAAACAACCCTTCTATATCTTCCTATTCAAACTCGCTAACCAAACCAACCAAATCAACCAAACCAATAGATCACCCATCACATAATATTTTCATTTATTATCTCAACCAGACCTTAGGAAGTCAAGTGTATGAAGGTTAGTGTGTCCCTTTCCATGTGTATAGAGACTATTAGATGCCTAATTTTTATATCTGTCTTTCCATGACACTTGTATGTCTTGAAATATGTGTTTCATATATGCTTTGATAATGTATTCATTACTATCATGACATATTATCAACATGTTATAATTTTATTCTACATGATTAACTTTTTTTAAGATAACATAATATTATTATCTCTTTTTCTTTGAGATAAGTAATTCATGGGCTACATCACTCAACTCAAAATGGGGGAATATTAGTGGGATTGCCATAGAAACTTAAGTTTTCATGTATCTAAAATTCAAATTTTGGCATGTATTACCTAATTCGTATAGATTATATTGATTAAAATTATTAGTTTCATTTAGATATGGGACATATATTTACATATTAAAATAAATATGGGTGCTTATTCAATACATATGCACACAATTTACAGGAACATGAGTTACATACTTTCAGATACTTATAAATTCAAAAAAAATTGTGGTATAATAAATGCATATATACACATTTTATAAGAAACTAAGTTATAGGTTTCATAGTTGACATAAAATGAGATATAGATGCATATAATTTTATATAATGTTGGCATTTATTGTATCAAATTATAGGGCATGGACAATGTCCATGCACATATACACTATTATAGTTTTTGATTATGGTATTGATGGTACCTAGAAGTGATCACTTTTAATCTATAAGTATGTCTAAAATGGTTGATCCAATAATTTTAGTAATGTGGTTAAGGTTCAATGATACTCAAAAACCTAAGTATCACTCCATGAGCCCAATATGTGGTTCCCCATTTCATCTTGAAGCTTAATATTAAATACATGAGTAATGTAGTTGAGGTTCAATTATGCTCAATGGCCTAGGCACTACTCCCTCTTTAATAAGGTTTGGGGAATTTATGTTTCCATCCCATGGCCTTACCTTAGTACATAAATTATGGATTATCACCCCATAATTATCCAAATTATTCACTAGTAATCATAGGTATACAATTATTTGAAAGGAATCATAATCTCCACTAACATCACCTAGGGAAACATGGTTCAACCACTTATAAGTGTATTCCTTCATTGCTCTTTAAGTTTCAAATATCCAAATTCAGTTAAAATTTCATTTTAATGGATATAAATTAATTTATACATATTAATTATAGGTTTCATGGATCAAAGCTACACATTTATCACTCCTAAAAAAAAGTTTATTGTACACACTCAGGTAGATATCTTTATTATTTTACTCTAGTATGGTATTTCATTTCAATACTATAATAAGAGGGGGGCCATTTTTAGAAACTAAAATATGGTATTATAAACTTGGTAAATTTAGTATCGACTTACAATAACCTTACATGACTTGTACACACACATATGTCTCTTACATTCCCTTATCTCACATCCATGTGCTTTACATGGGTATGACCTTCCTAATTTTCTATTAATTACCTCAAATAATTCATTGGTATGTGTTTAACTTGTTCAAAAACATATTCAAACTATCTCCATATCATCACATTAGTATTCATGAATTTTAATGATTTTTTCAAACTCAAACACCTCCAAAATCCTAAAGGTGTCCACATCTAATGAACTTATCTCTACACCAAACAAAAATCATATTTCAAATTGAAATTATCATCATGGGTCAGCTTGTACATTTTTCATGTCAATGATGTGAGAAAGTACCCAAAGAGTCCCATATAAATACACAATAGGTCTAAGCTTATTCCCTATCTAAAAATCATATACCACTGATAGGAAACCACTTACACATTTAAAAGGATTACCATGTTCTTTCTAATTCATCCATCAATCATAAGTAACAGGCCCTAGCCAAGTCTAAATCACCTTAATCCAAGTCAAAGTTTTCATTTTCCAAGTGTCAAAATTTAGATGCCATGTAATATTCATTAAAGGATCATTATTTCACACATACACCTAATAAAGAGAACTACACACAATCTAACTTCTAAATTCAAAGTATTGGATACATAGGTAGCATTGAACCATAAATGAGGGAGTGGTTTGGGTAAGCTCAACCTACTGTTCTTCCCCTTTTGTAGGCATAAACCTAGTATTGAAAATGGACCTAGTGTTTCATAGATAAGGATACAAGTTTCTAAATATCATGCACATAATGAGCCCTAATATCATAAATAAGGACATAATATAAGTATATGTAGTGGTATGTACTAAAATAGAGAAGCAAAATCTACACAAAAAAATATAGCAAACATCAATGTCGATTAATACCATCTAAAATCTAATGATTATTTCCAGGTGCATCTAAAGATTGAGTTCTTGATCTAAGTGAATATTGATCTATTTTCCCACCCTTTCTACCACTTATATTTAGTCTCAGACCTTCAAAGACTAAAAACACACCAAGTATCCCAGTCCCTTAATACTTTTCATAATTAGAAAGTACAATTGATCAAATCATATTTTTCCTTTTACATTCAGATTAGTGTTTATTTCTATATTTTATCAATTTAAATTAGATAAAAGTTATATATTATTAGATCACATTAATCCAAAAATAATCTAAAATAAAACCTAGTGTCAAAATTGGATCCAAGGTTTCAAAATGAAGGAGATAGTATTTCAAATTTGTGTAGAGTAGGGAACTTATGATGTTGCACATAACAATAGTTGAGAAGTAAGTGAAAAAAACTATCTTAAAAAAGTCCCACACATCTTATAGGTAAATTTTAGATAAATATCAGATGCATTTAGTTTTCCAAAATCATCTATCTTTTACTGAATATGTCTATGGAAGTCCAAATAGTCAATTACCTTATCTGAGTAACTCTTGATCCTTTTTCAAAACTTCCTACCACCTTCACACGATCTCATACCCGAATATAAAAATAAGAAAATAAATACCCTAGTCTTATTAGTCATTTCTATAAATATTAAAGTTAAATTAAACATATATTGTTACATTTAGATATTCCTAATTTATACATATTCTAAACAATCTAAATATTCATAGTATTCATAGTTTTATACTCTTTTAGATCATTAATCCAAAATAAGGTAAAATAAGGCCACTAATTATGTCAGTAACGATTTGGATTTATATAATTACACTTTGACCCTTATCCACCTATATAAGATTATAATGGAGACTTCAATTAAGGTCTCCTTAGAGATACCTCCTTACGTTGTCCTTAATTGGCAAGTTAGAATTACCATAGACCCTTGGTTTTTAGCTATACATGTATGTTATGATCCCATGCCAAAGGAACAATAACCCAATTGGGATAAGTGGGTCATGTATTCCACCAAAAAAATATGTTTTGCTATATTGATGATGTTAATTATTATTTTTTAGGTTATTTAACCATTTTATTGTTTTTTTATGATTTTATAGTTTTGCTTCCTCTTGATATTTTAACTAATCCTTAGGAGTGTGATTACTTCCAATCATATTCTTGTATGAAAATTGATGCATTAATTATTTTAATAATATAATGTGTTTTTAATTAATATACATACTTTATATATTTTAACTCAAGTTATGATTGTAATAATTATATGTTGCTTCCTTGAAATACGTAATAAATTTAGAAACTATGTAATCCCATGGGTAAAATCATTCTACAATAATTATAAAATTAAAATTAATCATGAAGAATTTTTAGCCCTCCTTAGTAATTCATAGTATCTAAATATTGAATCTGAGTTAATTTCGCTCACTACTAGATGTTAAGTGGCATGCATGACTCCTTTTTTTCCACCTCCCCATACATCAAGGTCATGATAGCTATCACCCTACCCCCATTATTACCCCAAGGGTTATATTAGATATCAAAGTCCATGTTGTCACTACATGAAGAGGTGAGGTGCCCTAACATGCATAATAGAATGGAGGTAGTTGAATGTTCCTCCTACTCCTCCTTCACCTTCCATGAGGCCAACCAATCAAATAAAAGTGTATGATATCATTGATCAGCTAAAGAATATTTAAGCTAATATTTTTCTCCTTGAACTACTAAATAGGCCATCCCTTTATAAGGATATCTTAGATGATGCTTTGTGTGATACAACTTTTCCAAATGATATAGAGACTACATATTTTACCTTCATTATGCATGTGTTAAATAATAATGAAGAAACGATTTACTTTGAAAATGATGTTTTTCCTACCAAACATACAATAGAAAAAAATCTCCCCTTCTTCATTCAATCCAAAATAAAAAATAAGAGAATAAAATGCATCTTAATAAAAAATCGATCAAGAATGAATATATGCAACATAAATTTCTTGCAAACATTAGGTGTCAATACATATAATATTCAAAATTTAGATAGAATAGTAGGACCCAATACATTGACTCTATGTACTTATAACATTATCATTATATTTGATAGTAGGACCCAAGACATTGACTACCATGTTCTAGTGCATGCCTAATCATCTACATTATAACTTACTCTTAGGTTGACCATGGATACATGTTATGGAAATTGTATCATCTACACTACATATATGCTTGAAAATCATGCACAATGGACATTTGTATACATGTTCTATAGATAATAATCACTTAAAATATTTTAAAATGATGTAACCTAATATTAAGGGTAATTCACAATCACATTCTATTTGTTATTCCATAGTTCCTCCATCACAAATTATCCCATCAGATAAAATCCATATCTATGAGGTTAGCAAATTAATTAAAGTAAATGAAAATAAGAAAATGATAAATATATAAATTAATGATGATAAAATGGAGGAATAACACACTAATTTTCATAATAAAAAAAGAAATAATACTTGATATTCCCCTATTAGTTATTTCAGAGGATCCATGTTGTATATTCATATAAAATGATGACAATGATGATGATGACGATAATAAAATTCAATAAAATATTGATGACTATTTGACCAAGTTGAATTTTACACCTATTGATCTAGATGAGTACCTATCTCATAACATGTGTGTGTGTGTGTGTGTGTGTGTGTGTGTGTGTGTGTGTGTGTGTGTGTGTGTGTGTGTGTGTGTGTGTGTGTGTGTGTGTGTGTGTGTGTGTGTGTGTGTGTGTGTGTGTGTGTGTGTGTGTGTGTGTGTGTGTGTGTTTGTGTGTGTCTCTGTGTGTGTGTGTGTGTGTGTGTGTGTGTGTTTGTTTGTTTGTGTGTGTGTGTTTGTGTATGTGTGTGTGTGTGTGTGTTTGTGTGTGTGTGTGTGTGTTTGTGTGTGTGTGTGTGTGTGTGTGTGTGTGTGTGTGTGTGTGTGTGTGTGTGTGTGTGTGTGTGTGTGTGTGTGTGTGTGTGTGTGTGTGTGTGTGTGTGTGTGTGTGTGTGTGTAAGAGAATATTAAGATAATTCATATATAAATAATATTGATAAATGAAGGTTTTCACTCAAAAATAATCAAAATTGGATAAAGGAAAGAAAATACTCCAAGGAATAATGATTCAAAGAATGAAAATATTTTTTTCAACGTTATCTCACAATAGTAGTCTCATTTTCTAAGTGCACCATAAAGTAAACTCTTTTAAAATCAAGAATAACTTGGGCACAAGAACAACTTCATATTATGTAGTGTATCAAAGGTGGAAACCTAAATCTAGAGAAAAATTAATTCAATAATGTGGATTTCATAGATGTAGGGCCTTCAATAATGTTGAAAGCAACAAGCATTCAAGATAAATTCTTCTACCTACCACCAAACAAAGCTATGGTTTGATTATCACATCAAGAAGGCAAATCATATTGAGATTACCATAGAATCACTAGACATCAAAAAAATAATTATGAGGCATTACAATGATAGATCCAAAAACTTAAGTATGAAGGGATCATAAGGTAATATAGATACAATAAGATTAGCCTCTACTAGTTTCTAAAACAACTCAGTATAGAGATAGGCCACATAGAAATCACAAATGTCCATGAAAGGACATTTTGACTATCTAGGTTTATATCGAGAATGAGTATTGGAAATAAGTTCCCATTAATATGAGAAGATCCAAATACATGCACATATGTATTTATATAATAAGTAGGTCATGATATATAGGAATTTCAACATCTTAGACATTTTGAGGGATCAATATGATACTTTACATTATTAGTTGCTTGTGACCCAAAATTTATGGTCACGCTCATATTGGTGATGGGTATAGGAGACCAATAACATGATACATTCATTCATAAATGGTTAGATTAAATGGAGGATACAATATATGCACATAATAAGGGCTTTACATTCAGATTTGGGGATATTAAAATAAAAATCTGCCATTATAGAAATAATGATGATCACAAAATCAAGGTTCCAAGAACAAGTCCAATTTTAGTATACACTAATAGAAAACATGAGACTTCACATATAGTGGAACAACATGCAATACGTATGCATAATATTCAAGAAACAACAAAATGAAAGGAAATTATCATAGATGAACAATATTATGATGAAACTAACAATGATGATATGTGGGCATTTAACATGATTCAATATCTATAATTAATAAATCTTCCACTAGATCCAATACTTGATTGTCTACATCCCTTGGCTATGTTATTAAGCCTATAAATTTCACACAATTCATAATCAAATATGAAAAATTACAAAAAAATGAAAATATATATATAAATATATGTGCACCACAAGGTGGAGGAAAGTCCTACATCTATTGTTCATGTCATATGAAACCTATATGTCCAGCACTCGCTCGTGTATCCCATGAAATTTATGTGCATATAGAAAAGGATATGTGATTTACGATAATGTGATAAACAACATAAATGTAAAATGTATAAATAAATATATGTCATGTATGGGTCATGACATATATATATATATATATAGGCCATAAGGTGGAGGAAAGTCTTGCATCTAATTGTCCATGTCATATGAAACCTATATGTCTTGCACTCACTCATGTATACCGTGAAATATATGTGCATAGGAAAAAGGATATTTGATCTACAATAATGTGATAAACAACATAAATTTTAAATTTATACTAGAAATATGTCATGTACGGATCACGATATGCATTATATATATATATATATATATAATGCATTATATATATATATATATATATATAATGCATTATATATATATATAATATATGTGTATATAATATACATATGTATGTATATATAAATTTAAATATATAATATGTATTATATACATTTAATATATACATATAATATATATTATATATAAATATAATACATTATATATATAATGTATTATATACATATAATATATATTATTTGTATATAATATGTTGTGTGTGTGTGTGTCATGACCCATAAATGACATATATTTCTAGTATACATTTAACATTTGTATTTTTTATCACATTATTGTAGATCACATATCCTTTTTCATATGCACATACATTCATGGTATACATAAGTGAGTGCAGGACATATAGGTTTCATATGACATGGAAATTAGATGGAGGACTTTCCTCTACTTTGTGGCCTACCCATGCCTACACTGGGGGCATCTCTTTGGTACATCTATTTTGGTTACATTTTTTATGGCCATTTTATTGATCATATTTAACTATTAATGTGTCTTTCACTTTCTTATATTAATTAGAGTCTTATATGGATATATACTTTACCATGTGCAGTAGTTACATATATTGATAGTATAGACTAGATTTTCTTATTTTATGCATGCTTGATGCTATTACTTCTTGTATTTTGTGACCATTTTTTGTTAAATATAATTGTTTTATATTTATAACTAACTATTTGTTATTTCCCACTATTGCTAACTCATGAAATGTGTCTATACCAAACTAAGGAAGACTTCCCAATTTGAAAAATAGTTATTGAGTATGCCTAGACACTTTTGGCAGAGGAAAATGCTTATGATAATGGGAACTATAAAAGAGTTATAAGTAGTGTCCTAGTATTTTACCCTAATTTAGATTGTATAACCTTGATTAAGATATAAAATATGTATAATAAATATTCATATAATTTACATTTATACTCATACAAACTGAATGTTCCTATTTATCACACAAGCTAAATATAGAAATAAATGACAAAAAAGGGGTAATAAGGCTCTTAGCTTATTTTTATGCTTTGTTTTTGTATTCTAAATTTTTAAATACTTCATTATTACCCTTTGTGATAGTTTTATGTGCAACTAAATTAGAAACTAATTATCAAATCCTTTCAATTCATTAACGTCATCCCTAGACAAGCTCATCAAAATTACTAATTGAAAGTGAAGTTATTGTATAAAATCCTTGATGATGTAGATAAATCACTCTTCCTCATGCCTATTCAACCTATGAAACCTACATTCAATAAAGCTTGCTAACAAAATTGTCAATCTCCACTTATATTTTCAATTCTCCCTTTTTGTTTGATGACTATCTCTTTCCAAACCTATTACTTTAGCTTATTTATGAAATTCACTCTAATTTATTCTTTCTATATCTTTCATGATTCCATACATCTCATATTTCCTTCATTGTCACTCTCTTGCATTCATCTCATACACTAGTCTTTCTTTTCATTGTAGGCTTCTTTGGCAAAACACTTGGATTCTTATCTTAGGTCTTATTTATAATATCTTGATCATTTATAGCTTATTTTAGGTCTAATATACAAGTTTCAACTCACTTCACACTCTCCCACAATCTCCAAGTTCCTTCTATACTCCTTACACCCTCTCTTCTCTTTGTATCTATTAGCCTGTTTTCTTGGTTTTCTCTTCTATACGGATAGTTATAGCACCATATTTAGAAAATAGAAGAATTATTTGGCACCTTATATCATTTTTTAATTTTCCATGAAGTTTTAAGGCTTAATTCTTTGTCTAGAACCCTTTCATAGCCTCTTCTACTCTCCAACTAGTCGTTTTAGGTCTCATTGACCCTGCTTACAACACAATCTTTTGAAAACCATACAAGGAAGTTTGTATAAGGACAAAAGCTTTAAAATGTATTAAAACATGTTTATCCCCAACATAAGACCAAATTTTTTGGATTTTGACTTGTCAAGTCCCAAGATATTCACATTTCAAGCTAAAACCCTAGGAAAGGTCTATTTAGGCCTATGCATGGTTGAGACCTCTCAAAATTATCTTTACTAAACTTATTGAATATGGAAAGACATTTAAGACATAAAATAGGTCTATCCTAACCTAAGTTAACTTACCCAATCAACAAATTACTTCCTCCAATCTCCAATCTACTATGTTTCTTCACTTTGACAGAATTTAAGATCTTTTCCAAGGGTTTCAACAAGGTCATTATTTTTACAAATCTATTTAATCTCTTTTCACACAACTTATCAACATCCTATACACTCTTCCTTGACAAATACAATATCTTTAGCTAGTGGAATACTAGATAAAACCATGTTGTTTTTTGAGGGTTTTTACCCTGTTCACAGGTCTAAGAGGCAACTATTTAGTTTAATCTATATATTATCACTTTTTCATGTATAATGATCCTTATATATGCTCTACCTAACCCTAACACACCTTCCCAACTCTTTTATATCTCCTTAATACTTTTGTAGA
Source organism: Torreya grandis (assembly GCA_037957365.1). Classification (NCBI taxonomy): domain Eukaryota; kingdom Viridiplantae; phylum Streptophyta; class Pinopsida; order Cupressales; family Taxaceae; genus Torreya; species Torreya grandis. The sequence continues at coordinate 571,233 of JARHVA010005459.1, read as the reverse complement.
GTGTGTGAACTTTTTTTGGATACTGACTATATAAGGATTTTCAATTGTTGTAGGCTTATATTGAATCTATTCAAAAGGAGTATGCAACCACTTACGTAAATCCACAAAGATTAATAATATCATGTAAATAAACTTTTATATAACTATAAATAAATCTTCAACTACTTTTACAAGGTTATTCTTCTCAATGTAAATACATAGTCTCGTATTAAAACATAGAATGCAGGAAATACATGATCTCTATTTGATTTCATCAGGAAGTCTTATCAAATTAACTAAAAACAATGTCTTGAACCATAAATACTTGAAAATAATGGTTTATCAATCCATATAAACACTAATTTTTGTTTTAAAAACCTCTACTTGTCTAAAATACATGCTCAAGGCTATTTGATCATAGTATGCAGATTCTACAGAGCCTCATACAAATGTTGTTTTAAAGCTTATAAGACCTTCAATACTTAAATTTTAATTCACAAGTAAAATCTACACAAAAACATATAATATTCTTCCTCTAGCATATCAACTTTATTAATTTCATTCCTTTACAATGTCAACTCTATGACCAGGATAAAATACAGAGGCTCTTTACTTTTTCACTATCTCCTTATTTTATAACTCTATTTCTTGCCATCTTTTAATTCTAAAACTAAATACCTACTTACTTATATTTTATTAATCTCATGCCTACCTCTATCCAAAACTCATTACATTATACATATGAGTGACCACTTATTGATAACTAACTCTGGAAACTACCTTCAAAGGTTTTTCATTCTACATTCTTGGTTTTTCCACCTAAGTCATGTTTTGTACATGAAAACATATTCCTAAAACACCTAGACCAATTTATACACTTATACCCATATTATATTCTTTTAAATTTATCCAAACACTCCTAATAACACTAAATACATTTCAAAATTTCAAAATTATGTTTTGGCAGGAAACACTTCCCAAGCCAAGAACACCTTATAAAATGATAAATAATGACTCTATTACACTTATAAGGTCCTTATAGTACTTATACCACTTTAATAAACCCAAAAAAACTGAAATATGTAAACTTATTTTATGCCCATGCATCATACTCCCAAGGTAGGAAATAATGGAACTCCAATGATCTATTATTTGCTTCTTCTTTCATATCTTCTATTTTAGGTTCCTTGGATCATCTTTGTCTTATATTTATACTCTTTCCTTAATAAAATATTTCTTATTCTCATGTTTTACTCTATCATAGACAAGTATACCTTCTTGTTTCCACCTCTTGCTTGCATCAACTTGCACTTCATGTGCATTCACCAACTTGCACTTCATATGCATTCACCCTTTAATCTTTTCCTCTATCATGTGGGATGTAGATTCCCATATCTAATATTATTTTAATTTCACTTTCACCTACTCTCAACATGGTATTTATTCTTTCAAAAAAAATAAAAATAATTTCTTGCTTACTTACTTCAAGTTGCTACCAACATTTCTCTCTCTTCATGTTCTTGGTTCTCTATTACATGCTTCTCAACTATTGAAACGTGTTCTTCCTCTTCATTCACCATCACTTCACCTTGTAATTCTCTCTTTATGGCTACTACTTCTACCTCTAATTACTCACTATTGTCATATACAAACTTATAATCAAATTCAATACCTTTGCCCATCAGCTGTATTTCATTTTCCAATCCTTCTATGAGGCTTTCAAACTAATTTTTTCCTTATTCATCATTCCCATCACACATATGGAAGTAACCACCTTCTTTTTTATCACCCATTTTCATCTCTTCCCTCTCAATTTATTGTTTGTCTTATTCTAATTGTTTACTTGGCTATTCACTCAACCTATATCTCATTTTTCCTTCTTAAGTTATTTACATAACAACTTCTTCTACATTCTCTCTTTTCTCATTTCTTGCATCCTTATTTTTTTCATCCACTAACTTATTGGCCACTTTAATGTCTTATTTCTCATCACCCATCCATATTATGGGCTTCCCATTCTTCTCAATTACTCTAGCATGACCAATAACCTATCCATCTTTTGCCTCATCTTTATCATCTCTTTCACCATCTCTATTCTCTTCCTCTCCTTGTGGTAGTTATCATCAACTTTGAAATATTTGTTATTTTCTCTCTCTTCCCTCATCTTATTGAATATATTTATCAATTATTATGTCTAATTTTGACTTATACCTCTCTCTGACAAGCCTTCACTCACTTACCACATCTTGACCTCTCATTAGGTCTATCTCATTCACTTTGACCTCACCTGGGTCATTTACTCTTGTCCTTCCACTGGGACACTCTCTCTTCTCAAGATCACTTATGATTTAATCTTTGAGCTTCCTAAATATCTATATCACTCATTCATCAAGCCTTCATTGGCTCAGGGCTTACTACCATAATCTACCTTCATGCACACTTTATGTTATCTCAAAATCATAAATAAAACATCAATTAAAAAAATAAAACATGTACCTTCTTGATTTATGGTTGTCCTTAATATTCTCCAAATTAATATTTTTTATTTGATACCAAAATATATAGATCAATCACTCTTCCTCATGCCTATTCAACCTCTAAAACCTGCATTCAAGAAAGCTTGCTAATAAACTTGTCAATCTCCACTTATCTTGTCAACTCTCCCTTTTTGTTTGATTATTGTCTCTTTCCAAACCTATTAATTTGGATTATTGATGAAATTAACTCTAATTTTAGGCTTTATATATATCTTTCATGATTCCATACATCTCATATTTCCTTCATTCTCACTCTCTTACATTCATCTCATACACTAGTCTTTCTTTTCATTCTAAGCTTCTTTGGCAAAACACTTGGATTCTTATCTTAGGTCTTATTTAGATAATATTGATCATGTATAGATTATTTTAGGTCTAATATACCTATTTAAACTAACTTCACACTCTCCCATAATCTCCAAGTTCCTTTTATACTCCTTATACCCTCTCTTCTTTTCTTAGCTATTAGCCTTTTTCTTGGTTTTCTTTTCTGTATAGATAGTTACTGTACCATATTGAGAAACTATAAGCATTATTGGTCAACCTATATCACATTTTAACTATCCATAAAGTTTTAAGGCTTAATTATTTGTCTATCTCCCTTTTCTAGCCTCTTCTACTCTCCAATTAGCCCTTTTAAGTCTCTTTAACCCTACTTACAACACAGTCTTTTAAAAACAATACAAGGAAGTCCATATAAGGATAAAAGATTTAAAATGTCCTAAAACATTTTTATCCCCAAAAAATGACCAAATTTCATGGATTTTGACTAGTCAAGTCCCAAAATATTCATATTTTAAGCTAAAACCCTAGGACAAGTCTATTTAGGCCTATGCATGGTTGAGACCTCTCAAAATTCCCTTTAATAAACTTCTTGAATATTAAAAAACATTTAAGACCTATAATATTTTTATCCTAACCTGAGGTAACTTCCCCTATCAAGAAATTACTTCCTCCAATCTCTAATCTACTTTGTTTCTTCACTTTGATAGAATTCAAGATCTTTTGCTACGGTTTCAACAGGGTCACTACTTTTACAAATATGTTTACTCTCTTTTACACCACCACATAAATTAATATCATTCCCAACCACTTATAAACATCCTATACACCCTTCCTTCAAAAATGTAGGATTTTTGGTTGGTGGAATACCAGATAAAACCATGTTGTAGTTGTTCTAGGATTTCTACCATGTTCACCAGCTTGAGAGACAACTATTTAGTTTAATCTATATATTATCACTTATTCATTTGCAATTATCCTTATATAGGATCCTTCTAACCTTGACACACCTTCCAAACTCTTTTATATATTTTTAATACTTCTATAGAGCATGTGAACCTTTTTTTGGATATTAATTGGTTTAAGGATTCTTAATTGTTATAGGCTTATGTTGAATCTATTCAAAATAAGTATGCAACCACTTACAGAACTCCACCAAGATTACTAATATCATGTAAAAAAAACCTATACCTAAGTATAAATAAATATTCAACTACCTTTTACAAGGTTATTATTCTCAATGTACATACATAGTCTCTTATTAAAACTCAACATGCAAGAAATACATGATCTCTATTTGATTTCATCAAGAAGTCTTATCAGATTAACTAAATACAATGTATTTAACCATAAATACTTAAAAACAAGGGTTTATCAATCTACACAAATACCATTTTTTGATCTATAAACCTCTACTTATCCAAAATACACGCTTAAGGCTATTTGATCATAGTATGCAGATTCTAGAGAGCCTCATATAAATGTTGTTTTAAAGGTTTTAAGACATTCAATACTTCAATTTTAGTTCATAAGTAATATCTACACAAAAATTTAGAATATTCTTCCTCTAGCATATCAACTTTATTAATTTCATTCCTTTACAATATCAACTATGTGACTAGGATAGAATACAAAGGCTCTTTGCTTTCTCAATACCTCTTTATTCTGTACCTCTATTTCTTTCCATCTTTTACTTCTAAAACTAACTACCTACTTTCTTCTATGCTATGAATCTCATGCCTACCTCTATCCAAAACTTGTTGCATTATATATATGAGCAACAATTTATCAATAGCTATGGCAACTACCTTCAAAGGCTTTTCATTCCACATTCTTGGTTTTACCACGTAAGTCATGTTTTATATGTGAAAAAATATTCCTAACACACCTATACCCATTTAGACACTTATACCCACATTACATTCTTTGACATTTATCCAAACACTCCTAATAATACTAAATACATTTCAAAAATTCAAACTTGTGTTTTGGTGGGAAACTTTTCCTAATCCAAGAACACCTTATACAATGACAACTAATGACTCTATTACACTCCTAAAATCCTTACATTAATTCTACCACTTGAATATACCTAAACAAACTGAAATATGTAAACTTATTTGATGCCCCTACATCACTTGAGAACCATTGTTTTCACCTTATATGATTTTATTATCCCTATAATTCTCTTTTCTAATTTTACTTATCTACATATCTATATAGATGCACCTATATCTTCTCTTCTTGATCAATCCATGATTTTACATAATATAGTCAATTTAAAATGGGGTATTAAGTGAAAGGTTTGAGTTGGACAGACCTTGGTTAATCCCCATTAACTAACCAAGCAATATACTACATTACCACTAATTTGAAGAAGGTTCAAACTTGAATGTATTTCTTCATGAAATGTGTATGTGTGTAATTTTTAATAAATATTATATGCTATTTTACCCATTTTTTCCCTCAATAAAATCATGTAAATGTAATTTTGACCTTTGTAAACATCAAATTTAGCCTTATCGGTACTATAGATGTAATGTGTAGTGTATCTAGTTTCTTGTAATAATGAATGTTTGTCCCCAAATGCCTTCCCATAACCTTGTATATATAAATATCTCAAACTTTGAATTTAGGAATTAATGGATCACAAAATTAAACCCAAAAATACTCAAATAAGCACAACTAATGATCCAAAATGGAAACATGCCCAAAATACTTAGAAAAGGCACCTAGGACATTTCCATATTTTTTAGTCATTAACATTGATGTTAGTGATTGTATATCCTAAAACCACCCATGAGATTATAAATACTCATAGTTAGGTAAAAATACCAAGGATCCTTGAGGTGTGGTAAATCAATCTAAATAATAATAAGATGACGTGTTACAAAACTAAGTAAAGTTATGAAGAAAATTTAAAAGACCAAGAAAAATGTGTCGCTAGACTTTGTGTTCACAATTTTGGATTTGTATATGTAAATTTAATTGTGAATAAGGGTTGTACCAAATTTGGGTGTCTAAAAATTCCTTCCTATAATCTAGAATTTTAGTGAAACTATAAATACTAGTTTTAAAGGAAAAAAGAGAATGCCAATCTGTGTTAGAAAATATGAATTTGTATCTTTTGTTGCCCTAGTGTTCCATAATGCCCAAGTATTATTATAAAATAATTTTTATATATTTAGATAAATTTCATCCTAAATAGAAGTCTAGTGATAATAAAAAATCAAAATATATTAAAATAACAACTATGATTGTATGTATGTGGTACATTATTACTCTGGAGTATGCTCATAGAGTGGATATGTCATGGGTCATGAGATAACCCAAACAATGGAGATGGATGATTTTAGTATTATTCATTTTTTGGCTAGGGAAAAGGGAAAGTATTAGATCATTGAGTGTCACCAAACCTCAACCATAATACTTAGATAACTAATCTAGCATTGATCTTGCACCCCAAGATGATAATGTGGTAACCACATAATGGGTTCACTATGGATAATGCCATGGCCCTTGAGAATCATTAATAATTAACATAAATTACTTCAAAAAACATGAATCAACCATTTTAGATAGACTTATAGATTAAAAATTGCTCACTACCCAATGCCATTGAATTGTGTTTTCAAATAAACACTATAATAATGCTCATGCAAAATGTGTATATGTACATGAACTAGTATCAGGCCTTATTGAATCAATGCCAACTATAAACTCACATAACATTCATGTGCATGAACAAATTTCATACCTCATGAATATGTAATGGTGTAAATGTGCATGAATGAATATCATGCTCTTTAAAAGTGTGCCAACTAATATAAAATGTTATGCATATATATGTTAAATCTAAGAACCTGTATCTCAAACCTATATGTATGTGAAAACATAAAATTTATATTTATGTAAACCATATGAATATGCATGCCATATTCACTCAGTTGTATCTACATCTATAATTTATGACTCATGTTTCTATAAAATGAGTGCATATGTGTGGCATATGCCACCCAAAGTTTGTATCATTGCATAAATATTTATTCCGTATATGAATCAAGATGACATATGAACCATTTGGAAATATCCAAATTTTTAAATATGTATGACATGTGTGGGGCATGACCCCAATGTATATGATGTATGTTATAATATGACTCATCCCAAAATATTAAATCAATTAGACCATATCAATATGGGTTTTTCTATTCCATTGAAATGCACCAAGTGACCCAAAAATCTAAATAATATTACTTATATACAATATTTATTTTTTTAATAATCCTAATGTATGCCCCTTTTGATATGGTGTATTATGTTTTTTAATGGATCGTGTCAAACTATGTGTTAAAATAGGAAATGCAATCATTTGTGAAAGTTTTTAGAATTTTATTTAGCTTTTTAAATTGGTTGTATTGTAATATTCATAATTTGAAATGTATCATTGGGAGTATGTATGTTACATAGATTAACCTCAAATAAGAGTATAAAATTGGAATGATGTGATGGATTTGGCCTTAAATTAATATGGGAGGATTGTGGAAGGTAATAATATATAGAAAGAATGAATAATGCCCCCATAGAAGCAGAGCATAATTTCCTATAAGACTATTTTCAAAAAAATATAGTGTATTTGAAATGATCATTGTTATTCATGGAAATTTTACCATGTGTAAAATTATGTTATGTGAGTTCCAATGTAACTGACATGGAGTGATTTCAATATATGATGTCCTAGATATTATATGTATAAATTTAGTAAGTATTAATGTGTAAATTTAATTTGCATTGGTAATAGTGTAAAGTCAACTCATATAAATCGATTGTCTTTTTAGAATTTTTTAATTCATTTTAGCAATAAATTGATAGATATTTAAGCCATGATTTCATATAATACTGAGTCAATGAGGTCTATTGTCCACCTACTTTGAGCACCTAGAGGATAGATTGTAGTCCCAACCACCAGAGGACCTGGTATGTCTAAAAAAATTGCTTTCTTTAAGTATTTATTATGATTTTGTAAAATTTAAAAAAAAATGAAAAATAAGTTTTTCTAGGTGTATTTTAACTTTTTTGGAATCCTGATGTTAGTGCATGTCAATAGATAGTACCATTAGAGTCTTAGAATTCTTTGTCCTAAGACATGATAGAATTGTCTGACAAAGGGGTCTTTATCAAACTTTAGTGTTTAATGTAATAGTGTGTATTTGGATGGATAGGTCACTAAAAAATAGTAGTTATTTTATGATTGTATGAATAATATTTGTGTCATATATTCTCAAGTCTAATATTATTTTCATTTTTTCTTGTTTGTAAAGGGATATGTAGGTCTATAAGTTTTGATATGGTCACCACATGGAAGCTCTCAGCATATTAGGTCTATAAGATGATGATATGTAGATTCTTAATATATATGGTCTCAATTATATAGTCTATTCCATATGATATGTGCCTCATGACAACCTTGGTAGAGAGGTGGAACGCAAACATCTGCACTTTTAGCTCCCAACAGGGGAAATGATAGTAACACTAAAGGTTGTCTAGAGTATTTTGAGATTACTTATAGTTTTTCCTCATGTTATAGTTCAAAATACAGTTGGAAGGGGATATTTTATTTGCACTCATAGATATATGATTGGACAAGCTAGAGGGGACCAGTATCATGATGGAAGTACAAGTGTGTTATTTTTAGATTTTGTTCTATCAATTTTTCTATGGTTGAATAAATATGTGTGCATTGTCAGATTCCTTCATTAATGTGGATGGTGGGGCGGTATTTATTTCATATTACATGTAAATAATTCTCAATTATATCGAGGATCAAGGTACGAGGTAATCATGGGGTCATATAATGTTAGCTCATCTATATAGATGTTTTTATAGATTTATATTTGAGAGCCATGCCAAAGGCATTGGTGTTGATACTTTATTACATGTTTGGGATTATGAGGATATCACCATTGTGCAATTAGTTAAAGGACCCGATGGGATTGGGTACAATCTCATATTTTTGTCTATCATTGGGTATTAGACATGCATAAGAGTTTACCCATGATGAAGTATCATGTGATTTTACATAAGCTCACTCCTGATATGATTATTTGGAGACTATATATAGGTTATGTTGAATGTTCAGAGGATACAATATAGTTGCATCACATTTATGTTAGTGTTTGGTTGTAGGATCAATTTCTTGATCTATTTGAGATATTTTATTTCAAGAGAGTTACATAATAGTTTAGTATCTAGTAGGATGTGCCACAAGAGGCATGCCCTTAGATTTTCACTAAGAGGTTTATTCATCATCATAGTGATAGGTCTCATCTGAGTGTCAAATATTTATCTCCCTTACCTACAAGAGATGTACACCCTCAAGTTGTAATTATAGACAAAAATGAAGCAGGATGTATTTCTCTATATACTGAGTTGTGGGTAGATACCATATGGCCTATCATTTTTCCCATTATAGTAAATGATCCAGGTGACATTCCCCTAGCTTAAGGATGAAATGATTAAGGTGACACATGAGTAGGCCTGACTATACCACAACCTACTCCAATTATTTATATAGTTGATGTTATGGATTATAATAATTATATATATATATTGGTATATTAATATTTTATTTTGATTTTGTTTATAAGTTTATAATGTCTTGTATATCCACCAAGTTTTTTATAGGTGATGATTATTGGGTTATTATGGTAGATGTAGTTATTCATACTTTGATGCATAACATTTTAGATAATTTCATTGGAGAATATATAGAGATCATGTTGATGATATTACAAGTGTCTATGCAACTTTATTTTATCAAATTGATATTACAATCACAACTTATACTAAAAAATTAAGAGAGAGGGATGATTTTGAGGTAGCCCAGACTAGAGCTCAAATGCCTTCGCCAACTAGTACTAGTGGGACTTAGGTATAGACATTTTAAGCTATTATGTAGTCTTAAAATCTAAGCATGTCATAGTCTTGACTTGATTATGATATTTTGAGGATTAGGAGAGACATAATAAATCTCAATCCCAAGGTCCTAGGGATGATAGTTTTACAGTATCCATGAGGGCTATTGATTATAAAGGTAGTGATATGGATAACTCTAATGATCAAGGGGATGTTTCCCTCATTAGTGATTGACTTTGTTATTATTTTAAACAAATTATAGGATGTCTATGTGTGTGTGTTATTTTTTCTTGTGATGCTCTTTATTTCTACTTGCACATATTTAATATTTTGTATTATATGTGGTTTGAATGTTATATTTGCATATTATGGGAATGGAATATGTATAATAGTTTTTAATTTTAAAACATCACATGTTTATATATGAGATTAACCCATGAAAATATCACTTAGAATTGATGTGACCAACCACTCAGGAATAATAATGCATAGTAATCGTTTTAAACTAGTTGATTAACCTCTTTCTCAATGACTCTAAATGGTTCTTATTCTTGCTTTCATTGTGAAATTTTTTTTACTGGTTACACTTCTTGCTTTGTTACTTTTTATTTTAATTTTGGTATCCATATTTTCATTAGATATAATATAATTAAATTTATCTTCATTATTTCTTTATAATTCAAATATGTAAGTAAACCCTTTTGGAAAGTAAAATATATAGTCATATGAATCCTATCAAATATTTATCTCATATATTGTAGCCATGATTGTCTTAAAAAATATTGACATGTGCAATAATATTATGTACATATAGTAATGTATCAACTATCTTAAGTCCCATAGAGATTGGAATAGTAACATGCCCCATAGAATTTTTATGTGTATGTAATAAATTTGATCACTATATCCTATAATCTTAATAAATCTTGTCATTCATGTATTGTGTTGTTTCTTAGCATCTACAATAAATTTTTCTATATGTTCACCTATATAAGGACTCAAATAATCATCAATTCCTTAACAGGATCATCTTAGGAAACATCAATCCTCATAAAATGTGAACTAGAAGAAGATCTACTCTTATAAACATCTTCCTTAGAAGCCTGATAGACCATTGGCTCATTTACAGAAGCATCCTAAGATATCTCAATATTTTTCAAATGAGTAGTAGAATAAGAAGGAAAAGGGGACCTTATTGACTGAGCATCAACTTTCCAAATGTAATCCTTATACACAAGTTTTGTAATATTTTATCATAATTCATAATAGTCATCATCATCATTTCCATTAATATGATGATAATTTTGTAATGTTTTGGCCTTTGCTCATTCAAGATGATGAGGATTGTGATAATATTTTAGAGGTAAATGTATTAGCTTATTATCAATTAATTTCTATAGAATATCATGGGGTTTATCTTTGAAACTATCACACTTGAGTGGTTGGCTCTGAGTTATAGTAGGTGCCTTCATGGTAACATTGGTCTTTATGTCCTTTGATGCATGTCTTTTATTCAGGACCTTAAGTATACTTTTAGGAGGTAACACCTTTGATTCCACCTCCTTATTTATGATCACACTTTCAATTTATCTCTTGTGTACATTATGATTAATTTTCTCATGCATAACTTCCTTCTTAGGTAAAGGTGATGTTGAACTACTATTACTTGTTGCCTTGTAAGATTCATAATTGAGATTGAAGGCATAATTTAAATATCAATATCAAGTCTCTCAAAATATGGAAATAAGTTTTGGAGTGCTCTTTCCCCAAGTGGAAACACAATACCTTTACTAAAGATAAATTATTTTTCCATATCAAAGGGTCGATATAGTAAAGATTGTAATGTATTCACAAATCACAAAATGTAATGTTTAATAAGCTTGTCATGAACTTTTTTTAGAATTTTTAGATGTTCCAATGTAAATTTTGTAACCTTTTTCTTATTAAATTTGGACAAGAAAGCCTATTCTAATTTCTTAAAATAAATAAAGGACCCACTAGGGATGCAATAGGGCCAAGTTAAAGTGTCACCTTCTAAACTCTTGTGAAATGTTTTTAATAGTATTTTTCCATCATTACAACATTTCCCAAAAGAGTATTTATATTTATTTATATGGCTAAGAGGATCTCCATGGCTATCAAACAATTTGAGTTTAGGCATGACAATGTTTTTGGGATAAGTTGAATTAAATACAATTCATGTGGCAGGTTGTCTAGAGATAACACTATCATTCATATTAGCATTACATGATCTAAATTGTATAGTAGGAGAAAATACTTAATTTTTGAGGTCACCTATGGCATGCATCTTAGAAATGATGTGATGAGTAGGAATAATACTAGTTTGGAAAGGTTCATTTAGTGGTTTTAACTCACTATTTACTCTAAACATATGTACAATAGATTCTTCAACATTATTAATGCATTTTTTAGAATTGAATTCTAGATAACCCTCATTTCATAATTTTGAATCATTTCATAGCATGGAATCATCATTAAATGTAATTTATTAACTAATTGCATCACATTTTGTTTCAATATAAGGCTCATGCAAATAAATATTTTCACATTAGTTTTGAAGAAAGGAAAGAGAAACATCAAACTCATTTTTATCATTTTCCATTTGTAGAGGAGAAAGGATGCCATATGATTTTGTATCATTTTCCATTTATATAAAAGGAGGAGTATCACATTATTTTGTATCATTTTCCATTTCTAGAAAAATAAAATAAATATCACATTCTTTTTTATCATTTATCATTCTTGGAGAAAGATAAGAAGTATCATATTATTTTGCATCATTTACCATCTCTAGAAAAAAATCACATTATTTTGTATCATTTTCCATTTCTAGATAAAGATAAGTATCACAATCTTTTGTGTTATTTTCCATCTTTAAATAAAAAGAAGGAATATCAAATTCTTTTACATTAATAACATAATTCATCATGCATGTTCTATACACTTTTATTTTATAGCATCTAATGAGATGGATTGTGTTGGAAAACCATTGTAACAAACTTTGTGTGCTAAATGGATATTTTTTACAAAAATGAACATTTACATTTTTTTTGTTACTAAAAGTATCATCAAATGTAGACATATTATTTCAAGGAAACACATCATGAGCATTTTAATGTAAAACATCTATGCATGGTTCTATTGTATTTTCTTTTTTAAGTGCAATGTTAAAAACATGAGATAATGCATCATAATTTTCCTCTTGTTTTAGTGTGTGATTAAGAGAAGAGTGTAAAGAATTAGGTGAATTAGGTTTTTTATTTTAGAACTAGTTTTTCCATTTTATTTTCCATCGTATTCTTCACTATTGTAACAATCATCTTGATATTCATAATCATAATAATCTCCTTCATAAATATTTTTTGTGTATATAGTTAGCATCATTAATCATAAAAAATTTAACATTCATCAATTCACTATAATAAGCATAAGGGATGGAATTGATACATAAGAGGAAATATATAGGATGAGGGATAACAGGGTTTTTTAATTGGTTATTCATTTTTAATTTAACAAACCTTAATAAATAAAATGAGATAAATACAAGGCCTACTCCTAATAGGCAAGGAAACATAGAGATGTTAGGGTTTTAGAGATGTAAAACCCTATGGTTAGGGGCTACATATGTGTTTGACCCTTTTTATAATTAAGGGTAAGGATAATAACCTAATAAATTACAAATAAGAATATTCTATAATCAAAACAATTAAATAATTCATATTCACAATATATTCTGATATAGTGTTAAATTACAAAAATATGCTAAATATAGAAAGTACCATTCCAAATAATAATTTGATTGTTTAATCATGGAGGAATAATAGTTAGCTTATTAGATAATGTGAAAATATATTTAGTAAGTGCATGTGTCTAAATAGTCAAGATGATGCTCAGTTGTGATTCATCAGATTTTAGAAATTAGTTCTCTATCAGCCTAGACACTACCATCAGAAGAGGGACACTAGCATCGATGCTTCTATCCTAAACCTAACACTTCTATCCATAGTGAAGTACAAGTACTTTTATATAAATTACACCTACACCTATTATGGTTCCATGTCACCTTATAGATTATTTGTTTTGATCCTATGCACATTTTGATATCAATATGTATCTCAAAACCTTAGGTCTTATAATTAGCGCATGCCACCCTAAAAATTAGGGTCAATGGGATTAAGTGAGTTTGAGATAAACTTAAAGACCCCTCTATAAAATATTTCTACCTACATATCCATATAATATAAATAATTCCTAAGACTGATGTAGTTATCCTCTTTATGTGGGATTATGTGTGAACAATTATGTAATATGTTATATGTGAGTACATGAAATTATCTAACTTACAACTTAAAAAAAACTACTCATGGGATTCTCTTTGAATTATTTAGACCTATAATAATAATTTTCCTATGATTTATATACAAATAGGTAAGAATAAGGTAGTATAACTCAATTTTTTGAGAGATTTAGGAAATTGATAGCTGTTTGTGTGTTAGTTGCTAGAGGTCTAAATGAGTGGGCTTTAGTTTGTATTTATACTACACATTTTGAAAATATATCATGAATTGGTTAATGAAGGTAAATAATTTGACTCATACATATCAAAATATTTTCAAATTTGAGTGTTTGTAAGGTATGTATAATAGTATTAGAATAGGGACACTAGCATCGATGCTAGTGTCCAAATATGGATGGTAGTGTCTAGGAGAATAGGAAAATTTTGAAGATCTATAACTAAAATTTAAGGATACATATTAGGTTTTAAGAATACTATGGGCTATAGGTGATCTTGGTAATTAGAATATCAGAGTCGCACTATAAGATAAGCATTTAGGCACAATAAGATGGTGAACACAAGCCTTGTAGTAATAAAAAGGTCTTAAACTGAGGGTTGATACATGAGTGATATTTTCCAAGTGTATAGGAATACTTTATCATGTAAAATCCATATTTATCATCTACATTTACCCAATTAAATCTATTAATGCATAAATATTAAATTACTAGGTTAAATGAAATAATTGTGTATCATGGTGTGTACAACACACCTTGATTTGACTTTAGCCCTCCTAATTTTAATTTATTTTGTATTACCTATAACCAATAGCATGTTATAGTGTAATTATTACATATAATCTAAAATTTTAAATAACTAAAATTCTTACAATAAAAGAGAGTAAGGAGTACACTTGTGTGTCAATGCAACCAAGTTTCCCCTTAGCAGTTTATTTTAATAATAATGTTTCCTATATGAAACATTAGAGACTGATGTCCAAATTTAACCATGGTAATGTGAATAACATAATTGGAGGATGATTATGTCAAGTTCATCGAGTGTGTTTAATCTTGATCACACATCTCAAATATATACATAATCTAGCCAATCTCACCCAAGTCAAATGGTATAACCATCTTAACCTATAAACTCTATCAAGTATATTAAATATTTATCGCAGTACTCAAGGGAGCCAAATTATTGTATCAGATAAAATATCAATCAATGTGTCTTGGTAAGATAAATTCATAAATATATAAAATATAAATTTTTATCTATAATTTAGTAATTTTCATGGCATATGCATCTCTAATGTGTCTCAAAATGAAGTATCTATCAAAATGTAACCTCTGCTCTATAAATTGTCTATAATATCTATCACAAATCTAAAAAACTTTATCCTAAATATGTGAAAACTAGTGTCAAATACATAAAATTTTGACCCAAGTATATATCTAAATCATGTAAATTGTTTCAAATTTTTCTAACTATGTCAACTATGTAAGTGAAATCATGTCTCTATGACATGTCCCCACTGATATGTCCCCCCTTTTGAGGTGAGGGGAATACAACATGATGGTCACCTTAACTCAAAATGATAAGATAGCCATGTTATATATGTATCAACTTATATTAAAGAATAATATATTAGTCTCATGTCTAAATAGATATATCAATAAAGCTCATAGTATCAAAACATAGCAAGCCCTAAGATGCATGATATGGATCATGGCAATATCTATAAGTAATAAGAAAATCTCCTCAAAAAATTAAGCACATACACAAGAGCATTTAATGTCATGCTAAATGGGGTCTAAGGAGACTATAAATAAGGGGAATGTTAAAAATTACACACTCAAATGGGAAGACATCTTTAAATGTCCACACACCATAGAAATAATCAACACTTAGGGAATTGTGACCAACAAACAAGGATCATGTTAAAATGTTCCAAAATTAAGAAAGGTAAGAAAAAATAAGTACACTCAATTAATCTATGTGAAAATATGAATAAATGAATTATAAGAAACTACCATAATCATATCATACTAAATCATGCATACATGTGTTAGCAATATGTCATGTATCAAAGCATATCTAGCACACTATGTAAGATGTAAACATGAGTATAGGCATGTATAAGCATTAGTATATAAACTCAATATGATAATTTAAAATGGTCATAAAATAATTGAACATGTATCAATCATGATCAATAGAATCAAGATGCCCCCAACGTAGTGTGTCAAGCGAGAAGAGGAAATGTTCAAAATTTACATGCTCATGTATTAGGGATCTAGTATAAGCATGTATCACACTCAATTACACCAAAACATATGTGTTTATATAGATTAAATTATATGATATCTACTAACATGAAGTAAACAACATATGCAAAATCTAGTAAACATGTAAAAGGATAAATAATTTTTATAATTTTGATTTATCTGAATGATTTTATATTTTCTTGATTTTTTTTCAAATTTATTTTTTATTTTTTTTAATTTTATAAGAAACAAATGTCTAGATTATTATTCCATCTAATGGATGCTTAAAAGGTGTTTTAGATGGATAATATGGTACAAAAAATTAGTCATGTTGTCAAGGATCATACATTTGTGCCAAATTTAGAGCTATAGAATCTATGATACTCTATGTTTGACTCATAGGACTATGGGGTCATGAAGTGGTATTAGAAGATGAAGTCATTCATGGAACCCATTTTTTAGTGATTTTTTTATTTTTCAATGTAATTTTGGGTCCTGGTACCCTCTTTGAAACATGTTGATTTGTTCTCAATAATTGGATGGGCCATACAAGTTTAGATGGGGACTTCATGGGGTCCATTATGTATCTCTAAAAAATCAGCCTCTCAAGTATTTTTCACCTCGTAAATAGGATTTCCCTTTGCTTACCCTTTCACTCATTATTAATCTTAATAGCTTATATATTTAGCTATCCTAGAATAAATGTCTCTTATTGTAGTAGATGCTCACACTAAATCCCTAAAGTTGTGATTACCTTGTTGACATGAATATACTTGAGACATTTATGCACTATATAGGGTGTTGTGTGGAGCTTATGAATCCAATATCATATTAATAACATATTAAATACTCCCATGTGTGTTATAACTAAAAATGTGGTGGTCACATGTGCTAGAACAACTTATAAAGGTAAATCAATCTCACTAAAAACCTCTTGTACTTTCCATAAAATGCCTTGATCATCTTGGTCAAAGGGTATAAATCATCATGTGTTTATCCCAAACGTGTGGGTAATTTCATAGTACATACATTCTCATGAACCATTATCAACCATAACATTTTTTATATGTTGGTAATCAATATATATATATATATATATATATATATATATATATATATATATATATAATCAACAAGTAATTAAGATCTAAATTATCATCAACAATTTCATTGTCACCAAATGTAATAAAAGGCCTCTAAACAAATAGGAGGTATTTCACATGTAAATGTGTCAATAATCCAATATAATGGGTTCCCATAATGTGGTGGAGGATGTACATTATATTCCATTTTCACTTTCAATGCTTCCTTATAATTATCTTGTAATGGATTATTAAATATATTCTAGTTTTGGTGGTCACCACATTATGACCTTGAATCCTTTAGAGAATCATAAAGTGTAAGTTGTTCACTATAAATGAGGTCTTGTATCTTGTGTTTAATTTTGAAACATTTTTTCATAGAATGACCAAAACATTGGTGATATTCATGATAAGCATTTATATCATATCCTTTTTTTAGAGATCAACTCATAATAACATCTAGAAGAGGTAGAAATATGAGATGACACTCCACCATCTTCTTAAGGAGCGAAGCAAAAAATTAGATAATCATGTAAATTACCTCTTAATTGCATTAGATAATATGAGATGATTAGGTTATGATATAGTATTCACCATTATTTTTGATTCTTTATATGAAATTTTATATTTAATGTAGTCAATGTGTTAGCTACATACTTAAGCTTGTTTAATGAATAAGTTTCATTTATTCATCTCAAAAAATATGGCATAAGTCATCAAAATATTTAAACTTCTTGAAGATAATAGACTCATGTAATGGGTAAAACAAGATTTGCTTAAAGATATCTTCAATATGTTTATATACCATTGGATTTGTCATTTTTGCCAACATTATCTTGTACCTCAAAACATATTCATTGATGGGCTCATCAACACCTTACTTGATCTTTGTAATTTGTGCATATGACATCTTTTTAGTATTGTTGATATAAAAATGTTATAAAAAGTGATCTGATAGAGGCTGAAATGCTTTTACTAATTGTATTGGTAAATCATAGAACAATAATAAAGCATAGTCCTTTATATTTTTTAGGAATTATTTGGTGAAAATTATATCATTGGAAACATAATCAAGACATGTTACATGGAAATATCATATATGTTGTTCAAGATCACCGTTGACATCATAAAGTGTGAACTTGGGTGCTATAAAATCAATTGGCAAAGGTTTCAAATATATCTCAAGTGCAAGATGATTATGTAATACCTCTTGTGAATCAATAGCATGAGTAGATTTTGAAGCATTTTGCTAAATAGTTATAACCTTAGCTTCCAAATCTTGAATAACTCGGATAATGGTTTGCATAGTAAATCCATTGGGATCAATATTTGATATATATGAAGTTACCAAAGTGGATGCAAACACTACTTATGTTGATGTAGGAATTGAAACTGATAATTTATTTGAATTATTGATTATTCCCATGGAGGATGTAGCAATATTTATTCAATCTCTAGGGAATAATAGGTTAAAGACATATCTTGTGTCCCACTAGATGTTTAAATCAATGGTGTGTTAAATGGAAGGGATACTTTTATTGAATTGGTAATATTACCATTTTAAATATTCATCATTACTAGATGTGGATGCATTAGTCTTAGCATGTTTACTAATTTCATCTCGTGTGACATACAAGAATGCATCAATTAATTCATGATTTGTATAGAGATGATGAATTAATGATTACTTATCTTCAATTTAAAAATTATCTTTGTTAGTAACATTTTCCATCTCTTATAAATAAAAAAACAAAGATGCATATAGTAATGGATGAATTCATATCTGAAAAATGATCACAGCAATTTGGAAATTCTAGAAGGTTGAAAACCCTATGGAAAGCTATGGCTATGTAAGAAGACTCAAAGGTTAGGTTCAACAAATGTCTGACCCTTTTTAGAATTAAGATTGAGGATAATATCCTAATCAATTAATAATAAGACTATTCTATAATAAGAATAATTAATTAATTCATATTCACAATATATTTTGATACAGTGTTGAATTATATAAATATGCTAAATATAGAAAGTACCATCCCAATATAATTATATTATTTAATGATGTGTAAGAACATATAATAAGTTCAAGTGCAGAAATAATCAAGATGATGCTCATTTATAATTTATCAAATTCTAGAAATCAACACTTTATTAGCCTAGACATTGTTGTCAAAATAGGGACACTATCATCAATGCTTCTATCCTAAAACTAACACTTCTATCCATAGTGAAGTATAATTACTTATATTTAAATTCCACCTGCACTTATTATGCTTCCCTGTCACCTTGAAAATTATTTGTTCAAATCATGCACACATGTTTTAGATATCAATATATAGCTCAGAACCCTAGGTCCCCCAATTAGGGCATGCCACCTTAAAAAATAGGGGTTAGTGAGATCAAGTGAATTTTATCTAACCTCAAAGACCCAATTGTCAATGAGTTTTGCCTACATATCCATATACTTGGAAGAGAGCCTCATGATGATGTAGTTTTCCCCCTTATGTGGGCTTGTCTGTGAACAATTATGCAATAAGCTATATGTGATTTTATGTAGTGATCTAACTTGAAACTTGACAAATACTATTCATGGGATAATATTTTAATGCTTTAAACCTGAAAGAATACTTCTCCTATGAATGATATATAAACTAGGAAGAATAGGGTAGTAGAACTCAGTTATGAGAATAAGGTAGTGAGATTGGTAGGTATTTATTTGGCAGTTGTTAGATGTCTAAATAAGTGGGATTTGTTTTGTATTTATGTCATAGATTTTAAAAATATCTCAAAAAAGTGTTAATAAATATAAATAGTTTGACTCATACATATCAAAATATTTAAAAATTTTAGTATTTGTAAGGTATAGGTGTTAGAACATGGACACTAGCATTGATGCTAGTGTCCAAATATGTACGGTAGTGTCTAGGAGAATAGGAAAATGTTAAATCTCTGTAAATAATATTGAAGCATATATATCAGATTTTAAGCATAATTTGGGTTAAAAGTGTTCTTGGTAATCATAATATCAGGGTCAGAATATAAGATAAGAACCTAGGCAAGTGAGATGGTGAACGCAATCCTTGTAGTAGTGGAAAGATATTAAACTGAAGTGTTGAGCCATGAGTGATATTTTCCAAGTGTAAAAGACTATTTTGTAAAATTCACAACCAAATCTAAATACATAAATCTAAAAATCTAGTGATAAAAAGAGGAAACCCTAAATGGACCTAGGGTTTTTATACATTTTTATACACTATACAAGTTCACTAATATGTTTTATCCCAATAGGGATTGCACAAACCTAATTAATATATAAATTATGTATAATTTATATTTCTAAAATATAAATTTATACACACAAACTGAATGCTCCTTTGATTTATTGCATAAGCTAAATAGATACATAATTGAGAAAAAAAGGGGTAAGAAGGATTTTATCTAATTTTTACTCTTTATATTCTAAATTTGGGAATGCTTCATTATTACCCTTTGTGATAACTCTATGTGTAGCTAGATCATAAAATGACTATCAAATCCTTATAATTAACTAACATAAACCCTCAAAAATTCTATCGATGTTGCTAACTAAAGTGATGTTACTATCTGAAATTCACAAGAACCATTGTTTTCACTTAAGATGATGCATGTTTTCCTTTTAATGTTCTTTTTCACACTTAATTATCTTTATATTTGCATGGATGCACAGGTGTCTTCTCTCCTTACTTAATCCCTAATTCTACATAATATAACCAATGTGAAATGGGGGAAACAAGTAAAGGGTTGAGTTGGACTAACCTTGGCCCATCCCCATAGACTAACCAAGCATTGCACTACATTTCCACTACTCCAAAGAGGACTCAAAATTGGATGTAGTTATCCTTTTAATGTGTATGTGTGCAATTATGAATTCAAGCCAAGATGCTCTTTTACCTATTTTTACCCTTAATACAAGCATGAAAATTTAATATTGAAATTTGAAAACTTCAAATTTAGCCTTATCAGTATTATATATGTAATGTGTAATTTGTCTAGTTTATTATAGAAATGAATACTTGTCCCCAAATGGCTTAAAGTAACCTTGAATAGATAGATATCTCAAACTTTGAATTGGGGAATTAGTGGCACATAAAATTTGAGCCAAAAATACTCAAATGGGCCCAACATATGGTTTAAAAAGGAAATGTTCCCAAAAGACTTTTAAAACGGGCCTAGGACATTTCCAAAATTTCTAATCACTAATGTTGGTGTTAATGATTGTACATCCCAGAAGTGGTTATGAGCCTAGAAAGACTCATAGTTAGGTTAAAAAAACTAGGGATCCATATGGGGTAGTAAATTAGGATAGAAATAATATGATGATGTGTTTAAAATCCAAGTAAAGTCAATTATAAAATTTAAAATACCAAGATAAATGTTCCACTAAGTTCATTTTTCATAATTCAGGATATGTATATGTAAAGTTAAATAAAAAGTATTGTGAACATGGATTGTACCAAATTTGGGTATCTATACTTGGGAGTGTAAATCAATGATCTGAGATATGGATTAGGTTTATCTATGAATATGAGATGTTCCTATATAGACTAAGTTAATCCTAAATAGGTGTATCTAGTGAATATATTTAGCTAAGGCAATAGATGGATAGACAGATAGAGGGAAAGTGTGCTCAAGAGTCAAATATATGTGCAATGTCAATGTATGTCAAAGTTAATATTGCCAAAGGTCTTATATAAAATTGATGTGTCTACAATACTTAATAATAGTAATTAATGACTTAGTGCATATTTTTTTATGTGATCATTATCCACCATAACACTCTATATGGGATACAAGTCAAATAAAACACATATGAATAACTATGCATGTTGACTATTTTGACCACAAGTCAAAATAAGTCTGCCCCTTATAGTTGAAAACTTATTATAGGGATCTTCTACGGTGTGAATTATGTTCCATGGTCCTAGTGATGTCATTTGATGTGTCTTTAGCCTTGGTCATATTCACTTTTAGTCATTTATGTCATTTCATGTCATTTAAGGTCATTTTGAGACTTGTATAGTTTAACATAGAAGATAAAGGTTTAAAAATATGATCTAACATCCTATATGTTAGATTCATGTTATAGGTGGAAGTATTTAACCAAAATTTATAGGGTTTTATATTGAAAGCAAGAAAACAATTGAAAAGAGGTAGATTTCAAGTGTTATATTGTTGGTCCAATAGATTTTGCAAATGTGGAAGGCTTCAAAGTGACCCTTTAGGTCCCATAAACTCATTTACATGCTTTATCAACCTTGAATAGCTCAAAAAAGTCATAAAACCATTTTGTTTCTCCATCTCTCTCCTTTACATACAAAAATGGTCAATCTATCTTTGCATGGTACAGATAGCAAGAGTTGAGTCAATTAAAATGATTTTAAAGGATGATATTACTCTTTATCTACTTCAAATCCATGGTACAAGTTCCAATTTTGGTATACCAAGATTTATGAACCATTGCTTAGAGTGCTAGTGACTCTTTTTTAAATACTCATCCCCATACCCTTCAAGTATTCTCTTTGTTTGTATAGTTTTGTGAAAAATAGGTGTTGCACATGTTTTAGAGAGTATAAAAAATATTATAAAATGGTCCTCAATCATGTTTTCATGTGTGTAGGTCAATAGGTAAGCATAGCATCCCATATTGCTAGTGAGATACACCATTGAAGTTACAGGCCAAGTTTCGCCTATTACAGAGTCATCCTTCCTATAGTGGCTTTAGAACAAAGGTAGTGTGTTATTTACACACTAAAATTTAATGGTGGTTAATTTTCCTTTGAAATTTTTGGTCTCAAGTTTATTCTATGTGGAGTGAAGAAACTAAAACATGTACATATAGTCAGTTTACCTTGTAGCAGTCACTTACAGTCAGGTGAAAAAAAAATTTAAGAAATCATGGTGGTGATATGAGTAGTTTTCAAGGTGTTGAATACACTCTAAAAATGTGAGCAATCAATATTAAACCATTTAATTTTGTGAAGGTTGGTTGTGAGAACCCAACTTGACACACTACCTTATATATTGTAATGACACCTATAGGAAGTTCCTACAGAGGTTTAAAGAACATTGAAATGAAGGTGCTAAAACTTGTTTAAAATATTCATTGAAATTTGGGATAATGGAGAGTATTATGATGGTAGTGATAAGATAATTTAATACATGCAAACTTGAAGTTCAAGGTTTGCAGGCTAATAAAGTTACTTTAGGGACACACTACCTTAATATTTTTGAAATAGGGATTCTACCTTACATTTGACCATCTCATATTAGAGTGTTTTGAAGTTTGTTTTAGTCTAAGTGTTTTCATCATATAGCCCAGGACTAGGGTAAATGCTTTGATATAGATAGATTTATTGACCATGAGAGGGTGATATAAGAAGGTTTCCAATCCAAGCAATCTTTCATTGTAGACGTTCAATGTCATCTACAATACTTTAAAACCTGAGTGATCCTATAATGCAATAATGACATGATGGTTACATAACTCAAAGCATAATGACTCCATTTAACTTGAAATATTTATATTAGTCTTAATAAGGGTCAAAGAGCATGAAATCTAGTGTCAAGAAGAAATCACCACCTACATGTCTCATGGCCTCTAAATTGGAATCTACAATTAGTCTGTTGACCAAAGTGTGTTGATAATGAGGCATAAGAAGTAAACCCCATAGACAACTAACTTATTTTGAATTAAATATCACTAGTGTCATAAATAATATTCAATGGAGTTATATTACAATGTCTTGGCCCATATCACCACCTACAGGATCCCTTTTGTTCTCAAATGACACCTATAGTTGATTGTAGACTCACAATATGTTAGAGTAGATAGTTTGGATGTTGGAAAACCCTAAGGCATGATAGATTTGAGTCCAAACAATTGGTAAAAGAACCTTAATGACTTAAATAAGGGCCTAATCATGTGAAACATGGCTAAGTTATAAATATCACCTATAATAAACATCTAAAAACTACCACTTATAGTTTACACACAGTCCATAGACTAATGCAAGTTGGAGAAAGATGTGAGCATTGAGAGAGTTGGTAGAGGTATGGGGTGTTGAAAATGTTTGAAATTACCTTTAAAATGGTATAAAAACTACTCATGAAATTCTTAGATGATATGGGGTAGATACTAATCTAGGTTTTTGAAGTCATACTCAGGTAGTTATGCCCCCGCACACAGTCAATGTTACACAAACCAAGCTTGAGGGATTTGAGGTATAAAAGGTGTTAGAGACATAATAAAACTATAAAATTTGGTTTATAAGGTATTTATACACTTATAAGGCAATATTAATTATCTTATCCATTTTATGACCTTTAATGGGAGTTATAAGGTTGTTTTAAACCATTTGTTTGTAGGTAAACTACACAAGTTGGTCAAATTTGGCTTATTTCACTTCAGACCTATCTAGAGTACACTAAAGAGATCGATAGGATAAATTTATGAGCTCACACCTATATGGATTGGTTATAATAACACCTAAGGAATTGGGTAAATTTGAGGAGGGTCTTGAGATTTAAATTTATGGAATTTGTTGGGAGGTTGGATGTCAGGATTGTATGAACAATCTTTAAGAGTCTAAACCCTTTAAAACCCTCCTAAACCTTTGGTTTTGACCCAATGGAGAAGATAAGAAATAATATGCATCCATATGACCTAGTTTTTCCTATAAATTGCTTATAAATTTTGGAAGAATCTCTCAAACTCCTTCTGATTCGGTCAATAATCTAGGCAACAATTTGGGCGACGGTTCTACCCCAATTGATGATGGAACTTTCAAGAGCCATAAATTTTACACCATAGCTCCAATTGAATCCCCATTTGAAATATTTTAAATCTAATAATGAGGAGAACGTGGTGAGATGGAACTAAGCTCAACTTGGTATTTTTTGACCCTTAAAAACCTAATGAAAGTACCCTAAATTTCACTTTTAGTAGTGCAGTCTAAAAAAAGTAATTCCTTGAATTCTATATTGTTTCAAATCATGGAATTAAAACCACTTAATCTCCCTCAATATTTTTGA
This sequence comes from Torreya grandis, assembly GCA_037957365.1. Lineage (NCBI taxonomy): Eukaryota > Viridiplantae > Streptophyta > Pinopsida > Cupressales > Taxaceae > Torreya > Torreya grandis. Next base: position 545,804 of record JARHVA010005459.1, on the reverse strand, counting down.
CCTTACATATTCTCCTCTTGATTTCAAAATGTGTATAAATGAAGATGTAACCCATAATGGAAATCAGACATCGCTTCCAAAAGATAAGCATATAGTGGTATTGTGATCTTGAGTAATAAAACATCTCTTCTCAGAGAATTCATTGTTACTATGTTATTTTATTATTCTTTAAATATATTTCAATCAAAACTTATAATTTTTGGATCACCTTCCCATCAGATTGGTTTGTACCCTCCTTGTATGCACAGGGTCCAAAATAGGGTTTTTTGATAGATTTTGATTATATTGTAGGTGTGGAGTCATTTTTAAGAATGAGATTCATTATATGGGTTAAATTTGACCTATTATAACTATACATGTCCATTTCTCATATCAAATTGGCATGTAAACACTTTTTCTAACTCGTTCATTTCAAGCAGTCTTTGGCAGATAGTGAAAATAGAGAGTGATTGTCAAGTAAGAGAACGAGAAGCTAGTTTTTAGGACCTTTTAAGGTCTAAATCATGGAGTGGAAGGTATATTGGTACTATATAAGTGTCCAAAAACCTATTCCATGTATTTTATTGACAAACTAAAGATCACTTGGGTGATAAATGTGAAGAATAAGTGAAAGAGGGCTAATAAATGACTTTAGATGGTGAAAATAAGTATCCAAAAGAAGGATAAGAGTTAGGAACACATATGATGACTATTATTAAATGTTTATAACCCATAATTGATAACACACATGTTTCAAATCTCCCTATTCCTATTTCAAGTAGTCAAAATATGCCCAATCATGAAGGCAGTTTTAAGAAGCTATTTGAAGACCTTTACACCAGTTTTGGAGAGTTTTATCACGATTCAGGTGGACACTTGTCCAAGGAGACTTTCAGAAATATTTTCACACTCTAATATCCTAAAATTTAACTATTTTTTATGACTTAAAATGTGGCATTATGACCTTTATACTTCATTCTTCTCTCTCTTCTCACACATTCTATAAATGTAAGCCATTTTGGCTATTATATTGAAAATTCCACACCCAGTATGGCGAAGCCCTATTGTTTTGATATTGTAATTTTCCTTTGAAATAATATATGAAATATATTTTTTATTTCAAAAACTATATTTTCTAATTATTTGAAGTGATGTATAGTGAAAGGTTAAGTGATTGATGCCTATCCTTGCTTTCTCTCAAACTTTCCCTGTTTGATGCAGATTATTCCACTCTAACAGGTCACATGAAGTGTTGTCAAGTGTATGGGTATATTTTAAAGTGTAAATTTAAAATTAGTGTCTACAACTAATCTCTATTTCACTTACCTTGAGTAGTTTTATGCATTTCACCTCCATTTTTGAAATACTAATGTTAGGGTAATTTAGGATTCTAAGACTAGTGTTGTGAGTCATGTCTCTTAGTGCACTTGCATAATAATATTGTGGAGATATTTATGGTATATCACCCCCTTATATTATATTAATTTCATGTTGACTTATCCCCCTTTTAATCCAAGCAATTATTTAGTTTAGATGATAAGCACTTAAGAATCAATCTAGGGAGCTAGCCCTTAAACCTAGAGATCTACCTCTATTATAGACAACCCACAGGCCTAGAGGTATTCCAATCTTTCCCAAATATAAGAGTAAGCTTGAAAAACCTCCTATATTTTGAAATATTTGGTGACAATAGTTTTTTCATGCCTGGTGAGACTATTTTCCTAAAGACATCTTGTCAAGGTGAATGATGGTTTTGATAACATCATAGCTAGATATGGTGTTCTACTCAGCATTTGGTGACTCTATTTAAGGTAATATCTAATTTTAGACCATTATTTTATTAATTTATTGTGTTCATACTTCATGGTCCTTAATAGGTCATCTTCTAGTAGATTTTTCAATCCCATAAACCCACCTCTTCAACCTAAACTTCCTCTTGAAGTTCAACACCCTATACCTATCTTAACCTTTGAAGAGCAAGAGGACTTTACAATCCAATAAGATCAAAAGAGTGAAGAGGAACTTGAGGATAAAATGGCTAGATATCATACCTTCTTACCCTTTAACACTAATTATCCCATCCATCTCAATGTATATTATGATATACCACCTAATGCTACCAAAAGTGTTCCCACATTCAATGGTGAAGGTCATGTCACTCCTAGTGAGCATATTAGGGATATCTAAAACTTTTACATCTTTAATAATGTTACTAAGATCACTATTTCCATTAGAATCTTTATCATGTCCCTTAGATGTAAACTAACTTGATTGGTATAGGACTTTGCCCGATGGATGTATCAACACTTGGGATGATTTTGGAGAGTTGTTGACATCAAGGTTTGAAGACAAGAGTGATAACACATCACTCATCCACCATCTTAATGTGATTCAAAGAGCCCCTAAGGATATAATGTGAAATTTTAATGAGATATTCCAAAGGAATTATCATATTTTTCCTCCTCCCATGAGACCACCTAAAAGCTTTGTGCTTCCTACATATCTAAGGGATATTGGTATGAACATAGCCATAATGTTGCAGTCCATGGGTGGTTACACCTTACTTGAAACATATGACCTTACCATTAGAGATAAGAATGGCCTAATATAGTCTATAAATTTTCCTCCAAAATTTTTCATGCCTCTACTTCCAAATACTTATATTGCTACTCTAAGTTTTACCCAAATTCTAAATGCTAATACCAAGCCTAGAACTGCTCTTAAGAAGATACTATTGATTGGCAGGTAAGATCTAATGCTTTTGAGGCTCAACTTAGGAAACTTAATTTATATTAAGGTGTAAATCAAAACCCTTACCCCTATCCTCAATAAGGAATTAGGTTCTCACCTCATAAATATGGTTAGGTTAGAGGTCAAGGGGAGCCTAACTTTAATAGGTAAACCAATGCATATAATCTCATTTCCACCTCCAACATAAGAGCAATGATACTGGTGCATAGCAACTTAGTACAAGGATAATAATGGAAAAAAGGCTAGATTATGGATTCAAATTAAAGTGGATAGAAATATTTGGTACCCCAAAGAGGATTCACTCCTCAACTATTAATAGAAGATGAAGTTTTCATGTAAGCAAATGAAGGGTGGCAGCCTTAAGGAGTGAACTTTGAAATTTTTCTAGCATAAAAGACACCTATGTTCTCAACCAAGTTAATTCAATTACAAAAAATACTAGATAAAATAAGAAGGCCTTAGGTTATTCTCATTATGTTCACACAAGTTCAAATAGCCCTCTTATAAGGCAGTAAGGTGTGACTACAAGCATGATAGTCTCTACAACTTCTACATTTTCTTCAAGACAATTTTGGAAGGGTTACTCTAAATGCTCCAATGTATCAAACTCCAAACACCTCTTTTCCTTAAATAACTTGAGAAAATGTGAATACTCCTACTCTAAACATTATTGATTTATTGAAAAGTGTTAAGTCTAGTTTCTCTCTTTGGGATGTACTTCACTTGCCTAGTCAAAAAGAGCTCGTTCAAGAGAAATTGTCCATAATTCATGTTAATACTCAACCATCAAGACATGGTCATGGTAATTTTTCCCTCACTAATGCTCCTAATCACATTGTGAAACCCTCTTCTAAATCTAAAAAGTTTTCACCCTTCTACCTCACTCTTATTATGGGAGACAAACTTGTTCACAATTGCATAGTGGAAAATGAAGCTAGTACTTCAGTGATGCCCAAGGTTGTAGCTGATAAATTGGGCCTAAAATATGAACTGTATAGTAAGGGGGTACTAAAAATTAATGGTAAACTTGCTAATTCAATATGACTAGTTAAAAGTTTGAAAGTTTTCATCATGATTGTCCTAACTTCCTTATTCTTCAAGACATTATGGTTATTGACTTGCCTACTCACTTTATTATATACCTCTCAAGGGATTTCATAACCAAGATAGGAGGATACCTCTTATTTTATTGATCCTTCTTGGTCTTCAAGATAAGGTGTGGAGTAAAGGTAACCATTAAAACTTAACCATTAGCTAAGTTACATATTGAACCCTGTGTAGAAGCAAGCTCTAATTTGAATTGTGTCATCAATGATCATGAGGAGTTTGTTCTAGATAATTGAACATATTTTAAGATTAAGGGTGTATCTAATCTATTTCTAGATGATTATCATGTAAATACCTGTGGACATGATCCATAAACTTACTTTGAGTAAACTAACCTTGGCACATACATCATCCATGAGGGGGCATATGAGACATTTGAGGTAAGTATTAAACACGCATTTTCATAAGATGCTAAGGGAAATTACCTCATCCATATGTATGATGATGATAGCTTTCAAAACATTATAGATAACTATGGTGAGAATAATAATGTTTTTCTTCATGTAATTAATGAAGGGGTCCTTAAACATGACTGTCATGAAGAGGAAGATGACCTATGGCAAAGGTTTCATGTCATAATTCAAGAGTTTGAATAGTTGACAAAACCTACTCCTCCTCCTAAGAAGTGTATATTTGATGGTAAGTTTATTTATTAACCTATCAAGTAGGTTATTAAGTGTCTTATCAAGCATGAAGGAGAATATTTTGTTAAGAATGAAGATCAATGTCTAACAACTATCATAAAAGATGCAGTCATGAAGGAGCTAAATGAAAGTAAGGCATAAGGTTATATGTTTGAAGAGAATTAACACCTAAACTTGAAGTTGAACCTTTTTTATATGTGTTGGATCATAATGAAGATAAACTTGATGTTCTTATACATCATGTGCACCATGTTCAAGAAAAAATGGAATTGAGGTAACTTTGATAACTCCTAACACTCAGTTTGAGAAGTTTTATGTGAACATGATATAAATCCATCAAGTTTAAAGCTAAAATAGGATTCTTAGAAGGCAAGAAAGAGTACCCTTTAAATATCTAAGTAGCACACTTTCATATAGAAGAAGAGCTAAGGATGGTAAGTCTTTTGACCATCCACATAAGCAAATGTTTTTTGCCAAGCATGTTCCACATGACAGGTTACTTTCATAGAGTAGAAAGGATGTAAAAAGCACCATATTGGTTGAAACATGGTAATTTATTCTTCACCTCAAGTTTGAGGTCTTGTATATACTAGGATAGGTGTGTGTCTTTGTTTATGTGTGTGTTTCCCTAGGTGTTCTTGAAAACATGTGTGTTTTCTTAGGTATTTTGTTTGTGTGTTGTCATCTATTATTTCATGTGGATTCAAAGGTAATTAAATTTTATATTTATGTATAGGTGACTCCATATCCCAATGGATAGGAGTAGGTTATTGGTCTTTAGCATAGTTGGCTTGTCACCCCTAGGAAATCACCAAGAATGTTGACTGTTTTGACCACAAGTCAAAATAAGTCAACCCCCTATAGTTGAAAACTTGTTATAGGGGTCTTATATGGTGTGAATTGTGTTATAAAGTCCTAGTGATGTCATTTGATTGTATTTAGCCTTGGTCAAATTCATTTTTAGTCATTTATGTCATTTGAGGTCATTTTGAGTCATTTATGAGACTTGTATGGCTTACCATAGAAGATAAAGGTGTCAAAATATGCTTTAACATCTTATATGTTAGATTATTATCATAAATGGTAGCTTTTAACTAAAATTTGTAGCGTTCTACATTGAAATCAAGAAAATAGTTGAAAAGAGGTAGTTTTTAATTATTGTATTATTGGTCTAGTAGATTTGGAACATGTGGAAGAATTTAGAGTGACCCTTTATGTCCCCTCAACTTAGTTCCAAACTTTATTATCCTTGAATAGCTCAAAAATGGCATAAAGCCATTATGTTTCTTCATCACTCTCTTTTGCATGTAAAAATGGTCAACTGATCTTTACATGGTATAGATAGCAAGAGTTGAGTGAGGTCACATGATTTTCAAGAATGATATTAATCCTTATCTACTTCAAATGCATGGTAGAATCTCCAAGTTTTGTGTACCAAGATTTATGAACCATTGCTTAGAGTGTTAGTGACTCTTTTCTACATACTCATCGCCATACCCTTCAAGTATTCTCTCTAATTATATAGTTATGTGAAAATTAGGTATTTCACATGTTTTTAGAGAGTATAGAAATTATTCTCACATGGTCTTAAATCATGTTTACACATGTGGAGGCCAAGAGGTAAGCAGAACATCCCATATTGCTAGTGAGATATGCCATTGAAGTTATAGACCAAATTTCACCTGTTACAGAGTCATCCTTCCTATAGTGGCTTTAGAACAAATGTGGAGTGTTATTTACACTCTCATATTTCATGGTGGTTATATCATTTTAAGGTTTTGGTCTCAAGTTTATTATATATGGAGTGAAGAAACTAATACATGCACATACAGTCAATTTCTCTTATAGTATTCACCTACATTTAGGTGAAAAAGAGTTTAAAGCAATCATGGTGGTGAGATTAGCAGTTTTCAAGGTATTAAATAGACTCTCAAAGTGTGAACAATTAAGATTAAACCATTAAATGGTTTTAAGGATAGTTATGAGAACCCAACTTGACACACTACCTTGTATATTGTAATGACACCTATAGGAAGCTCCTATAGAGGTTTGAAGAACATTGAAATTAAGGTGTTGAAACTTGTTTAAAATATTCATTGAGGTTTGGGAAAATGAAGACTATCAAGATGGTAGTGATAAGATAATTTATTGTAAGTAGACTTGAAGTTCAAGGTTCGTAGGCTAAGAAAGTTGGTTTAGGGAGACACTACCTTAATATTTCTAAAATAGGGATTCTACCTTACATTTCACCCTCTCATATTAGAGTGTCTTGAGGCTTGTGCTAGTCTAAGTGTTTTCATCATATAACCTAGGCTTGGGGGAAATGATTTGATGTAGAAAATAGATTAATTGACCATGAGAGGGTGATATAAGAAGGTTTACAATCTAATCAATCTTTCATTGTAAAATTTTAGTGTCATATAAAGTACTTTGAAACCTAAGTAATCCTATAATGCAATAATGACATGATGGTTGCATAACTCAAAGCATAATGACTCCATTTGAAATGAAATGTTTCTAGTAGTCTCAAAAAGGGTTAAATAGCATAAAATATAATTTCAAGAAGAAATCACCACCTACAGGTCCCATGGCCTCTAAATTGGATTCTATAGTTAGTATGTTGACCAAAGTGTGTTAATAATGAGGCATAAGAAGCAAACCCTGCAGACAACTGACTTGTTTTGAATAAAATAGCACTAGTGACCCAAATATCAGTCAAGGGAGTTAGATTACAATGTCTTGGATCATATCACCACCAATAGGATTTCTTTTTTTCTCAAATGACACCTACAATTGATTGTAGACTCATAATATGCTAGAGTAGGCAGATTGGACATTGGAAAACCCTAAGGCATGATAGATTTGAGTCCAAACATCTATGAAGAGAACATTTATGACTATAATAATGAACTAATCATGTGACATAGGGATAAGGCATAAATATAACCTATAGGAAACATCCAAAAACTACCACCTACAATTTACACACAGCCCATGGACTAGTGCAAGTTGGTGAAAGATGTGAGCAATAAGAGAGTTGGCAGAAGTATGGGGTGTTGAACATGTTTGATACTACCTTGAAAATGGTATTAAAACTCATCATGAGATTATTAGATGATAGTGGGTAGATACTAAGCTAGGTTTTCAAAGTCATACTTACGTAGTTATGCCCCTGCACACAATCAATGCTACACATACTAGTCTTGAGGGATTTAAGGTATAGAAGGAGTTAGAGACATAACCAAACTATGAAATTTTGTGAAAAAGGTATTTATGACCTATTTTATCCTCATATATTCCCATTTATCCTAATAAAATAAGGTAAGTGCCCTATATTTTATCTTAGATAGAGGGCACTCCTAGTCATCATGAAACTACAAATTTGGTGAGCAAATAGTAAAAGGATGAGATGTAAAGTCATGGAACACTAAAATAAGTGTGTGTATAGTTTTATTAAATATGAAAAAGCAAATGGGATGCCACACAATTTTTATAAACCACTTAGAGGTGGTTATATGTCATGAACACAGTCAGGCCTATCAAGCCTAAGACTAGGCTTAAAGCCCTAATAGGGTCTAAATCCACATTAAAGGCAAGATTAATTCTCTAGTCCATTTTATGAACTTCAAGGGGAGTTATAAATTTGTTTTAAACCATTGGATTTCATTGGAACTACACAAGTTGGTTAGATTTGGCCTATTTCACCTCAGACCTATATAAAGTGTACTCAAGAGCTTGATAGGTTAACTTTAAGAGCTCACACCTATATATATTGGTTACATGGAGACCCAAAGAATTAGTTAAATTTTAGGATGGTCTTGAGATTTAATTTTATGGATTTTTTTGGGAATTAGGATGTCAAGATTGTATGAACAATCGTTAAGAGTCCAAACCCTCCTAAACCCTTGGTTTTGACCCGATGGAGAAGATAAGAAAGAAGATGCATCCAAATGAGCTAGTTTTTATTAGAAATTTATTGGAACTTGTGTAATAATCTCCTAATATCCTTCTCATTAGATTGGTTTGTACCTTACTTGTATGGATAAGGTACAAAATAGGGATTTTTGATAGATTTTGATTATTTTTCAAGTAAAGAGGAGTTTTGAAGAATGAGAGTCATTGAAGGGGGTAAATTGGGACCTATTATAAAACTACATGTCTATTTTTCATAGAAAATTGGCATGGAAACACTTTTGCTAACTCATTTATCTAAGGTAGTCTTTGGTAAATAGTGAAAATGGAGAGTGACTGTTAAGTGAGAGAATTAGAAGTTGGTTTTTGGGACCTTTTAAGGTCTAACTCATGGATTTTAAGGTATAAGCGTCTTATATAGGTGTCCAAACACCTATTTCATAGATTTTATTGAGAAATAAGATCATTTGGGTGATAAATGTGAAGAATAAGTGAAAGAGAGCTAATGAATTACTGTAGATGGTGAGAACAAATATCCAGAAGAAGGCTATGAGTTAAGGACACATTTTATGAATGTTATGGTGTTTTTATAACCCCTCATTTATATTTAATATGTGTCAACTCTCCCTAGTCTTATTTTAAGTAGTCAAAATATGCTTAATCATGAAAGCAGTTTTAAGAAGCCATTTAAAGACCTCTACGTGAGTTTTGGAGAGTTTTGTCAAGCTTTAGGTAGACACTTACCCAAGGAGACTTTCAAAAATATTTTCACACTCCATTATCCTATAATATAACTATTTATTATGCCTTTAATTTTGTAATTGTGACCTTTAGACTTCATCCTTCTCTCTCTTCTCATGCATTCTATAAATGCAAGCCATTTTGGCTCTTGTATTGAAAATTCCACACCTAGTATGGAAAAGCCCTATTGGTTTGATATTGTACTTTTCCTTTGGAATAATATTTGTAATATAGTTTTAAGTTAAGAAATTATCTTGACTAAGTATGTGAAATGATATATAGTGAAAGGTCAAGTGATTGATGCCTATCCTTGTTTTCTCTCAATCCTTACATGTTTGATGTAGGTTGTTCCACTCTAACAGGTCACATGAAGTTTTTTCAAGTGTATGGTTCTATTTTAAAGTGTAAAAGTAACCTTAGTGTCTAAAACTAATCTTTATTTTAGTTACCTTGAGTAGTTTCATGCATATCACCTCTATGTTTGAAATACTAATGTTAGGGTAATTTTAGATTATAAGACTAGTGTTGTGAGTCATGTCTCTTAGTGAACTTGTATGATAATCTTGTGGAAATATTTATGGTAAGCTTACTTTTATGTCTACTTCTCCCCCTTTTCTTCCAAGCAATCATTTAGTGTAGGTGATAAGCACTTAAGGATCAATCTAAGGAGCTAGCCCCTAAACCTAGTAGTCTACCTCTACTATAGACAACCCACAGGCCTAGAGGTATTCTAATGTTTCCCAAATCTTAGATTAGGCTTGAAAAACCTCCTATATGGTGCAATATTTGATGAAAATATTCCATTGTAAGAATCATAATTAATAATATCATGGACATAAAATGTAATCATAGGTAATTGTACTTATGTATCCATAAGTGTACCAATAAGGTTGTCTATAGAATAATTCTCATTAGTTATAGGAGCATAAAAAGTTAGAGGAAGATGCACATTGTAAGTCATATGTACCTCAAGATTATCCTTGGTTTTCTTACCTCATTCTTTGAAAATGGATCAAAAAACATCTTAAACTTTGTGTTAGGTTATGCAACCAAATCATTAGTAGGTGTGTTATTATCATTAAGCTCAATAGTGTTATTCTCAATTACATCTTGAATATTATGTTGTAAAGAAAAATATATACATTAGTTGAATTACCCATGCATCTATGCCAATCATAATGTACATTACTATCAAAAAATTTAGGTTGTGGCCTTGTCATGTTAATACCCACAGGTGGAGGAAGGACAAGAGGTTGCAGTCAAGTAATTTTTGTAACACCTTATAAGGAGATTCTAATAATTATGTATATGGCATCTATGAATGAGAAAAAATGGCAAGCCTACTAATAGGTTGTGAAGTCACATTAACTATTATTTTAACCTCATTCTTGGTATCATTGGTATTAGCTTTGAAATGTTTTTTGCAATGAAATTTAGCATTAAAATACTTTGGAGGATTATTTCCATACTTCCATTTTTTCATGGAAAGAAGCTTGACCTCATGTTATTTGACTGTATGACACATGCCATCAAAATATTGAATATGTTTGAATAAAAAAGACTCCTAGATGGCCAAAGGTAGACTTTAATGAAAATGTCTTGTAACTCCTTGTGAGCCATAGGATTTATAATTTTTGAAAGCATAGTATTGCAACAAAACACATTTTCACTAATGATATCACTAGTTCCTTGTTTTATTTTCATAATTTTAGCATAGGAGACCTTCTCTCTAATGTTGATAGAGAAATGAGATAAGAATTGATTATCCAAAGGATTGAAATTATATAAAAGTTGAAGAGGAAGGTCATAGAACCATTGCAAGGCATAATTCTTAAGACTCCTAGTAAAAATATTTTTTATTAACATTAGAGCATAAACTAAACATGTTGAATGAAAGACTCTAAGATGTTGTTCAGAATCACCTTTACCATCAAATGGTGTAAGTTTAGGTGTAATAAATCGTATAGGTAAGGTACAGTTATAAATATTTAATGCCAAAGGGTCATGTATAATGCTTGAGATTTCATGGTATGGCCTCCTCTATTAGAACCTTGTTTTATTCGAGCAACCATGGCTTGAAGATCAAAAATTTGTTCTCTAAATGTATGATTAACATTATTGGTAGCCACATTAGATGGATTAGGAATAGATGGTGTCACATAACTTATAGGACTAGGAGTAATATAAGAGAGATTATGTTGCACATGATTACCAATAGATATATGAGGAATAAATTGTGGTGCCCTCTATTTTATCAAATTTTGGGAAACTAGAGATGTCAAATTCTAATTAGACAAACTGTTGCATAAAATCATAATGCTACAGATATGAAACAAATGGCATAAACTAATTTGGAACTTATTAAATTTGGAAATATTATAAATGAGGAAATTAATAAGGAAAATATAAAATTAGATATAAAACTAAGTTGTAAATTATATTTGGGACTAAAACTAATTGGGAAATTGTGTTGACTAAGTGTTGATATGGAACAGGACTGTAGTATTTTTGGATAGGAGCAATATAACTAGATACATGAGTAGTGTGTTATTATCCCAAGATAGATCTAGTGTTTTTTAGATAGTATATCTCTAATTTTTTTATGATAGGTTCACCTTCACCTATGGTTTTTGTGGTTTGTGTGAGAGCTTTTGATCCACTATGAAAACCACTATATATCTTCTTTTCACTTGAAACCCTATCTTAATAGACCAAGAGGACAAATTCAATCATGAGATAAAAAGGGGTTTGTAGTTGAATTTGTGATTGACCTTAACACCACCTATGTTAAGTGATGCTTACATAGGAAAACTCTTAAGAGGGATAAAACTCCATGTAGTTCTCCTATGCTATAGTGGTGTGTGTGAAAGATTGGTGAAAAATGCTAGATGTTGGTGGCATCCTAATGTTGTCAAGTTATTTAGTTATGAATTATGACCTTATAAGTGTATTAAAACTTTAACTCATGTCTAAGAGGTTTGTATTTAATCATAATTTAGAAGAAATAGGGAATTTGCTCTCAATGTGCAGTTAGAATTCTGGTGTTTTTCAATGTAGAATCCCCTTGTGTACAAAATGAATTGAAATGTGTATTTATAGTGATCAATATAAAATTACTTCAAATTGGGTTTGATTAACTTGTGGGAAAACATGATAAATGATTTTGAATTTGGGAAAATAGTTGTTATTTGGTAGGAGAACAAGATAAGTGGAACAAGACACTCTTGGGGGGCATTATTGTCCAAGGAGTACAAATAGCTAATTTGAGTGTAAGGAATAGTTTGTGGGTGAGCCTAAACTATTTTTTTTGAGGAATGGGAATGTTATGGGTTAATTATTTTTCTTAGAGGAATGGATCATCAATACAAAAAGTGAAGGAAAGCGATCAAAAGGCCCTAGAATAAGGTATGAGCTAATTGTGTAAAAAGGGTCATCACAAGTGCAATGTTTTAGCTTAAATATTAATTTATGTGTCTAAATTTGTATATTATTTTATTATAGTAATTTATTTAATTTAAATTACTAGATTAAAATGAAAAGTGCATAGTTGAACTTACCTATGAAGTGTAGTCTTGAATGTAAGCCACAATTTTGAATTATGCTTCACATGAACTTGCAATGTAACTTGTATAAATTAGTCATTACTTAAGATAAAAATAAAGAAATAAATATAACAAAACATATAGATCTAATAAAAATTAATGAATACACCTAATTTGGGTATGCAAACCATTATATTTTCTAGTGCAAAATTGGTGATTGTAAAGGGTGAGACCCTTGGAGATTTCATTTTCATTAGAAAGCTTAGATTGGATTATGCATGCCCAAATCCTCATTAGTGAGTGTTCTTAATAAATAAAGGTGTGATTGACTCCATAATTTCATACCCAAAGTGGTGAAGTAGTTTTATAAACCTTATATAAATTCTAATAGATTATTTAGTGTAAAAAAGTGAACCAACTGTTATATAGAATAAGGTTCATTTCTGGTGCAAAAATGAACAAGGATAGTATGATCTAGGTATGGTGTATTTAATGTGGATAATGACATGGATTTTCACTCACCTATTATGTTGTCAAAACTAAGCAAGGAAGTAATCATATGCCACACACATGCCCTCAATCTGATATTTGGTGTATATAACATGGATAATGACATGGATTGTCATTCCATATGTGAAATTGGTGTAAAAGTAAGCAAGGAGGTAATCATATGTCATGTGCATGCCCCAAATTTGACATTTGGTGTCTATGGATTATGAGACTAAGTAATAACAACTAAGATTCTGAGTAACAACATGCATGCTAACCTAGAACACATGTCATACATAATTTTCATAAACTAAGAAAATCTAAGATAAATGTGAATATTTTTATGAAAACTATGATCAGGTACCTATTTTTAGATATTATATATTGCCTGATATTTTGAGCATTTCTAAAAGTGATTGTTTTTTGCCTACTATGACAACAATGTACTATTTTGGACAATAACATGGTACACCCTTGTCCAAATGGAGCACTCCAATCTAAAATATATCTCTCTATGATTTATGAGTATGCAACTTGTCCAACTATATAATACCTATAATTTTTTTTTGTATGCTACATTATAGGTTCTTAGTCTTTAATACAAGCCACTATGTATGCCCCCTCTCTTGAGGTGAGTTGTTGAGCCTGTACATAACTTAACTTAAAAGAAAAAGTTTTGTAAGAGATTTTATGAAAAATATGTAAATATAAGTAGTAGTGATAACATGGAGGAGCATGGCATAATAATATATATATAAATTGATCATAATAGTAATCTGATGTGTATGTAAAAATAAGCATACATAGTGAGTTTGTTAAGATAGATGTTAGCAATTAGGCATGTAGATAAGTGATCAAAATTGAGTACTAAAAATTCAATAGAACTACTTGGGGAGAGATGTATGATATCCATCATGGTATAAAAGTACTAGGAAGATGCATGATGTCCATCATGGCATCAAAAAATGAGCAAATAGGTGTCATGGCTATGACAGACAAAAATAAATAGTACACACAAAGCAAACAATAGAAAGCTAAGGGGACACATATAAGGGACATGTTGAAATGTCTACAAATTGAACATATAATACACACAAGACATGAAACATGAAATCAAACATGAAAACATGTAGTTGATAAATATAAGCATTTTGTAACACTAGGATATTCAATAACTTAGGTAACTAGTTATATATCAATGTGTAATTAAAATATAAATGTTGATAGATGTTATAAAATCTAATGAACTGAGGTATGAACATTAAAGGATAGCCAAAGAAGGATAAAACTTGTGTAAAACATGCCCCTAGTGAGCTTATTGATATATAGATAAGTTGGAAGAGGCTTGTATCTAATTTTAATATGGGAACTAATAGCCTATGTATATTGGGATAGGACCGGTGGAATAGGACAACAATGCAAGGTGTTCCTATCTAAATAGGGTACTTTTCTTTGTTTTTAGTTTTTGAGTCTGAGATGGTGAAATAATCTACAATTGGTTCTAGTAATGGTAACATGTATGCTTTCCATCCACTCATGTACACTTATGAAGCATATATGATATGAAATTGGATAGAAATAAGTAATAAATAAATAGTATACAAATTAACCAATGTAAATTAACTAAACATACGCATGCTTAGATCTTGAATTTTGACTTTTTTGAATTTTTTCCTTTTTTTTTGTATTTTTTGCATGTGTAAAATGTGTTTTATATTATAAAATGTTTAACTATAAAATTACCGTAGATGCATAATTTTCATTGGCTTCTTGACTACTTTACTTTCAATTGAAGCTAAATGATAAAATTTTATGCTTAATTTTTTTGTAATCACATATGGCCCCAACCAATTTGGCTTGAACTTACATTTTGCACCCTCTTTTACATTGACATTTTTTAGATTCTCCTTTAGAACCAAGTCACCAACCTCAAATTCTTTGTTGTGAATTTGTTTATTGTAATATTTTTGAATGTGGCTTTGATATACCCTAATATGTTTGACTACTTTTATGTGGGTATGATGCAATTTATTAAACTCATTTAAGCATTTTTATCTATATTATTCATTTTTAATGATCCCTTTTAGAGATACACATAAAGATGGAATTTCTAATTCTAAAGGAATAATTTCTTCTATAACATAAACCAAGGAATATAGGGTATCCCCAATGGGTGTGCATATGCTCGTGTGATAATCTCATAATGCATAAACTAGTTGGTAATGCAAGTCATCACTAAATTTATTAATTGTTTTACTCATGATATTATTTCTAGTTTTATTTTTAGATTTTGCCTATCCATCATCCTAGGGGTAATAAGGAGTAGAAAAAGTGTGTTTAATCTTATACTTAACACAAAACTTTTTGATTGTTTTGTTTTTGAAAGATGAGCTGTTGTTTGTAATGATAGTTGAAGGGATACCAAAAATGGATATGATATGTGTCATTAAGAATCAACATATGTCGTCTCATGTAGTTGATTGTAGGGGTATAACTTTTACCCATTTGGTAAAATATTTATTAGCTATAATTATGTATTTATGTGCATCAATTGATTCAATATTTATTTTGCCAATCAATTTAAACCCCCAAAGCATTAATGGCCAAGGTGAAATAATGGGTTGTAATTCATGTGAGGGAACATGGTTTAAATTACAATGTCATTAGCATTTTTCACATAACTTGGCATATTCTTGACATTCTTGTTCCATGGTAGGCCAATAGTACCCTTTTCGAATTAATTTTTAGTGGCATTGTTTTTCCATTAAAATGACCACAAATTTCACTATCGTGTACCTGTTGTACTACTAACTTAGCATTTTAAGTGCTTAAACATTAAAGTAACTAACCTTAAAATGATTGCTTAAACAAATTTCCTTAAATAAATACATATCGAAGTGCATCACACTATAATTTATGTTTGTCATTAATAGTAAAATTAACTGGTGTAATCAATTTATTAAAAAATTTATATATGTGATTAAACATCATATGGTGAAAATTAAAAAGACTAACAAGCCTATTATATCTATGTTTGAAATTGATGGATTTTGTAAACATCATATGGTGAAAATTACATGATCATCATTTATGTCATTTATTATTAAATATATTGCATTATCTGAAGCATCTACATGATGATTATCCTTTTGTGGAATGTTCTCAATTAAAAAATTATCAAAATGTGCCCATAAACATTGTACCATATTTTTGTATGGAATTAGTTTTTCTTATTTTGTCTAATAAACATATGTGACTTGATTAATAATTGATTATGAATATTTATATATCTTAATGGATTTGATCTATAAAGTATAAGTGGCATATAATCCCAAAATAAATGCCTCATATTTTATGATATTATTGGTGCACAAAAACCCTAATCTATATGCAAATGGCATAGTCTCTCCCTATGGAGTAATAAGAACAATTCCTATACCAACACCTAATGTACATTTTAAGCCATCATAAAAAAAATTCCATGTATCTTCAATAACATTATATGTTGTGAAATCATCTCTAAAAGTATCTATGAGGGGTTATGTATCATGTAGTAGAGCAGTAGCTAGTTGGTCTATTATGACCTTTTATTGATTTTTTAGATCAAACTCCATGAGTAACATTACCTATTTTGTGATACATCTTGATAAGTGAGGTCTTGACATAATAAAATTTAATGGATCAGCATTGGTAATAACGTGAGTCTCATTATTGATCATTTAGTGTCAGAGTTTCTACATAGTGAATACAATAGTTAGGCATAGATTATGCATTGCAATGTAGTTGTGTTCATAGTCGACAAGTGTGTATCTAAGATAATATATGGCTCATTATTTGTAATCATCATCATATTATGATAGTAAAACACCTAGTGTGGATTTATGGTTGAAATATATAATAAGAGTGATTTATTCAGTATCAAAGGCATGAGATAGGTTGATTTAATAAATATTATTTGAGTGCCTCGAAACTTTCTTGACATTTTATGTCCCATTGAAACTTGGTATCTTTCTTGAGTAACCTAGTGAAGTGTTGTGTCTTATCTACTAATTGAGCTACATAGTGATGTATTTCTTGAATATTACCTTGTAAAGATTGGAGTTGTTTCAATCCTTGAGGTGGAGGAATATTAATGATTGATTTGAATTTTATTGGATAAACTTCAATACCTCATTATGATATTAAAAAACCTAAAAATTTTCCTGGTGTTATGCTAAAAATACATTTCTTGGGATTTAGGCATACATTATATTATCGTAGCTACTCAAATATATATTATAAAATGATTGCAAGATCTTGTATTTGTTTAGATTTTGATATTAGATCATCCACATACTATTTTACTATCTTATGAATGAGATCATGAAAAATATGTTTCATGGCACATTGGTATGTATCTCTTGCATTTTTTAATCTAAAAGGCATCACTATGTAATAAAAGGTGCCTCATAAGATAATATAGGGAAGGAACAAAAGGAGCAAAAGACCTTCATCATTTTGAATTTTAATCTAAGCGGTAAAAATAGAACAAGTCCTCTTAAGGGGAGAAATGGCATGGACCTTTAAATCTCATATATTCCTAGACTTGGAGAAGGAGGATAAGGAAGAAGAAATAAGAATCAGAGATGCTTGGTGTAAAAATAGTTGGAGATACATTTGACTTCAAGAGAGGCACTTTATTGAGCAGAAAGAAAAGGAAGTGAATGATAATGGTTGGCCCACATCAAGAAGTATAATGGAAAAATAAAAGGACCATCCTTAGGTAGAAGAGGTGGTAGAAAAGGGTTGTTTACAATCAGATATGTTGGTTTTAGGGGTAAAAGGAGCTACTGAAAGCTCCCTTATAGAAGAACATGTAGAGAGGTAGATTCTTGAACAGGAAGATAAAGAGGGAAAGGAGGAGAAGGTCTTGTATCCCATAAAAATATTTGTGAGATAAACCTAAGATTTTTCTCCGATTGAAGGGTTGGTAATGTTTTTTGAACAAGTGGAAGGAGTAGAAGACCTTCAGCATTTTGAATTTCAATTTGAATGCAAAAACTAGAACACCATTTTAGACATAGACGGGAGCAGAAGGATCAGAATGAGGTTTCTTCCAATAAGATGTGGGCATAAAGGAAAGAAAGGGAAAGGAGGAAATGAATATGACCCATTTTTGGGTATACTAGGGGTTATCCATGCCATCAATGACATTCCCCATAATTTTGAGTGGAAAGTTGGCTAAGAGAGATTAAGAGTGAAAGACCTTCCACATTTTGAATTTTAATTTGAATGAGAAAACCAAAACACCAATTCAGACATGGATGGGATCAGAAGGAGGCTTCTTCCAATAGGACCTCAGTGAGAAGGAAAGTAAGGAGGAGATGAAGATAACCTAGATTTGGGTGGACTCGAGGTTATCCATGCCATTAGTGGCATCCCCCATAAGTTTTAATGGAAAATTTGGTGGGAAAAAAATAGATCTAAATATTGATAAAAGGAAGTTTATAGGTGTAATTTGGAAAATAAAATCAAAGTGAAAGTTGTTCATAGCCCCTATTTGATTTTTTCAAGAGCCCTAGCTTAGGCAAGGAGTGAATCTACTTGGGGTTTTTATAAGGAGATCCCAGTCCTAGAAATTTTTTGGGAGCATAAGAAGTGGAAGACCTTTAGAATTTTTAATTTCAATATGAGTGGGAAAATAATAACACCAATGGGTTTTTCTAACAAATTCATGAAGATTGCAGGGCCTATCACTACAGTAGATCTAAATGAATTAGAACTACTGGTGGGTATTAAATTTTTGGTTTTAAAATATAATGAGGAAGATAGAAGACTCCACATAAATATTTATGGAGTCTAATCTAAGAATGGTGATCCCTATTCATGGGTGGTGGTCTTTTTGAGTGATATTATATGGTCACTTACTACACACAGGGTATGCAAAGGATGGGGGGAAATCTTGTGGAAGACTAGATATGTGGGGGACTATTTTTAGCCTCACTCAATTTTGACCATGGTGGATAGAGGAAAATAAATAAAAACTTGTCTTATTAGAGTGGATGATAAAGGATTCTACCCTTGCCTCTTCTAAGTTATGGGGTTTGCCCAAGGTTTCAAGGATATTGCTCATAGTTGGATAGAAAACCCTATGGTGTTTCAAACTATGGTCAGACTGTTGAGGATGAAATGGGTAGGTCCTTGTTATGAATTATTTATTAATGTATTTAGGGGGATTAAAATCCCACTTTTTGTGTATCAAATATGTAGATGTTATGTGGAAGTCCTTGGTGGTAGAAGATCTTCTACCCCTAGCAAACTCTTAACAAAAATTATTCTATTAAAGTGGATGATAGCGAGGACTATTTTTAGTCTTGCTCAATTTTGATTGTGGTGTATAGAAGAAACCAAATCAAAACTTTTCTTACTATAGCAGATGATAGAGGATTTTACCCTTGCCTCTTCTGGGTTATGGGGTTTTCCCAAGATTTTGAGGATATTGCTCATACTTTGATACAAGTTTTGGGATTCCTGGTATTCATCATAAGATTTTACAAAATCATATCTAACAAGGATGAATCCTCATTAGGGGTTTTGGTTTTATTTATACATGTTTTCACACCTAATACATGTAGGGAATGTAGAAGGGTGAAAAATATGCTGAAGATCAAAGTTGTGAAGATCCCTATTTAATTTTAGTTGGTTTGGTTTGGGGTGATTATAGGAATCCCAACCAAATATTTCCCTATCAGAATGGATGATATAGGAATCCACCTTGATAGTTTTAGTGGGAGGAAAATCCCACTTATTGTATTTCAACTATGAGAAGGTTTTACAGAAGATTCAAGTGGTAGAAGACTTTCTGCTCCTAGGAGAATCTTGTTCTGTAGAGTAAGTCTTAGGGAAGTCCTATTGAAGGGTGTCAACTCAAGTCTCATTAATTTGAAACATATTTTATTATGTTAAGGATGTGGGAACCTTTAAAACCATCATGTTATTGTTTTTAGAACCTTAAAACCCCTTTTTATCTAATTTACCAGGGTTATGGGAGCCTCCAAACCCTATTATTATTCTTGATACAATTGTGGGAGCCTTAAAAACATCTATCTAGGCTTTGTAAGATTTTAGGATCCTCAAAACCCTCTTTATTGCACTTGGCTTGGTGGGGAATCCTTAAAACCCTTTTTTGTGCTTTGTAATGCTTGGTCGTGGGTCCATCACGTGAAACCCTCCCCTTGAATGTGGGTCCAGTTATCAAAACCCTCACTTGTTCAGTTCATAGATCCAATTTCAAAAGTGTTTATCTTACCAAATAAAAAAATAAAAGGTGCCCCATGATGTGATTAATTATGTCTTTTCTTGATCTTCCTTAGTAATTATAATTTGGTTATAACCAACAAATTTATCTATGAATGAAAGCTTCTTATATCCAGTCATGAAATCCATAATCATGTCAATGTTGGATAGTGGTAAATCATCTTTAGGGCAAGCCTTATTTAAATCTATGAAATCTAAAAAATATTGAATTTTACCATTAGGATTTACTATTAGAACAATATTATAACAAAACCTACATTAAGTAATATTTGAATCTCTTCTTTAACTAGTAATATAACTTTTGGAATCATTTTGTATATTTTATACTTAACTAGCTTTGCATCTAACTAAGTTTGATACAATGTATTGAAATCAAAGGATCAACACCTAACATATCAAAGTATACCCAAGAAAATATCTCGATAAAATCATGAAATGTTTTTTTGATTGAGTAATCCTCATCAATTTATAGTGTGGCAGAGAATATTATTACTCTCAAATATGTTTTTATTCCATAATTAAATTCAATTGTATCTTAATTTATAAGTGTGGATTTATCTTTAATATAAGGTGTAGTAGGGATCCTATCAAATCCATCAAGTGGAACATCATCCTATGGATTGTCAGTCTCACCAAAGTATGCATGATCATTTTTGGAATGACAAAACTTATTCTTATAATAGAAGGTAGGGATATCCTCATATACTCCTATATATTCTAGTACATACTCATCATTAGAAAATTCATCCAATGTCAAAATGTTTGATGAAATAGTATCATTAATAAGTTCTAGGTATACAATTGATAATTTAGATACATGATTGATGAATTTTTTGGATTAATGAATAGATTTTCAAAAATATATAGATCAACTTACATATGTAGCTAAGTTAGAATGACCTGAATGGTTTATGTAACCAATGCCTTGTTTACCTTGATGAGTAGAGGGCTCAATAGGATGAATAATGTCATATTCATACTTTCCTAGTCCTTGTCCTTTGTATCCTATTTTTTTGAACTACTAGAGTCTGAAATCATATTATTTATAACTTGTATTATTAGATGAAGGTGTTATCTATGTAATTGTAAGAATGTTGATAGAACTATGAATACTAGGTTGCACCATTATCTAGGTATAAAATCCATGTGAGGAACATAATTATGTGTAGATGCAGTTACTTGAAAATATTTAAATGGTTCATGATCTATAGGACATGTATAGATATACCCTTGGTAACTGAATTTCAATCATGCATGCAAAGTGGAAGAGACAAAATACATAGCATGAATCCAAGGTTTCCCAAGCAAAATATTGTAATTAAGATCATTAGGCATGAGTTGACATGTTGCAGTAATAGTTCTAGGTACTATGTGACATTCAAGTTATTTGTCCTAATACCTTGTGGGTAATGTTATCAAAACCTATGATGTTCATATTTGAATAATCTAAACTCTTTGCATGTATGTTGAGGAGTTGGAGAAAATAAATGTTACAAATATTAAATCCTAAACCATTAACCATTAAGACCCATTTAACACCCATATCATCAATTTTAAGTTGAATGTACAAAGGTAAATGTTGATTGATAATGTTTTTTTGTGGAAAATATTTTTTTTTCAAAAGATATAGACTCTTTTGTCCAATATAATGTGATAATGATAGATGCAATAAAATTTGGCTCAACATTTATAGGAATAGTAGTAACATGTAATGTTGTATATAATATATCCTTGTGCATATTTTAATGTTGAAGTAACTTTAAAATATAAACCTTAGTTGTGATACTACTGAGTTTATCAATAAGATTATATCTTTGGGTTTGATCACTTTGTCACACATCTTGGCCTCTTTTCATGATAATAGTATAAACTGTAGGATCTACTATAATCCTAGGGTGAATAGTAGAGGTGGGATGTTATCTGAGGTAATTTCTAGGTCTAGGAGTGGAAGGGATGAAAAGAACCAACTATGCTCTCTGGTATCTAGTGGTAATAGGAAACAAGTCAAAATTAACCATGTAATAATAAGCATGAAGGGGTGGGTTATTATTAGGTTCTTTGGTTATGATAAGTTTTATATTTTCCATAAATGATGCACCTCGGGATTTATATGTAACTTTAAAAAATTACATATCATAGGGAAATAATATGTAAATAAAACCCAAAAACTTTGAACTAGAAAATGATTAATAACTTCACTCATGATAATCATGATGAACTTAGAAATCAAAAAAATCAATAATCTAAAACTCTAATAAAAGTTCTAGAAATAAAAGTAAAACCCTAATTGTAAACTAAGGTTTTGAAAATGTTCAATAATAAGCAAGTTTACCAATATGTTATATCAAATTTTGAGAAACTAGAGATGCTAACCCTAAATAGACAAATTTTTGTGAAAAATTAGAGTGCTACAAATATTCAATAAATGGTATAAACTGATTTGGAACTTACTAAATTTGAAAATATGCTAAATGAGTAAAGTACTAAGGTTAATATAAAATTAACTAGAAAACTGAGATACAAACTATATCTAGGGATGAAACTGATTAGGAGGCTATGTTGACTAAGTATGGATCCATAATAGGACTTCATAGGCTTTTTAAACATTAGCATCATGATTGGACATGAGAGTAATGAATTATTACCCCTAAGGAGCGCTTATGTCTAATAGGTAGTAGAGCTCTAATTTTTCTATGACAAATTCACTTCACCTATGTGTTATGTGGGTTGTGTGGGAGCTTCTGATCCATTGCAAAAACCACTATGTATCTTCTTTTCACTTGAAACCCTAGCTCAATAGACTAAGGAGACAAATGTAAATACAGGGTAAAAGTGAGTTAACAATTAAAATCATGTTGATCTCAACACCTCATGTGTTGAGTGTCGAATACATGCCAATACTCTGAAGAGGGATCAAACTCCATGTAGTTCTCCCATGCTATGATGGTGTGTGTGAATGACTAGTGCAAAATATTAGATGATGGTGCAATCTTGGTGTGGTTAAGTGATTTAACCATGACTTGTGACCTTATAAGTTATTAATACATTAGCTCAAGGCTACTAGGGTTTTATGTAATCAAAATTGGGAGAAATAAGGAAATTTCTCTCCATGTGCAATTAGAGTTATGGTGTTTTTAAATTTGGAAGCCTCTTGTATGCAAATTGTCTTGAAATGTGTATTTATAATGATCAATAGGGAAATCCTATATATGGGGATTGATAAACTTTTGGGATGCCCCATTACATGAATTTGGATTTGGATAAATAGTCATTATTTGGCAGGAAGATAAGAGTGGTGGAACTAGAAACTCTCAGGGAGCATTATTGTCTAATTAGGGAGTTCTTGTCCAAGGATACAAATAACAAATTTGAGTTTAAGTAATAATTTATAGGTGATCCTAACCTATTTCTCATGAGGAATATGGCATTCAGGGGTCATTAGTTTACTTAGAGGAATGGGTCATTTGCATGGAAAGTGAATGAAAGTGGTTAATGGGCCCTAAAATAAGGTATGATCTTAGTATGTAAAAAGGGTGGTCACAAGTGCACTATTTTAGCTTAAATGTTAATTTGTGTGTACACCCCCATAGTACGTGTAGTAAGCATAACTAGTGTAACCATAGGTGTTGATACATGAATGGAATTAATGGGAATACCAGCCTGAACACCTAACATAGGATCTACACCTCTAAGAGGTGGATTAATATCATTCAAAAGTTCATCATGTGGCTCCTAGTAAGTGATTTTGTTATCTTACTTTGCATTTTTAGCTTCTAGGATAGCATTCAAGATAAAATCTATCTCCTCATGTTGTTTACAATTTTTTTCTAATAATTAAAAATTATTTTTACTTATTTATGATCTACACCATTAATTTTGTAAGGATGTATTTGACCATGATATTAAACATTAATTTCAATATGATCTTCATAAGCATTTTTAAGTTCAAGCATATCAACATTAACAATGTGTATAACTACATCCTTATATTCATTGTCAATATTTGTATCAAGAGAATAAACAATGTGTAATTCATTAATTTTCACTGTCATAGTTGGCACACAAACATGGGTTCATGTCAAAAGAATTTGAATATGATAAATTACAATACTACTTAATCTATCACTTTGGCATGTAAGTAGAGGGGACTCAACCTTCTTATATGTCAAAAAATGGATGCATGAAAGCACTAAGAAAACTAGGGCAAAGGAAAAAAAAGTCAACATTTCTTATGTAACAAGGGGAAATCAGAAATTAATCTTTAAATTCAAACCCTAATATGAGACAAACTTGAAACCCTAAGAAAACTATGAAACTCTAATCTAGAAGGAAATATAGGGTTTTCCTACTAAAAAAAATGATCAGGTTCACCAAAATATTTTACTCATTTTACACCTAAGAGATATAAAATAAAATAATCTATGTATTATTTAAGATAATGGAATATATAGCAATAAACAAACTAATCTAAATTAAAATATATTGATTGAAATTATGATTACTTAATTTATAAATGTCAAAATAAGAGAGGAATGATGTACTTAGCTAATGTTGCCAACCTATTCCTCACAAAATCCATCATTGAAACTATAAATGCTTTTTATATGTTTCATTAATTGTTAATGTTTTATAAATGGATTAAAACATGTTTATATGCTACTGATAAAGTTAAAAACCTGTAGCAATTAACACTATCAACGTTTATCGATGGTGTCCATCTACATAGTGGGGGTATAATACTTCTAGTATCCCTACACATACACATGTAATATGATTATGTGTATGCAAAACATTCTTATCCTACACTAAAATACATTTTTTCTCTCTCTTTTGCTTAAACTCTAATTGTGTCTGATCGATCAAAACGTGTCCTTAAAATGGGTTATTATTTTGGATTGGATTGACCTCACTCCCTATTGAATATTTGAGTTCTACTTACATTCCAATATTATGAAAAGGGCTCAAATTTTACATAGTTCTCTCACTTATGTGTGTGTAACATATTTAACAATCTAGAATACAATGCTTTCTTCTGATCTTTGATACTTGGCACCAAGCAAATTTGAATTTGCATATTTAGATTTCACTCTATGGACTATTCTAGGGTTGATGCTTAAATATTTGAGATGGGTGTATACCTTTTAATAATGTTACTAGAGAGTGTTAGCTGATCACCCCATGATGCTCAAGTGTTTAATAACCTCACTGGTGATTTGTATTTATTGATGACTTTTAATCAATTTCTCACCATGAACAACTAATGAAAAATGTCTAGGTCAACCCAGTGGAGACTTCTCATTTTGAAAATAGACATTGAGGGCCCCTAGAATCTATAGAAAGAGGGAGAGACCTGTAGTAAGTGACACTATCCCAAAAGTGAAAAATAGATATTTAAAATATAAAGAAACTTTATTTAGGATTCTAAAGGGTTCCTATATAGACTAAATTAATTATGAAAAAAATATGGTGAATAAAGGTGACTAAGATAGTAGATGGGTAGATGGATAGAGGGAAAGTGTGTTCAAGAGTCAAATATATGTGCAATGTTCAAGTGTGTCAAAGTATATCAAATTTGATGTTGTTAAAGTGATAAAGAGCAAATATAGGTGTCTATAACAATTTACATATTAAAAAATAACATGCATATAAAAAAAATACTATTAAGTTATTTTTAAATGGTCAACATTATTCTTCTAACGATATCATATGACTAAAAAAACAAATTACTATTAAGTATACTTTTAAACAATAAATATCATTTTTTATTGATATCATATGACTACAAAAGTATTTTTAGGTTTCAAGTTTCAAACAAGATAGTAATGATTTATATCAATTTATTTTTCACATTTTTAATTATTTATAGTCATAGTGTTAAGTCTAAGATTTTATGTTTATTGGGTCTTAATGTTTCCACATTTTGACTTTTATTATTTTTGGGTTTTTGGGTTTTGAGGTTTTTAGGGTATTTTTATTTTAGGGGTTTTCTTGTTTTAGGTTTCAATTTTTTAGGTTATATGCTTTCAAATTTTAGGTTTTTTATTTTGGTTTTCATGTCTCAGGTTTTAGGTTTTGAATTTTATTTTTCCTATTCCATGGTTCATATTTCACATTCATTTTATATCAATCTACTTTTCTTGTTTTATAGGTTTATGGGTTTGGAATTTTTGGGGTTTTTAGATTCAGGGCTTTTAGGTTTCATGGTTTTAGAGTAATTCTTAATTTTAGGTTTATCTATTTTGTGTTTCAGGATTTCCAAATTTTAGGTTTAATTTTCAATTTATAGGTTTTAGATTTAATATTTCACAAGAATTTTTTTATTTCATTAGGTTAAAAGATGTGTTTTAGAGGATCTCATACCCAATACATAACCAAAAGATATTCAACAAAAAAGCAAACAAAACATACATAAATCAAGATCCCCATAGGCTAAAAAATAACAAGGCTAGCTTCAGCCAAAAATATAATAAACCATCATAAATTATCCACCAAACTTTAGCAACAAGATTCTTGAGAAAAAAACAAGAGTGAAGCTAATAGTAAAGTAGAGGATTAAGGGTAAGACTCCTCTCAGTCTGAGTATGCAATCAGTCATGTGGCTTCCATCTTCTTACTTTCATTTTTTTGGAGATGGACCTAAGTTCTCTTATTGGGTCCCTAAGCTGAATCTTCCAATTCACTCTTATTCATTTGAGATAGAGTTTTACCAATTGATTTATCATGTTTTTTCTTGGTTGATTCGTGTCAGTCTTCAGTGCTCTTATCATGTTTTTTTTCTTACTTGGGGTATCCCTCCTACCTCCCCATTATTAATAATTTCCTTTACTTTCTCTTATTCTCCACCATGAAATCTTATTCCTTCAAATTAGATGAGCATTAGTTGGGACCTCAACTTCTTCATTTCCTCAGTCATGTCAATACATAGAAATTATTGCATCAAAATTTTTATCTGCAACTTCTCCATGCTCACTTTAAATTCCAAGATTTTTTTCTCATAGGGGTATGGGCTCAGGGACTTTCCTTTCCTTAATGACCCTCCCTTTTCCTCTCAAGGTGGTCATATGGGTTTCCTTTATCTCATTCAAAGGCTCCTTTTCCTTTAATTTTTCTTTACCCTTGTCATCTTTCTTAATAGGGGTAGTAGACATGTTGGAGGAATTAACCTCCCAGGATTCTATAGAATCCTTATCCTCCTAAGTTTCATTTTCATCATCGACACTACCTTCTAACTCTTCCTTACTGATATTTACTTCAATGGATTCAACCACATATTTTCCCCATAAGGGCTCACCCTTATTGACAATTAAAAATATGATGATATGGTTTAATAAAGTAGTAACAATATTCAACTTGTAGGAAGTCATAGTAGCCTTTAGATATTTCAATAAGAAATAGCATAGAATAATTTTATGTCCTTTAAAGTGATTCATAAGTAGGAGATGGTGGGATAAAATTACCATGTACTTACCCTCCAGCATGATGTATTTCATGATTTAGAGTTAAATTTATTGCCATTTCCTTGGTATCTCTACTCTAGGAAAACCTTTATACTTAGGGATGATTGGCTCATTAGTTTTTAAGAAAATATTCATTAGTTCCTCCCTACATATTTTTTCATTAAAGGCCTTTTTTCCCTCGCATTCCATACTCATTACCTCACCAATGATTTCCTTGGTAATGGTTATCTATAGGCCTCTCATTCTAATTTATCTTTCCTCCCAACCCCTTATAAAATCTTTAGGTATATCAGATTCAAATCTGATGATTCTAAGCATGAAACTAGTGAGCCCTCCTTTCAAGAGTTTACACCACACAACTAGGTCTTCCTTGGCTTTAGTGCATGAAATGGGTTTTATTCTATCTCAAACACCTCCCATGGCTAACATTTTTTCCTCTTCAGGGACTTGTTATAATTCAAACTCAGTTTAAACTCTTCTCATTTAATATTCAATGTGACCAGTGTATTAATGATGATAACATTTAGTCTTTTTCTCCCACACTTAGAGCTTGTTTTCCTCACCTTGTAATGATTATCAACATCATTATATGAGGTTATACAAGATGTGAAACTTTTCATTTATTACTAGCCATCATTCGATTACCCTCCCTCCTAGGGGTTGTGAATCTTGCCACATCATTCGAAATGATTATGATTACATGGCTTGGTAGTTCCTCTAACTTTGATCATTGATTGAAAAAGGGGCTAAGGAAACCAATATTAGCCATGTTATCCACCCCTTTATTTGCTTCTCTATAAATATGTGATATTGAAACTTCCTTGAATTGTTGTAAGATCCTTTTGGAATCCTCTATTTCTATTTGGATAGACCAATAAGGATTAGTTTTACCCAATAAGCAATTAAGAATGTTAAAGAGACCCATTAGATCGTGAGATATTAATTTGCATCCTAGTTACTAGTTGAATGCCCTAGAGAGCTGATGTGGCTTCAACAACATGATTTTTTTTTCCTCCTAAGGGACCAACATAGGCTACCATTACTATACCTTCTGAGTTTGTGATGATCCCTCCTCCACTAGTTGATTGTGGATTTTGTAGGATTTTTATATCAATGTATTATTCATGTTTTTTTGGATTTTTATGATTTGTGTATTAGGGTTCAAGGTTTTTAGGTATTGGGTTTTATAGGATTCAAATTTTAGATTTCATGGTTTTTATAATTCATATATGATTTCAAGGTTTTTGGTATCAATTTGAGATTTGTGGTTTGTAGTTTTAGTTTTTTGGTTTGCAGTTTGTAGTTTTAGTTTTTGGGTTTATAATTTTTAGGTTTTCAAGTTGGTTTCAAGTTACATTTTTTTGGGTTTATTGGTTTCAATTTCCATGGTTTTTAGGTTTTAGATTTACTTATTTTTAGATTTTTCATTTTGTTAGGATTTTTAGGCATAGGGCTATCAGGTTTTAGGTTTTTAGGTTTCAAAACTAGGTTATCAGCTATAGGTTTCAAGGGTGTTTTATATCAATTTAATTTTCTTATTTTCAAGGTTCTCATACTTAGGGATCTCATATTAAGGGTTTTTAATTTTTGTGTTCGGATTTCAAGATTTGAATTTTTTCAAAGTTTTCAAATTTGGGCTTTCGAATTTCAAGGTTTTTAAAATTTTCCTGTTTTTGGGTTTCAAAATTTAGAGATTTCAAATTAAATTTTTAAAATTTTCAAGTTTCAAATTCTAATATTTAAGTTTCTAAAACATTTTATATTAATATACTTCTCTTATTTTTAAATGTTTATATTTATTTATTTTTATATTTTTCAAGTTTTCAATGTCTTAAGTTGTAATATCTTAAAATTGAGAGTATTCTTGAAGCATAGGGTCAATTGATTGGAGTGTTCCCTTAATTTATTATTATTTACTATTATAATGCATCAATATTATTATTATTACTCAAAAAATAATAATACATAATGGTTACAACATAAGGCAGTCGGTAGGAAGACACAACCCATACTCAAAAAATAATAATATATAATGGTTACAACAATAAATCAACAAGTAAGAAGACATGACCCATACTCCATGCTAGAGGAAAAAACTAGCTAAAAAACAAAAAACACCAACAAAGCACAACAACCTAGAGCAATCAAAGAAACACAAAATAAAAATGGAAAAAACCTCAATGTTTTTTCAAAGAATGTAAGATAGGCTTATTACTACAAATATTTTCCATTATCTTTATTAGAGATCCAAATTGAAACTCTTTAGTGTTACCCCATGATGTAAAAATCCTCTTTTCGACATCTACCTATTGCTCATTTATTGAACTATACTCAATAGACTCTTTTATAAACACATAAGTAACAATTACCCTAGGATCTTCATTGCATTTCTTAGTTCCTTTTACATATTCTAATGATTCTATTACCTATTCATCATTATATTTAGTACCCAAAATCTCAAAAGGGGTATAATTCAACCCATCTTGAACTTTATCCTTCTTATTTAAGGAGTTTATGGAATTATTTCCCTTTCTTTCCAATTTATTTAAATTCCTTAGTTCAATGCCCTTTTCCCTTTCTTGTCAACTTCTTAAAAATCCTCTTTTTTAATCTTATTCTAAGTGATTATTCTTATAGGGTAATACTAATCTATATGTATAAAGGGATGGCACATCAAGCACTAGAAGGGAAGACTTGCATGGTTAATAGATTGCTCAAACATGTCTCCTTTTAGAGATTTTTACTAGATCCTTTTAATAAGGAGTTTAATCACATCCATTCAAACATAGATCTTAAGCATAAACAATATGTTTTTTTGCTACAATTTTATGTAGGAATGCATATCATTTCTTATTATTTTTGTTTTGAAATCCTTAATAATATTGTGTGCATTTCACATTCAACCAAGTAAACCATTATTGAAGAATAATTTGGTATCTTAGTCAGATCTATATCTAATGTCTAACCTGATCATGTGGTACCCATTTTAATTTTGAAATTATAAGAAAGGTTCATCTTGATCATGTGGATCATGCTTATTTTTTTGGGTCATATTGAGATCATGGACATGATGGATGTGAGAGATCAGTTAGGTCAGATATTTTAGATGGTTGCATCTAGGACACTAGGAAGGAAAAGTAAATAGGACACGTAACCTTAGAAAATGTGGGAAGCAGACCCAACTAAGTCATTTAATGGATGAAAAAATATTTCATCTTCCTAAGTTTATATTGGATTCATATCAATTACAATTTGGAGTAATGGTAAAGAGAGAATCAAAGAGTTTGATTTCCTATTTAGAGAAGTTTTTAGGTTCATTAACTTCTTTCAAGGAGTGTTTTGGTTATAATGCTCCTTTGGTTACTAATAAGGTCTTATTTTTGTTTTCTATAATCACCTTCATATCTCAAAGTGGACTAGAGACATTAAAGAAAATTGGATTTATTGAGAGGTGCTCATTTTTTTTCAAAATTGGTTCTTAAGTTTATCAAAATAAAAAATTTAGTTTCAATTTCAATATTTATTTAGTCCTAAAATTTAAAATGGTGGATAGGTATGATTACAATCATTAATTATAGTGGAATATATAGGTTTTTGAAACATTACAAATTTAAACACTAGTTTTTTGAAAGCCATCCTCACAGAGAGTTTTCATAGAGCATGACAAAGTATGATAATGTGGGTAGTGTATACACAAATCAAACCATTAGTAAGAAATCAAAACAAAACCAATAAATATTTATTATGCAAATCAAAGTCATAATTAATACCTCTAATGAATAAATGGGGGGTTATGATCAATACCTTCACCTACCAATACAGAAAGCGACCCTCTTGATGTTTGGATGTTTTTTAATTACCTGGAATGTGGATGCTCAATGTCAACTTATACATGAACATTTGGGTAGCATATCCCCTTACAATATGCTTAATTTGGATTGATAGAGATTTTCATGGCTTTATTCTTAATGAGTTCTATCTTTGATAGGCTAAGTGATCTTGTTATAAGTACAGAGCTAAGATCTAATTTATACTTTTCATGATGAATGTGGATTGTTGATCTTGATCTAATATCAATGGTTGAGAAGGAGTCCTCTTACTCATTTAATGAGAGAGGTTGAGTAATAAATGTGAGGATGGGTGTGTAAGGAGGAGTTTTAATGAGTGGATTGATTGCACTTCTTGTCGATTGCCTTGAAGTTTGTAGATTGCCTTGGAATTTATTGATTAACATGGAGATCTGAGATGATTTGATGATTTTATTTTTAGAAAATGTGATTTGGAATTCCCTATATTTTTTGATAAGGATTTATTAATTAACTAATGTGATTTATTAGTTAATTAATTTAGATTTGGCATGTAGTGGGATTGGTAGGGTTCAATTGTGCGATTAGATTAATGGTTTAAATGATTAAGGGTGATGTAGAATAGTGATAGACTGATTAAGGATGCATATGATGGAGTTAGGGTTATGATTTGGTGCAATAATATGATTAGGGATATGATGTCAATATTTGAGTTTAAAATGTTTAAGTAGATTAATTATTTAGGATTATGGAAGAAATTATGGTTTAATTCATGGAATAGTGGATAATTATGATCGTGAATAGTTGCGACACTTGAGGGGTAGAAATAAGGTGTCTACAGGTAATTTAAATTATTTTCAATATTTTTCTTCATAGCTTTGGAAGTTTCTTCATTTAGAGTTGTCAAGAGTTATCTTGTTGAGCTATTGTGTATTGTGAGCTTATTGAGGAATAAGTAATTTAGGCTAGGACCAAATTCACTATCAAATTTATGGTTTATGTTTGATTTGCTTTTTAGAGAGGTTTTTAGGTTCATTAACATCTTTCAAGTAGTTTTTTGTTTGTAATCCTCATTTGGTTACTAAGAAGGTCATATTTTTGTTTTCTATAAGCACCTTCATATCTAAAAATGGAATAGAGACATTATAAATGTTTTTTTGGATTTATTGAGAGGCACTCACTTTTTTTCAAAAGTGGTTCTTAAGTTTATCAAAATAAAAAATTTAGTTTGACTTTCAATATTTATTTAGTCCTAAAATTTAAAATGGTAGAGAGGTATGAATATAATCAGAAAGCATAGTGGAATATTTAGGTTGTTGAAACCTTGCAAATTTAAACACTAGTTTTTTTAAAGGAATCCTCATAGAGAGTTCTCATAGAGCATGGCAAAATAAAAAAATGTGGGTAGTGTATACATAAATCAAATTTTTAGCAAGAAATCAAAACAAAACCAATCAATATTGCTTATGCTTATCAAAGTCGTAATGAATACCTCTGATGAATAAATGGAGGGTTATGAGCAATACCTTCACCTACCAATGGACAAAGTGCCCCTCTTGATGTTTGGATGTGTTGATGCACCTAAATGTATTAGCAGGTTCAAATAGTTTTTAATAAACACTTCTCATTTATGGATTCACATAATCTATTGCATGATTTCCTAGTTTTGATAAACTTGTTACCCATGGTGGAATAGAGGTAGAACAGGTTAACTATTTCACAAATTTATATTAGTTAGTGGTTGGGAGCCACCATGGCCTGATAGTTAATCTTTGATTTTGAAGATGATCTATGCTATTTGAAGTGAATTATGCTCAAAACTAAGTTTAAATATAAATTAATATGAATATTTAAAATGAAGCTAATCTAATGTGAGTTCATACAAAAGGAGCAAAAGGAAGAGTAGGGCAGAAAAGAGAAGTGTTGTTGATCTTTGCTTTAAACATTGTGACAAAGTTCCAATTTCATCTGAACATGTATCTAACCAATATGCAACATGAAGTAGCATAATCTAAAATCCTATCACACATCAGGCACACATCTAAGGAAAGTATGAAATGATGCAAATAAGAACAAGATTTACTTTAAGAATTTTACCCCTACAAAAAAATAGCATTAGTCTAGATGTAAGAAGAGAAAAGAAAGTGAAGTAAACCTAAGAAGTTTCAACTAATCCAGCATTAGCCCAAATTATCAACTCTACATTAAAAGATACACATTCAAAATTCATAAGAACCATTCAAATTTGAAGATGAGACTAGATAAATGGGAGAGAAACCATGACATAAATTCACACAAGAAAATGTGGACAAAGTTTATAGAATTCCTTGCTTATATTAATTTTCTCAAAAGTTATAAATAGTACAGTACTCTCTCACCCCTTTTTTACCAATGACAGTACCCTTTTTGTAGAAGGCTCAATGAGGTATGTCTGTCAGTCATATCCAATGATAATTATATAAGTGTCAAAAATAGTTGTCCTTCTATAACATTTTAGAATTAGATAATTTACAAATGGATTGACCTAATGTGCTTTACAAATTGCACATGCTTTTATAAAAGAATATTCTATTTCAAAAATATACAATGCTAGTTGTAAAAGAATACTCCTAATCCAATTAACTTTGGGACCTTTTTGTTGATACAGTCTTCTACCTTCCCTACAAGAAGTTCATTTTATAATGGTATTCATTGATTAGCTAGAGATCAATGATAGGTTTCATAAACAATTCCTTTTTCTTGGTCCTCTAAGTCCTTAAGATCCATCTCAGTCCTTTCTAAAGTTTGTTTGATGCCCATGGCATCTTTTATCTTTTCTTCTGATGATAAAAGCAGGCCCATGATCTTATTATTATCAGCCCCTATTTTTTCTTGTCCTTGATTCCTCACTTTTATCATGAGTTGAGTAGTTTTATTCTTGAACTCCTCGTCAGTTATTAGACATAAAGGACTAAGTGTGGTAGGTTCTTTGATCAAACTGTCTAACATGTGTAATATCTTATCTTCTTATTGTTTGGGGTCCTTAGAAATGTTCTCTATCTATTTAGACTAGTTATTTAGGGTTTTGACCTTATCAATTAATATAGTCATAGCCCTGTCCTAAACTCAGGGATTTGATTTTTAGTCAAGACCTTGATTAAATCCTTAACTTGGTAGCTTAAGGCTTGCCTTTGGCCAACTTGGCCTATAGCCATTGTGATTTGTTTATTCACTACTTCTTACCTGGTTCTAACTAAATTTAAATAATTAAACAAGTCAATTATGGTGTCTTTATATAGCTTGAATATGTCTTCTTTGATTGACAAGATGGCTTGTTCTTTCAAATTTTGTTCTATTGCAAGATGCCCTTGATCATTGTAGTAAAGCCTCCTTACAGACATGTTATCCTCTTGTGATGGGTTGTTAGTTCTCAATGGTCTAAACAAGCTCAAAAAATTATTGTCCCCTATATTTAGAGATGTAGCATCAAATTGTGTGTCTTTGAAAACCCTCTCTTCTATATCTAAAGTTAAATAACTCATTTCATACATTCCCTTGAAACACTTTTTTGGGATGACATGGCTGTGGGTTTCTCTAGATTGACTGTTAGTAGTCCACAGTTCAATTTTGGATTGAATTATCCTTACACAAGTGATAATTCAACTTCTTTAGTTTGAGTACAATAAACATAAGGTCAAATCAGGGTTTTTGTACTTGTCAGGGATTTCTTGAAGGTTTTTATAGTGTTTTAATTATGAAAAAATTTTGAACTTGCATGAGCTTCATGACTTAGATCCAAATTAGACTATGTTCTTATACCCTTGCATGTAATAGGTCTTCAAGATCTTCCACTTGGCATATTATACTTAAGTGGCTCCAATATGGCATCACCATGGAATTTCACTCATTAATATTTTTAAAATGACCGTTACATTTTGAAAATTCTACCTTGATCTTGCACTATTGGATCATCCTTGCAAAAATCAATGTGGATCATTGATCTTGATCTGAGAACTCAAACACTATTGGATGTTATCTATGTTCCATGTGGTTATGACACTTATCACTTATGCATACACTCTGAGATTTTTTCAAATGTCAATATTGATCTCACACCATTGATCTTGATTGTGTAGATCAATCATGTTCCATCGATATTGATCTACTTAATTATGCATCCTTCTCTATGGACCATTGATCAGAATGTGTACGCTCATCTACGTACCATCGATCTTTGAAAAATAGTTTAGTTTTAATTTATGTCCTGCATCTATACCACATGTCATCTTGACATTCATCCTCAGGGCTTTTGACTTTTCAACATTTGCTACACACCATCCAATCATCTTCATCTAAGTAAACATGCTCTATTGGATCTTGATCTGTAAGGTCATATTCCATTGGTTGTTGAGTGTTCTTTGGCTGAGATTGTGACACTTGTCACTTTCTCACTTGTCTTGGGGCTTCATTGAAGTTTTGAATCAATACACATCATTAGATCAATCTGGCTCGAGTAAACATGTACCATTAATCTTTGGAAGATGTTTGAACTTTAGCTTAGGGTTAGGGCTTAAAATTTTAAAATTTAATCTTACACCATTAGATCATTTGCATAGATCAATTACAAACCATTTATCCTATGAATAAAAATGATAGTTAAGTCAGTGTTTGAGAAAATAAAGAAATTAGCATAATATTTTTAGACTGTGGTTTTATTTTGTGTTAATAAACATGAGTAAGACCTTAGGTTAAAATATTTAAGCTAATTTTTGAGACATAATAAAGGGGACCTCATGAATAATAAAAGACATGGCATATAGTTTTAGCTTAAGGTTTATTGTATTAATAAATACAATGAAATTTAGGGTAAGTATTTTAGGCTAAGTCTATAGTAAAAGGAACCCTTTGTTTAGTTAGACCATGTGGAAATAAAAGGGACCAAGGGGACTTGAGAAAATAAAGAGAACAAACATAAAAAATTTAGACTAAGGTTTGGTCATCTTAATAAACATGACTAAACCTTAGGATAAAAACTAAACTAAGTCCATGGCATGATAAATCATTCCCTTGTAAATTGTTCTCACCAAATTTGAATTTGATTCAAAGGAACTTGAGCTACGATAATTTGAGTTAGGGTTTCAAGATGATTTCAGTTTGATTTTCAACAGACCAAAGGCTACTAAAAGTTTAAATTGATATAAAAATCATAAAACCCAAGCATTACCCATTCCAAATGGACTCTATTGGAGCTACAACCTAAAACATAAAGATCTAATGTTAGCACTTTTAGGCAAGAATAAATCAAAATTATGAACAAATATGCCAACCAAGCTCGAGTAAACATGTACCATTAATCTTTGGAAGATGTTTGAACTTTAGCTTAGGGTTAGGGCTTAAAATTTTAAAATTTAATCTTACACCATTAGATCATTTGCATATATCAATTACAAACCATTTATCCTATGAATAAAAATGATAGTTAAGTCAGTGTTTGAGAAAATAAAGAAATTAGCATAATATTTTTAGACTGTGGTTTTATTTTGTGTTAATAAACATGAGTAAGACCTTAGGTTAAAATATTTAAGCTAATTTTTGAGACATAATAAAGGGGACCTCATGAATAATAAAAGACATGGCATATAGTTTTAGCTTAAGGTTTATTGTATTAATAAATACAATGAAATTTAGGGTAAGTATTTTAGGCTAAGTCTATAGTAAAAGGGATCCTTTGTTTAGTTAGACCATGTGGAAATAAAAGGGACCAACTGGGCTTGAGAAAATAAAGAGACCAAACATAAAAAATTTAGACTAAGGTTTGGTCATCTTAATAAACATGACTAAACCTTAGGATAAAAACTAAACTAAGTCCATGGCATGATAAATCATTCCCTTGTAAATTGTTCTCACCAAATTTGAATTTAATTCAAAGGAACCTGAGCTATGATAATTTGAGTTAGGGTTTCAAGATGATTTCAGTTTGATTTTCAATAAACCAAAGGCTACTAAAAGTTTAAATTGATATAAAAATCATAAAACCCAAGCATTGCCCATTCCAAATGGACTCTATTGGAGCTGCAACCTAAAACATAAAGATCTAATGTTAGCACTTTTAGGCAAGAATAAATCAAAATTATGAACAAATATGCCAACCAAATTAGGTGTACATGATCTTCAAATAAAGACAATATTGAAACATGCTAGTGGTACTCTGATCATGTGATTTTTTCAATTCTTAAAACAAATTTGCTAAATTTGAAATAAAGGTCCCCATTTTTTAGGAATGGAGGTATGTTAACCTCAAAAAATGGCAACTTCTAGGGGAACAGAGTAATATGTTAGAATTTAGAGACTCTAGTTTATACTAATAATTAGGTTACTTATTCCACTTGATCAAGCACCATTATTAAGATCAATTCATGATTAGAACAAATCTTGCATATGAAAAATTGGGATCAAACATCAAGACATATCCATGCTATGTGTGTGTGCCTTGATTCTAATTAATGATTACCATAGGATTTAGAGAAAAACTTCTAAATTCATGACTTTAAACATTAACATTGACTTATAGTATATTTAGATGTTCAATAAAAATCATGTTTTAGCTTAGAGAAGGCTTAGGCATTGCTCTGCTACCAGGTAGGCATCCATAGCCTTGATAGATATACCTTTGGCTCTACTCAGAGTCTTGATCCATTGCCAGCTAGGCATCCATAGCCCTGATGGAGATTACTAGAATCACCTCTACTCAGAAAGCCTTTTGAATTTTGAAATAAGATCTTTTTGGTATTTTTAGATATTTTGAATTTATAGCAAAGGTTGGGAACTAGATTTTTCAGGTTTTAGGATTTAGTCAAATGTTTGATCTTCAACCAATCATCCTTCACTATAAACTTTGTCCCAAGTAATTAATGTTTTTTAAGTGCAAGCATGACTATACCCTAATAATCTAATATTTCACCCTATATGTGCAATCCTTCTTAAAACCAAACTCATATTAGAACAAGGTTTATAATATCAAGACACAATTAACCTATTTATTATTATTTACTATTTTCTCTAAACTATAACATTAAGCTCATATTTCAATAATCCATGATCAACCAATGATGAGAAAACATACTTTCATTCATGAACTATGAGGTTTCCTTTTAGAAATCATATGAATCTTGAGCTGAGGGCTATCTGGAATAGACTTATTAAAATCAAGGAAAAAATTAGGAAAAGAAAACACACTAAGAAGAAAGCAAAGGAAACAAGTAAACAAATATATACAAATACTACGTATAAGCAAGGGACAAGAAGGAAAGAAACTAAACTAAGCCCTAACTACACTAACTCTAACTAGTCTTACTATCATTCTATGAATACTCCAAATGGGAGAGTAGAGAAATATTTCTTGAGGTATTACCCATTTGTTGGAAATGTAAATTATGCTCCTTGCAAGTCTTTCAGTTTGAAGGTGTTATCTCCTAGTGTCTCAGTAATTTGATATCGACCAATCCATAGGGGTGTGAAATTACCATGTTTTCCCTTTGGTTTTGAGGCTTTGTCCTAGAGAAGAACTAAATCTCCTCGTCTAAACACCTTTATCTTTGAATGTTTGTTAAACCACCTCTTAACTTTGGTTTGATGGCTATTGAAATTGGCAAAAACCTCCTCTCTTACATCTTTTATATGTATGATGTTTAACAACCTTGAACATGTAAATTCTTGGTCCTCCTTCATGTACTCTTGAATTAACATGTATGTTGGCAGCTTGAGTGTGATTGGAAATATAGGTTCTTGACCATATACCAGTAAGAATGGTGATGCCTTGAGAGATTGCTTAACTCTTTTTCTATCTGCCCAAAGGGCATACTTAAGTAGTTTGTGCCATGTTTTTGGTTTATCAACTACAAACTTCTTTATAGATTTCATCAAGTTATTATTTGTTGATTCATACACTCCATTACCTTGAGGATAATATTTTGATGAGAACTTGAGGATAATGTTATTTTCATATGCCCACTCAATCATTTCAATGGATACAAAGACATAGCCATTATCATAAACTAGAGATACAGGTGTCCCAAACCTTGTGCATATGTTTTCTTATAAAATTTTGATCATCTTTCTAGTCCTACACTATTTAGTTACTACTACTTCAGTCCATCTAGTGTAGTAATCAATAGCAGTCAGAACATACTTGTGGCCATCAGAGGAATTAGGGTTAATGATCCCCATAAAATTTAGTCCCCATTGGGCAAAGGGTTTATCAATCATTATTAGCTTTAGTGGCATGGTTGCCTTGGGCTCTTTAGTGGTGAAGGTTTGACATGAGTGGAATTCTCTCACATTCATGTGAGAATATTTGAAGATAGTGGGTCAGTAGTAATGAACCCTAAGGATCTTATAAGTTGTATTCCTTCTAGACGGATGTCCACTTCCTAATTTTTCATGGAAAGTGTTCAAGATCTTAGTTGTATCTTCCTTAAAAACACAACTTAGGTAAATGCCTTCAAAGTTCTTCCTATACAGCACTCCATCCTTGATCAAAATATGAGTTGCTTTGAGCCTTAAAGCTTTATTTTGCTCTCTACTTAACTCTGTAGGACAATAGCCATTGATTAGAAAATGAACAATATGATCATACCAATAATTGGGCTGAAAATTTTATTGTTTTACCTCTATGTCACTCAATTTGGGATTAGTATTGGCAATCAACTGAATTGAACCTTGACATCTTACCAACTTTTTTGTCTTCATCTCTAGATCATATTCTTGGAGAACAGACATCCACGTACCTCTCCTTTATCCAAGTTCACATTGACTAAGCATGATCTTAGTGGTAGGGTCTGGTAATATTGCATGTACCTAATTTTTAAGGATATAATTCCTAAAATTCTTCACTACCTTAACCAGATCACATGCTTATTTATCAATAAGAGAATAATTAGATTCAAGATTTTTAAAATTAGACTCATGAAAGTAATAGGATGATCACATCCATCTATCTTCTATGTTAGGACAGTTGTAATTATATGGTCATAAGCAAAATAATAAAGATAAAAGTCTTTAACAAAGTCTGGACTTATCAACATAGGGGCTTGTCTAATTGCTTCTTTGATTTTATTGAAGGCCTCTTTGTCTCTTCATTTCAAGTTATCTTAGCATCTTTATTCAACATGTGATTCAAAGGTCTCACTATTTTTGCAAAACTAAAAATAAACTTCCTCACAAAGTTGATTTTACCAAAGAAAGACTTTAGTTCTTTCCTATTATTAGGGGGTTTTATCTTTGATATTTCATTTACTCTATTTGGGTCTATATAGATCCCCTCCTTAGTTATAACATGTCCCAACAATTTTCTCTCAGTTACAAAAAATATGCTTTTCTTTGGGTTGAGAGAAATTCCATACCTTCTACAACTTTCAAATACTTATTGCAAGTGCATGATGTGATCTTCCCTATTTTCTAAAAATATATTTAGGTCATCCAAGTAAATAATGATGCACTTACCTATGAGGCCTTGGAATGCATGATCCATTGATCTTTGAAAGGTTGCACTTGTATTTATTAATACAAAGGGCATTCTCTTATAGGCAAAAGTGCCCCACTTAGTAGTAAATGTAGTCTTCATTTTAATTTCTTTGTTCACTAGCACCTGATTATACCCTAAAAATCCATCAAGAAAAGACATTATAGCAGAACCAAAAACAATTTGGATTACTTGATCAAGAGAAGGTAGGGGTAATTATCCTTTTTAGATGCTCTATTCATATTTCTAAATTTAATGCACACCCTGATTTCACCATTTTTCTTCCTGACTGGTATTAGGTTAGTTACCTAAGTGGAGTGTCTAATGGGAAACATGATCTTAGCATCTAATAAATTCTTGACCTCTTGGTATATCATTGGTTTTAGGATGGGGTTGATTGGCCTTTATTTTTGCCTGAATGGCTTATAGGCTTCTTTTAGAGGTATGGTGTGGGTTATGACCTAAGGATCAAAGATCTTCAAGTCAACGTAGGACCATGCTATTACATCCTTATACTTGGTCAACAAATATTTGTCTCCCTTGGTTTTAATGCTTATGCAGGTTGTACCCATGTTCACCAATTGAGGTTGACTTTGGGAAACTAGGTCTATTGCATTTTAGTCCTTCTTATCTACTTTAGGAATCTTGACAGTCTTAGCTAGTTTGTCAAAATCAAACAGTCTATCTAAATATATCATCCATTTGGGGATCTTATTGTCACTCAAATAAATGACCTTGTCATCAAATTTTTCATCATCAAGGGTATTTTCATTGGCTTCATCAATGATGTGAGCCTCAAATACTCTTGAGCTAGTCAATAAGTCTATGACCTATTGATCATCATTGAATACTTAAAAATGGTTGACATTATCTAGTACTGAGAGACATGGGACTAATTAAATGGTAAGTCTTTATAAGTTGGAACTTTGATTGGGCATAAGGTTGGCTATAGCTGAATAAAGTTCATCAAAAACCTTATTTTCTTCCCTAGGGATTGACACAATGTTGAAAACATCAAAACATTCAATTAAGTCCCACATTCTAAATTTATATATATTAATATGGGACAACTTGCATTGATATTTACTCTTGACCTAATTAACTAAAAGTTTAGAATCACCAAAAACTAATAGTTCTTTGACCTTGTGTTTGATTGCAAATTGTAATCCAAGAATAAGTGTTTCATACTCTAAGGGATTGTTAGTGCATGGGAATTAGAGTGTGTAAGAGGCTTTATATTCTTTCCCAATGGGATTGATTAATGCCACTCCTAATCCAGAACCTGATTTTCATCTAGCACCATCAAAATAAAGTTTTCATAATCCAAGCATAGCATGAGAAGTATTAGAGTTACATACCTTTGTGGTGTCAAGAGTCTAAACACCTATATCTGAGTTAACCATGTTGACCCTCTCATTGGTTACATTATACTTGGTGATCATATGCTTCATTTTAGGTTCCCTTTCTATCTTGATC
Organism: Torreya grandis; assembly: GCA_037957365.1. Taxonomy (NCBI): domain Eukaryota; kingdom Viridiplantae; phylum Streptophyta; class Pinopsida; order Cupressales; family Taxaceae; genus Torreya; species Torreya grandis. The sequence continues at coordinate 503,105 of JARHVA010005459.1, read as the reverse complement.
TATTTTGGAATTCATTTCCAAGGTAACCACATGTGTGAGTAGTTAGTTGACATATAACCATTTAGAGATCTGGTATATTCCCTACTTAGTATCATTCTATATGCATCAGGAATATCCACCACTTGGAATTCAATGAATTGGTGGATCCTTGGTTTAAAATCAATCTGCATGTGAACATTTAACAATTCACTAATTACTTTGACTCTTGATTTATCTAATTAAGTCACAACTCTATCAAATTTAATGGGAGTAAAGCCTAATTACTCATAAATACCTTTAGGCATAATATTTGTAGATGCACCAGAGTCTAACAAATAATTATGTAAATTCTTACAAAATATCATGATTGTGAGTAGGAAAGGTGGAATGTTTACTTTATTTTTGTGTATTACAACTTTAACATGTGTAGCTTTTTGAGACTTACCAGGCTTCTTAGATATAGATTCCAACAACAGATCCCTTTGTTCTATAATTTGAGTCAACTCATGTAAGTTAATGTTAGCTTTGATCTTTTTCATGTCCTCTACTATATTGTATCTAGTCCTATTGGAAGAAATAGATGTATCAATATTATGTTTGAAGGTAATTCCCTTAGGAGGCTCTGGATTGTTATCCGATGTAGTATAAGGAGGAGTGTCAAAATTATTTGGTGGAGTTGAGGTAGTCAAAGGTTTTTTCTACTCCCTATTCCTTAGAGGATAGGTTTTATTTAGGTATTGTTGAAAAGCATGAATCTCTTTAGGGATATCTTGAGGCTCATTCTCTTCTTGGAATGGGAACTCAAATGTTTCCACCATGAGATTTGAATCGGTAGATTTGGATGACTTTGAATAACTTGAGGTACCACATCATTGTATTTATTAGGTACAACTTCAAAAGAATATAATTATTCTTGAAAAGCTTCAAAATAATTACAAAACTCTAGACAGACTAATTCACCATGCTTTGAAGTGTAATGCACTCTAAAATGATCAGGCACAGCTACATCACCAGGATTTATATTCAGTACATTCTCATTAGAGGATGACTCATTGCTATGGTTATTGTTGTTATTATTTTAAAACCTATTTAAAGGCCTATTTATTCATTGGAAAGAGATGTTTTTGTTGGAATTTTCCCCAGTATGGCCAACTTGATTTTGTAGCTGAATGAAATCAGTGCTTAGATTTTGAACCATATTCAAGATAGAATCATTTTAAGTCTAGGTGCCTTAGAATTATGAACTTGAGTATTGCTACTGGGCTATAGGCATCAAAGCTCTCTAGTCTTATGGATGAGATCCATTGATAGAGTTGTTTAAGAATCCCAGGTTTTGGCCAAGATGTGCATGGATCCAAGGCAATTAGTTCAGAACTAGAAGCTGATTTAAGGTAGGCATATTTTGATTGGCATTGGGAATGACATTTAAAATAGATAAATTTGGATTAATGTTGTGAATGATGTACGCCATTAGACCTAGGGTTGTATCTAATCATTAATGATCACATCTTTAGCATAAGCTAGGGCTAGTGTATTAATGATCTAAACAGATCTTTTGAGAAACACAGAGGTCATGGGATCTAAGGTATCCTTGTAGATATCTAACATTAAATCCTCATTAGGTTTGTAATGAGTTATGGTTTTGTTGAAAAATTTTTAGAATATAGCATTAAATGGTCTTATGGGCTCATTTGAGTCTCTTTTGACTGTAGTAAATTGTTGGTACAGGACACACAAACTAATGATTTTGCCAAACTGATCAATAAAGTAATTATTAAAATCATTCCATCTAGTTATGTAGTTTTTAGGAAGGTTAAGGAACCATTCATATATAACATCTTTGAAAGTAAATGAGAACAATCTACATGCTACATCTTCATCAACAACAATCAAAATTCTTAAATCAACTTTGAAGGATTTAATGTGTTATTTAGTAGTTATAACACCATTAGGACTAAAATTAGGCAAATACTTTTTAGAATAATGAGGAAGGCCATCTAGCACACCTGACACATTGATTGAAGAACCACCTATCCAAGTCATACCTTGATAGGTATTAAACATACGAGCACCTTGAATTGGTGAAGTTGGTTGAGATTTTGAAAGTCTACACTTACCTTTGTCTCACCTATCTCTCCTATGGAATTCTAATGAAATGAGGGAACCCTTGTCTCTAAACATGATCCGGTCCTTATCCTTGTGTTAGGTTGTGGAGCTAAAAGCTTCAACTGTTGCAGACATGGAGATGTTGCTAAAGTTCCAGAGACACCGGCATCAACAGTATGACCGACGTCGGTCATGATGAATGCAGAAGGAAATCGACGTCGACAGGGAGTCCGCCGACATCGATCAACACCAGATAGACAAGGACCGACATCGGTCACCTGTAGCAGTTTCAGAACTGTTGTTGATGAATAGTCAGTTAAGTGAAGTGAGAGTTTGCATGTTAAAGGGCTAATTATAGTCTCGAGCTGCGTGTCTAGTTATTGTAATTAGAAGTCTATTTTTGTATGCATGGGATCCTATTTAAAGACCCATGAGGCATGTATTTTAAATCAAGCAGGAAAGTAAAAGCATTGAAGCAAGGAAGCAAGGTCAAGGAGATCTACAAGCAAGTAAGGTCAAGGAGATCAGCTGAAACATTCAAGGAGGGGATAACAACTTAGGTTGTTGAGTTGGTTGTGGTTGAGCAAGAGAGAGAGGGAAGAAGGTCTTGAGGTGTGGCAAGCCTTTGAGGTGGAAGAAGAAGTGGCATCTTCTTTATTGTATTTTCTTCTAAGAGTATTTAATACAAGATTGTGTATTGTCTCTCAAATTATTTGTTGTTTCAAGTTTCTAGTTACTTAATTATTCTGGTATAATTCTGTGTTTAATTGCTTATAAGAAAAGTAATCAATTATGCTTCCTTGGAGGGGTTCCTAACAGTTGGTATCAGAGCTACAGTTTGCAGGGAGTAGGTTATTGTTTGATTATAGGTCATTCACAGGGGTTTTTATTTGAGTGGGAGTACAGCAATGGCAGAAGAAAGTAAGCTACGAATGGAGAAGTTTAATGGCAAGAATTATCAACATTGGAGGATGCAGATAAAGGATTATCTGTATCAAAAGGATTTTTACTTACTGTTGGGTGGGGTTGCATGCAAGCCCATAGATATGAAGGATGAAGAATGGAATGTTCTTGATCAGAAGGCTCTGGGATCCATAAGGTTGAGCCTTGCATCGTCTATGATTTCCAACTTATCACAGTGCAAGACAACGAAAGAGTTGATAAAATCTTTGGCAAATTTATATGAAAAGCCCTCGGCTTCAAATAAGGTATTTCTTATGAAGCAGTTATTTACTTTGCAAATGCAGGAAGGTGGATCGGTACATACTCATCTTAGTGATTTCCATGGTTTGGTAAACCAGTTAGCTTTAGTCAATATTGTTTTTGATGATGAAGTAAAGGCTCTCTTAATTTAATGCTCTTTACTTGAAAGTTGGGATAGTCTGGTTATGGCAGTAAGTAATTCTACGTTTGCTTCTAAAATCTTAAAAGTTGATGATGTTGTGAGTGTAATCTTGAATGAAGAAATACGTAGGAGAAGCACAGGTGAATCATCAAGGAATGCTCTAAGTGTAGAAAGCAAGGGAAGGCAAAGAGAGAAGGTTGAGCAAGGGAAATCAAGGTCGAAGGTGGGAAGGAGATCCGAATCCAGAGGTGTCACCTGTTGGTTTTGTGGAAAGAGAGGACACACAAAGAAAGAGTGTTGGTTGAGGGATAAAGAAAATCAACATGAAGGTAATGAAGAAGCAAAGGATGCAGGTATTGTGGCACAAGATGCTCTCATACTTTCTTTGGATAGTCAGATAGAATCATGGGTTTTAGATTCTGGTTCTTCTTTTCATGCATCCCCAAATAGAGATTTATTCCATGAGTATGTCCAGGGAGACTTTGGAGTGCTTTATTTAGGGGATGGTACACCTTGTCAAATAGTTGGCAAAGGGAAAGTGCAGATGAAATTGCAGATGGACAACACATGGGTGTTGAAGGAGGTTATGCATGTCCCAGTTCTGAAGTAGAGTTTGGTTTCTATAGGAAGGTTGGGTGATGAGGGATGCACAATAACCCTCACAGCGGATTCTTGGAAGGTTACCAAGGGTGCACTTGTTTTAGCAAGAGGTAAAAAAGTAGGTACTCTTTATCTATCTACTTGTATTACTGATTCTACTTCTAGTTTATCTACTTCAGCTGTAGATTCGAAGATGTGGCTTAATAGGCTTGGTCACATGAATAAGAAGGGAATGGATGTTTTTGATTCAAAAGGTATGAGTTTAGATTCGGAAGTCATAGATTGAGTTCATTGCAGGAAAAAGAAATTTGATGCTTTTGACAAGAACAAAGAAGCCTTGGTGTTTATGGAGGAGATGAAGGATAGAGATCAATCACAGGGGCTGAATGATTTTGAGCAGGGCAGTATGGATAGGGGTTTGATCCAAGATGAGCTCACAGATAAAGAATTCATCACTTACAGGAATACATAGACACCGACGTCAGTCACATGGGACTGACATCGGTTAGGCAGATATCGACATCGGTCATGTGTAGACCAGTAGGGTCGGTAGAGTCAGGCAGGAGAAGTCTGACGTCGATTAGATAGGAATTGACATCGGCAGAGGGGACACTAGTGTCAGCCAGGGAAATGACGTCGACAGTCAAGGTCAGTGTAGGGAACTGACATCGATTGATTGCAGACTGGGAGATGGCCAAGATCGGTCACTGGAACGGATGTTGGGCAGACAGCAAGCTATCAAGGAGTCTCAAACGCCCATAGGGAGGTCAGAAAGGGTAAGTGAACCTCATATTCATTGTTCACCTTCTTTATATTGCTTACTAATGGTCAAGAACTAGGAAGATGTGAAGAGGCAATGCAGGTAGAATCCAAAAATAGTGGGAGCTTGGCATGGATGAGGAGTGAGTCCTTGGAGAAGAACCAAATAGGTATTTCTTGGTGGAGTTGTCAGCTAGAAGAAAGCACTAGATGAGGGATGGATTCCCAAGTTAGAGAAGAGAGTGGATGGACACGTGAGATAGAAGGCTATGGTATATGGTCTTGATTAGGCTACAGGATAATGGAGGTTTGACCATTGTATTTTTCTTTACCAGGTTGGATAATATTAGCTACATTATCATGTTACTGTATGTTGTTGTTTGTTGCAGGGTTTTATATACAGGGAGTTTTTGAGCTAAGGGTAAAGTTAGTTCAGAGGTATGTCATGAAGAATTTGGGAGCAGCAAAATTCTTTTGGCATAAGTGACAGGTCTAGCATCACAGGTTTTGTGGTAGTTGGTCTTCGAGAGTGATCTTGAAGAGGGATACAGAGCCAAGGGAACAAACTAGACAGTGTATAGGTACAGGTATAGTTGCAGCTATTTATCTCCAAGTGGGAGATTGTTAGGTTATGGAGCTAAAAGCTTCAACTGTTGCAGACATGGAGAGGTTGTTGAAGTTCTAGAGACACCAACATTGACAGTATGACCGACGTCGATTATGATGAATGCAGAAGGTAATCGGCGTCGGCAGGGAGTCGATCGACATCGGTCAGCACCAGACAGATAGGGACCGACGTCAGTCGCATGTGGCAGTTCCAAAACTAATGTTGATGAACAGTCAGTTAAGTGAAGTGAGTGTTTGCATGTTAAAGGGATAATTATAGTCTTGAGCTGCGTGTCTAATTATTGTAATTAGAAGTCTATTTTTGTATGCATGGGATCCTATTTAAAGACCCATGAGGCATGTATTGTAAATCAAGTAGGCAAGTAAAAGCATTGAAGCAAGGAAGCAAGGTCAAGGAGATCTACAAGCAAGTAAGGTCAAGGAGATTAGCTAAAGCATTCAAGGAGGGGATAACAACTCAGGTTGTTGAGTTGGTTGTGGTTGAGCAAGAGAGAGAGGGAAGAAGGTCTTGAGGTATGGCAAGCCTTTGAGGTGGAAGAAGAAGTGGCATCTTCTTTATTGTATTTTCTTCTAAGAGTATTTAATACAAGATTGTGTATTGTCTCTCAAATTCTTTGTTGTTTCAAGTTTCTAGTTACTTAATCATTCTGGTATAATTTCATGTTTAATTGCTTATAAGAAAAGTAATCAATTGTGCTTCCTTGGAGGGGTTCCTAACACCTTGGCAATTCCATCTTGAGAGATTTGAACCCTATTTGAAATATAATGTGTAAGTCTTATCTTTGCAAAAAATGATGATCATACTTGCACATTAAGCAAATTTTGTATAAATATGTATAAATAATGACAAAAGACATCAATATTTAACTACATTAGCTCAAAGATGTGTCTAAACACATAAATATGAATGATCTTTACATGTTTAAAGCTCAAATAAACTCAAATTTGCAAAGATCTAATCAATTTTTGAACAAAAGAGCTATTACTAACCTCAAAGACCTTAGATTCTTAGATCTTAAGCTATATTTACCACAATTAAAAATCAAACTTCAAAGAACACCTATCTTTGTCTCAATAAGCATAAAGACTAGTCTAAAACCATTAAGATCAATGATCTTTACACAAATATGCAAAGAATACATCAATCTTTGAATAGAATTCACCAAAATTAGAAAAGATATTTTAAATTTTCAAAGATTTAATGGCCCTCCTTCTAACACCAATTTTTCCCCTTTTTGATGCACCTAAATGTATCAGTAGGTTCAAATAGTGTTTAAAAAACACTTCTCATTTTTGGATTCACATAATCCATTGCATGAGTTGTTAGTTGTGATAATCCTATTATTAGTGGTGGAATAGAGGTAGAACAAGTTGACTATTTCACAAATTTATATTAGTTGGTAGTTGGGAGCCACCATGGCCTAATAGTTAATCTTTGATTTTGAAGATGGTCTATGTTATTTGAAGTGAATTATGCTCAAAAATAAGTCTAAAGCTAAACTAAGATGAATATTCATAATGAAGCTAATCTAAAGTGAGTTGATAAAAAAGGAGAAAAAGGGTAGGGCAGAAAAGAGAAGTGTTGTTGATCTTTACTTCAAACATTATGACAAAGTTTCAAATTCATTTCAACATGTAATTAACCAATATGCAACATGAAGTATCATAATCTCAAATCCTATTACACATCAAGCATAAATCTAAGGAAAGTATAAATGATGCAAATAAAAACAAGATTTACTTTAAGAATTTTACCCCTGTAAGCAAATAGCATTAGCCCAGATGCAAGAAGAGCAAAGAAAGTAAAGTAAACCTAAGAAATTTTAATTAATCTAGCATTATCCTAAATTAGCAAATCTACATTAAAAGATGCACAATCAAAATTCATAAGAACCATTCAAATTTGAAGATGAACCTAGAAAAATGAGAGAGAAACCATGATAAAAATTCACACAAGCAAATGTGGACAAACTTTGCATAATCCCTTGCTTACATTAATTTTCCAAAAATTTAAAAATATTTTTTGGCTCCAAAAATTATCTCCCCACTTTTTTTACCAATGATAGTACCCTTTTTATAGAAAGCTCAATGACGTATATCTATCAGTCATATCCAATGATAATTGCACAAGTATCAAAGATAGTTGTCCTTCTACAACATTCTAGAATCAGATAATTTACAAATGGATTGACCTAATGCACTTTACAAATTACAGATGCTTCTACAAAAGAATATTCTATTTCAAAAATAATGTAGTTGTAAAATAATATTCCTAATTTCATTAACTTTGGGACCCTTTTGTTGTTGTAATCTTTTGCCTTCCCTACAAGATCTCCATTTTATAATGTTATTCGTTGATTAGCTAGAGATCAATGTTAGGTTTCATGAACAATTCATTTTTATTGGTCCTCTAGGTCCTTGAGATCTATATCAGTCCTGTTTAAAGCTTATTTGATGCCCCTGGCATCTCCTATCTTTTCATCTAATGATAAAAGCAGGCCCATGATCTTCTTTTTATCAATCCCTATTTTCCCTTGTCCTTGATTCCTCACTTTTAGCATGAATTGATTAGTTCTATGCTTAAACTCCTCATCAATTATTAGACCCAAAATATTATGTGTGGTGGGTTCTTTGATCAAGTTGTCCAACATGTTTAACATCTTATCTTATTATTGTTTTGGGTCCTTAAAAATGTCCTTTATCTGCTTAAACCAATTGTTCTGAGTTTTTAATTTATCAATTAATATAGCCATAGCCATATTTAGGTGGGTTAGGCTGACTATCTTAAACTTTAGGATTTGTTTTTTAGTCAAGACCTTGATTAAATCCTTGACTTGGTAGCTTGAGGCTTGTTATTGGCCAACTTAGCCTGTAGCCATTATGCTTCATTTATTCATTACTTCTTGCTTGTTTCTAATTGACTTTAAAGAATTGAAGAAGTCAATTATGGTGTCCTCATATAGCTTAAATTTGTCTTCTTGGATTGAAGATATGGCTTGTTCTTTCAAATTATGTTCGATTGCAAAATACCCTTGATCATTGTAGTAGAGCCTCCTTGCAGACATGTTCTCCTCTTATGATGGACTGTTGGTTCTCAATGGTCCAAACAAGCTCAACCAATTGTTGTCGCCTATATTTAGAGCTATAGCATCAAATTGTGTGGCTTTAAAAACCCTCTCTTTTATATCTAAATTAAAATATATCTCCATACCTTCCTTTGAAACTCTTTTTGGGTTGTCATGGTTGTGGGCTTCTCTAGATTGCTTGTTAATGGTCTACAGTTCAATTTTAGATCAAATTATACTTGCACAAGTGATAATTCAACTTCCTCAATTTAATTAAAATGAGCATAAGGTCAAATTAGGGTTTTTGTACTTACTAAGGCCTTCTTAAAGGTTTTTATAGTGCTGTAATGGTGGTAGCTATTTGAACTTGTGTGAGCATCATGACTTAGATCCCAATTGGACTGCATTTTTATACTCTTGCATTTCTTGGGTATATAAGATTTTCCACTTGGTATATTATACATATGTGGATCTGATGTCGCATCATCATGGCATTTTTATTATTAATATTTAAAAATTGATCATTGCCTTTTGAAAATTCTACCTTGATCTCATACCATTGGATCATCTTTACACAAACCATCGATCTCGATTTAAACTTGAATGTTATCGATTGATAGCTATGTTCCCTATGGTTATGAAACTTGTCACTTTCACATTCACTCTGACCTTTATTGAAATGTCAATATTGATCTCACACTAATGATCTTGATTACATAGATCAATTGCACTCTATCAATCTTGATCTACTTACGCTCAAAATGTCAATGTGTCCTCCTCCATGGATAATTGATCAAAATGTGTACGCTCATCTATGTACCATCAATCTTTGAAAAAAAATTGACATTTAATTTATGGCCTATGGCTATGCAATGTGTCATCTCCATATTTGTCCTTAGGGTTTTTAACTTTTCAATGTTTGTTATGCACCATTTGATCATCTTCATTTGACCAAATGCACTCCATTGGATCTTGATCTACAAGTTTGAATGTCATTGGTTGTTGAGTGTTATTCGGCTAAGATTGTGACTCATATCACTTTATCACTTTTATTAGGGCTTTGTTAAAGTTTTGACTCAATATGCATTGTTAGATCAATCTGGCTCAAGTAAACGCATACCATTGATATTTGGAAGATGTTCAAACTTTAGTTTAGGGTCAAGGCTTTGAATTTTCAACTTTAATCTTGCACCATTATATCATTTGTATGGATCAATTATAGACCAATTATCTTTCAAATAAAAACAATATTTAAGTCAGTGCTCGGGAAAATAAAGAACTTAGCATAATGTTTTTGGACTATGGTTTTATTTCATGTTAAATAAACATAGGTAAGACCTTAGGTTAAAATATTTAATCTAAGTTTTGAGACATAATAAATGGGACCTCATAAATAATAAAAGACATAACATATAGTTTTAGCCTAAGGTTTGTTTTATTAATAAATACAAAAAACTTTAGGGTAATGATTTTAGGCTAAGTTTATAGTAAAAGGGACCCTTTGTTTAGTTAGACCATGTTCGAATAAAAGGGACCAAGGGAGCTTGAGAAAATAAAGAGACCAAACATAAAAAAATTAGACTAAGGTTTGGTCATGTTAATAAACATGACTAAACCTTAGGATAAAAATTAAACTAAGTCCATGACATGATAAAGCATTCCCATGTAAATTGTTCCTACCAAATTTAAATTTGATTCAAAGGGACCTGAGCTAGGGTAATTTGAATGAGGGTTCCAAGATGATTTCAATTTGACTTTCAATAGACCAAAGGCTATTAAATGATTAAATTGACATAAAAATCATGAAACCTAGGTATTGCCCATTCCAAATGGACTCTATTGGAGTTGTAACCTGAAACATAAAGATCCAATGTTATCACTTTTAGGCAAGATTAAATCAAAATTATGAACAAATATTCCAACCAAATTAGGTGTGAATGATATTCAAATAAAGACAATGTGAAAATGTGCTAGTAGTACTTTGATCATGTGATTTTTTCAATTCTTAACACAAATTTGCTAAATTTGAAACAAGGATCCCCATTTTTTAGGAATGGGGGTATGTTGACCTCAACAAGATGTTGCTAAATTAATTGGAATGTGATGCTCAATGTCAACTTATACATGAACATTTGGGTCATATATGCCCTTAAAAGATGCTTGATTTGGATTGATGGAGATGGTGATGGCTTGAAGGCTTGATTCTTAATGAGGTAGAGCTTTGATAGGCTAAGTGATCTTATTAGAAGTGGAGGGGTGAGATCTAATTTATACTTTTCATGATGAATGTGGACCATTGATCTTGATCTAAGATCAATGGTTGAGAAGGAGTCCTCTTCATAATGGAATGAGAAATGTTGCAAAATAAATGTGGGGATTTAGATGTGTACAGAGGAGTTTGAATGAAGAGTAGCTTGATTGCACTTCTTATCCCTTATCTTGAAGTTTGTAGATTGCCTTGGAATTTGTTGATTAACATGGAGATTTAAGATGATTTGATGATTTCTTTAGAAAATGTGATTTAGCATTCCATGGATTTTTTGATTAAGATTGATTAATTAACTAATGTGATTCATTAGTTATTTAATTTATATTTGGCATTTAGTGGGATTGGTAAGGTTCAATTTTGTAATTGGATTAATGGATTAAATGATGGGGGGTGATGTAGAATAGTGATAGATTGATTAAAGATGCATCTGATGGAGTTAGGGTTATGATGTGGTGCAATAATGTGATTAGGGATTTGATGTCAAGATTTGAGTTGAAAATGTTTAATTAGATTAATAATTTAGGCTTATAGAAGAAATAATAATTCATAAAATAGCATAAAATGATGATAATGAATAGTTGTGATACCAAGGTGTGAGAAATGAGGTATCTATAGGTAATTTCAATTATTTTTTGTTTTTATATTCATAGATTTATAAGTTTATTCATTTGGAGTTGTCAAGATTTAGCTTATTGACCTACTGTGTATAGTGAGCTTAATGAGGAATAAGTAATTTAGGATAAGGCCAATTTCACTATCGAATTTATGGTCTCTAGGTGTTCCTTTTTAGGTGGTGGAAGTAGTATTGGGATTGAAGGACCTTAGTTTTCCCTTTTTTATTTTTCCTATTTTTTGTAACATGGCTACAAGTGTGAAGGGTTTGTATTGTCTGGTTGCAAAGTGCAAGCATAAGTGGTTGGGTTATTGTGAGCTCATGACATAGTGGTTTTCATGTGTTTCCTATAAGGGATGGATAAAATAGTGTCAACTATGGAGAAGAAAGTTTTAGCTGTGGATAAATTGGTCTTAGATCAAAATTCCTTTTCCTCATTAAAATTAACATAGTAAATTTGTGAGAACAAAGATATTTGGGTAATGTTCTAGACTTGATTGAAGAATTGATCCAATATCAAACCAAGAAAGTTTAAAATGAATCTAAATAGAGAGAGATTCTTCCTCCTTCTACACCAGGATCATAGAAGACTTCTCAACCCATTCAAAATCAAATAGATAATTTGTTTAATTTCTTAGCAGAGAGATTAAAACTAGCTACTTGTTTGAAGGCAAATATGAATATACCTACCATAATCCTAGATCCACAAATCATGGACAAGGAAGAAATTGTCTTAGAATTAAGTTATTTATTGGGAATTTTAATGGAATATAGATATATTTAGGGGAAATAATTAATTAAGACTTCACAATTTGGAAATCAGATCTACCCTTTTCTTTCTCCTACCTCCCCAAAAGTTTCTTTATTGTCAAGTTATATAATAAATAAGATAGAGATAAAATATTATGTGGAGGTCCATGATTTTTTTAAAATGATGGTCTTTCTATTTTTAATTGGAATAATGGCCTTGGTGTTTTTAAATAGGACCTATCCCATGTTTTCTAAAATCTAAGGTAGAAATCAGTCATAAATTCATGTGGTACTCTCTTAATGATAGTGAACTGCTCAACAAGGGATAAATGGTCTTATTTATCTTTAAATTGTTTATAGAATACTGAATCTAAATCATCTCAAGTGGAAACAGAGTTCAAGGGAAGTTTTTTATACCATTACAATTCCTTTCCCTTGAAATATGTATAAAGTAAATAAATGGAAACATTCTCTTGAGTAACATGGTTGAATGAACACAAGTTAACCACATCTCTGATATGCTCTATGGGTGTAGTTTGATCCTCACCTATGAAATATGGTAGAATTTTGAAGGTTGAGGCTTGGATGTCATCATATTGGGATAAATTGAGAGGGATCCCATCATTAAAAGAAATAAATACTTGGTTCCTAGGGATAGCCATGTTGATGGTGAGATTTGACATTGTAGTGGTTTGCACAATAAATTGATTTGGTGACTAAACTATCCTCCTAGGATATGTAGTTGTTCTTAAAAACCTTCTTATTTTAGTTGAATTCAAATGTAATTCAACAAACTCAAAAGTAATACCTCTACTTGAAGACCTTGTAGTGATCTTTGGCATGAAATTGGCACTTATCTGCTACTAATAAGTCTACAACTCAAAGAATCACTTGGTGTAGAAATGATACATGTTCTTTGCTACTACAAATGTCTTTTTCCATATCCAATATTGGTTGTACCAGGCATGTCAGAATTTTTTATCAAACAAGAGTGCACCCTTGTGAGAATGTGTCTTAGTTCTCACTCATATTGATGTAATAAAAACTCTCCAAGGTGTGAGTGGCCTTATATTAGAGATAATATCTAGATGAAAGGTCGGTTCCCTTGGTACACTTGCCTACTTCACTCTAAACTCTCTAATTTGATGATTTCTTGACTAGGAAAAGGGTAAAAGGAGTAATACTCAAACTAAAATTGAATGTGAAAATTGAAAATTGGGGGTGATGCACTAATGTTATAGTCAATTATGCCTATACTTGACATACTTGAGAAGATAAATAACTTTCACACATTCACTTTATCTTCATGTAATGACACTTACATCAGTATTTCATACAAAGGTATTTATAAACATTCACACTAGCATGTGAAGAATGAACACTGGTTGAATTCACTTCCAAATTAGGTAGAAATTAGACTTTTATACTTGATATGACCTACAAGAATTCTTATATTCTACATAAAGGTGAAAAATTGAGACATAAACATTGGAAAATCAATCATTCACTAAGTTACATCAATTAACATGAGGCACATAATTCATGAACAGCCTAAAAATGAAGGAAAATAAGCTTCTTATTGCTTCAAAGGTGATGTAGTACAAAATTTTGGTAGAATTTCTGCATATACAAAAGCCTAATATTTTTTATTTAAAAAATTAACATACATATATAAAAGGGATTTAGGAGAGAGGAAACAAAATAGACCCAAATGAGGGATGAGTCATCATGCCTAGTCATCCTTCTTTATTCCTTTATCAACCACTAAATTCCTATGTAGTACATGATAGGTTTTTACTTCTTTATCTTTTAAAATGGCATAGGAGGGAGAGATAGGATTATTTGAATGCATTGAAGAAGTCTTAGGTCCTCCTTCATGACCTATCTTGAAGGGAATTGGTCTCCTTGTATGCCTTGATGTTCTTAAATGCTTGAAGAGGTCTTGATAATATTGATTTACTCATTTTGAATATCTCATTAAAATTAATTGAGACTCTCCATCTTCGTAGTAAGTGGATTTAACTATCCTCCTTGTCTCTTGGAGATTGACTCACCTATGTATCTATATTATTGCTTGCATATTTCTCTCTTAACTTCTTCAAAAAGATCCAAGGTGCATATAAGTGAGTTGCTTTCATGTTTTTATTGATGAATAAATATCTTTCATTAATATAGGCCTTTAATGCTTGGTAAAGTCTCCAATTAACCCCTTTATTCTTGCATGATGTCTCTCCTCCTTGATAGGGTTGTTTGAAGGCTTCTTCATGTTGATTTAAATTTTTCCTCATGACCTTCGCATAAGATAAAGAGAATGTATTTTCAAGGTTTTTGAATAATCCTTCCACTCTTTAATACTTTTTTAACACAAATTATCTACCTCTTATTGATCTCAAAATGGCAAAGAATGCAAGTGATTAACTTGGCAAGGTTTGTTGAAGATTTACATGCATTGATGGAGCTTGTCTCTTCTTCCTCTAACTTCATGTAGAAGTGTATGAATGTATTATTTTTTGATTAATTCATGAAATATAATTTATTATATTTCATTTGATGATGAACAATCATATTTCTTTAAATTTATCTTTCTTGGATATTTTGCCAAATGCACAATGAGAACTTAAAACTTCATGAAATTGAATTATTTTAATATGTTATGGGTATAATTATGATTATAACATCATCAAAATTGTTTAATATACATTCAAACAAATTTCCATCTTCAAACTCCACATACAACTTCCAAAAATGCTCTTTTGTGCTTTCTAGGCCTTAAGAAACCCTGATTTGGATTTGGGGGACTAAAATGAGTTACAGGTATCAATAAACACTCAAATTAGGCTCATTATATATGCATAAATTTTTAATACATGGATAATTTTTAAAATCTCTAAAATAATTCACCAAACTCTCAAACAAAAATTCTCAAAAAAGTGCTTGCTTGTTGTCTACAGGGTTGCCCATAGATGTTTTCAGTCATCTGAGCCTATTTTGCATTATTTTTCATTTTATAAGAATGTATTCAGACATAAAAATAATTATACACACCATAATATCATTATATTCCATTAAAAATGTCTAAAACATTCATTTCACACTCCATCCATGTGCAAATTAGTCAAGAGCCATGGTTTCCTTCATGGTACAGACCTATGTTTTGCCATTTTCCATATAATCAAGGGGTGTAAAGATATTAAAACACATTTAAACATTAAAATACATATAAAAAATACCTCCATGTCAATTTTCATGATATTTCATTTAGTAAAACTCAAAAAATGCACTTTTTAGTGTTTTTTAATTTGCATTTTCTCATTTTTGCATGGTTGTAGGTTTGATTTTTGGCATTTCCTTGAGTTTTATGAGCCATAAATACCTAATTAATTTTTAATTAGAACTTTTATGGTACCCTATAACCATTCCAACCATTGTATGACCTCAATCAATCATGTAAACCCCTTAAAACCCCTTTTTTGATTGTCTCCATTACATTCTTGAAACCTTGCAACTTGTACCTACACCTTTCACCATTATTTTCAATGAAAAATTGATTGAATAATATGTAATAATGTTATTTATTCCCCCTAATATCTAAAAAAACTTTCTATTTTCAAAAAAGAGCTCAAAAATGCAATCATGTTGCCTAAAACTAAGCTATTGGGGTTTTAGAAGGGTTTTAGAGCATTTTTCTTTATTAGCGATGGTTCATAAAGTTAAGCCCCTATAACCTAAAAATAATGCATGTAATATTCATTTAATATGTCCCCATAACTTACACTAATATAAATTTTAGCTAACTCTTCTTCTCCTTCATGAACCAAATATTTGAAAATAGCCCTTACTAGCTTACAAATAGCTTGATGGAGATATGGAGGTAACTTCTACCATTTTTGGACCTATGAGTTGTTCCTAAGAATGGTTTTGGATTGATAAAGGCTTTAAAATGTTTTTTATATATTATTTAATCCTCACTCCATGAATTTATTCTTTCAAAACACCTATACATAAGTAATTAAATGTGTCAAAATGCCTTTTTGCACTTTGAACCTCATTTGCACTTATTCCACGCTTTGAATATGTTTCAAAGAAATCACAAAGAAAAAACAATGTGTGAATATTAAAATGAGATTTAATATATTTATGATAACATATTTTAAATCTATTATCATGTTAAATGACTTAAAATGGCCTTTAAGAAAATGAACTTGACTCATTTGACAAGACATTACCAAAGGTTTTGATAGACTTTGCAAGAAACAAGTTAGATTCACTTTACCTTAACTTTTGAAAAGTTATCTTAATTTATTCAAAACATATTATATACCATTATCTCAAACTAAATGACCTCAAATTGGTTTTTCACATACCCTTGACTAATGGTGGCAAAATTTTCTAACACTAACCAGTCTCATGTTCATGACCTAGGCCTTCTATCTTGCCTAGAATGCTTAAAATATACTTATCTTATATCTGTAAGTTCCAATATTTACCTAATTTCCTACTCCCTTAACACTAACATTTGGGATAGAGACCAACATTGACGCTAGTGTTTGAACCTAACATAAGTGTCCAGTGCCCTAAAGTCATCTAATCTACAAATGAAATGTATTAAAATGGTTGGCCTAAGTGTTTTAATGCAAGTTACTTCTCCAAATGGATTGATATAAATATAAGATCAACCATCATTCATTACTCACCTATAAAATACCAATAAAGACCAAAGAAACTTATCAAAATCACTCTATCAAGCATTCAATTGAATAAAGCTTCCTTATTTCTATATCAATTGTAATATCCTAACAAAGGTATTTAAATGTTAAGAGTGTTACTTGAGACTACATATCCTTAGCTTAGATCTGTACCTATCCTATAACCTATTTTTACACTCATCTAGTGTTTTTTCAAGCCACAGGTATCCCTAGTCATCCCTAAAGTAGTTTAACACCCTCATTCTTGCATCATGACCCTTTGTGCCTAGTGTTGTACCACTTAAACATTAATTCCATAATTATGATAGTAGCACCATGTGACCCAATAATGGCGCTAGTGTGTTTTCCCTATATTTTTCACAAATGAATATATTTTCAAATCTAAAACCTCTTAGGGTTGTCTTAGACCTCTTTTAGCACCCACATAAGCATCAAATAGTATATATATACATGAATTTTATCCCTCTAACCACTAGATGTAAATCAAATGAAAAATATATATGAAAACTCATAACAAGTTGAACACAATTAAGTTTATAAATCCCTATTCATCCATACTTATGCATATTACCATCTACAACAATCTTGAGTTTAGATTACTTATATTTTTAGTCTCAAGCACATTCAAAGAACTCAAGTCTACTATCGCACTAGTTTCACTTGCACTTGCATTGGCACTTAGGTGGGGAGAAATACATTGAGATTGATCCCTCCTCAGAGTATTGGTATGTAGAAAACTCTAGTCATAGTGGGGTGTTGAGGATGTGTATCCTACCCCACTAAAAAACACACTTTTTAGCTTGTATCAATCAGATGCCCTGAAAACATGGATAATTAGGGTTTGATTATAAATTCAATCAAATAAGGAATGTACAAGTTTTTATAACTCATGCACATAAGACTATACCTCAAGATCCAAATGTAGGTGCACTCAAAAGCTCAAGATAGTCTTGCATAAAAGACACTATTGCCAAAACAGGGACACTGCCACCATATTTATAATAATGATGCTACTATCCAATCAGGGCACTACCATCCAAGAAGGGTTATAACACTGAGATCCTATTTTTGACACTCAAACTAACCTTTGCCTTAGTTTTTAGCCTCTATATCATTTATCTCAATCATTTTCTAGCTAAGTTATTACTTTCACTATTTATTACTATTTTTAGAAAGGTCAAAGTTAGTCAATTATGTAAATGTGGCTATATTTATTACATATTATTACCCTGATTTAGTATACTCAGCTCTTTAACAAACATAGGATTTACATTCACTAAGTCCTAAAAGGTTAAAACACCATCCATAAGAAAAACACATCTACAGGTTTTAAGTACTAAAGGAGCACCCTAAGAACTTTATTTTCCAAGTTACAAGCTATGTCACTATTGTACTTACTTTGCACATATTGCATGATTCACACATAAAATAACATGTAGGGGATATCTACATCAATCTAAGGGCCTCTTTGGAGTATTTTCTAGTAATAAGTGCTCACTAACATAGGGGTCATTGAGGTTAACTTGACACCGTGTGCCCACTAACCCAATTTTACCCAAGGTTACTATAAAGATGAAGAACTAGGGTTTGACAAATTCATGAGGAGTGACAATCCATGACCCATATTCAAATGCACCAGAGTGAAGGCAAAGTCAAACTCAGAAGGATCTAGGTGGTCACATCTTTTTCTACTAGGTATTGCATACATGACACTTGTGTTGAATATAAATAGTAGCATCGATACAACCATCCCAAGCTAATATTAGTATCTAGAGCTCTAAAAGTGTCATATCCAAAATGTAACAAAGATTCTAAAGTCTCCTTCTAGCCTACTCTATACATGTTCTAGATTTATCATTATGGTAGCATCATAATCAAATAAGTCTATTACTTCTTTATCATTTTCATGCATAATTTAGTTATACTTTCTATATTTAGCATATTCTCAGCATAATAAATTTGGTGTATGTTTATAAATGAGTTTAGCACCCAATTGGCCTATTATAAATCTGATTATCATCTTTGTGTATTATCATTTCTATATTTTTAACCCTGTATACTCTAAAGGTAGGATCCCCATCCAAATTATGGTTAAACATATATAATCATGGATATAGGAATGTGTAAGCAATATAATCTCAAATATTATAATGTATAAATAATAATAAAATATATGTAGCATATATCAATCATTAAAGAAGCAGATGCCCCCAACTTACTATATGACTGAGTAGAGGAAAGGTCCAACATTTGAAAATGCATAGATCATGTTTCTTGATGTGTTTGTATCTTACTCAAATATTTTTGAAACATATGTGTATATAGGGATGAAATGATATATTATCCACTAACATAAAGCAAATAACATAGATGACAAAGAGCTAGTAAAATCTAGGAATGTTGAATATTTTTGAATTTATTTAAATAGTTCTATATATTTGTAATATTTGATTTTTTATATTTTTGGAATATTTGATATGAAAATTTTTATCCTATGATCTCATTTAATGGGTTCTCATAGGTATCTCCAAGATCATAATATAGTATGTGAAATTGGTAGTATTATTGAGGAGCATGCATAGGTGTCATATCTAGATCAATAGAATATACAGTATCCTACATATGTGTAATATGACTTTATGGTCATGAAGAAACAATAGTAGGGGTTCATGGAACCCATCATTAAGTTATTTGTAGTTTATTTGGAGTATTCATAATGGGAACATGTTTAGTTTCTCTTGGTAACTGAGTATGATGTGTAGGCGTAGATGAATATTCCATGGAATCCATTATGTATACACTTAATATTTTTTAACTTGATCATTTACTGAATCTTTCTCTCTTGTAGTAACCTATTGAGTTTCAATATCTCTAAGTTAATTCCTTAAAGGGCACATCAGTAAAGGGGTTAAAGACCATTGGTGCTTCATATGATTGTTGGTAAATTTTATCATATCAAAACCCCCTATCATTACCTAAACCTACTATAAATCCTACTTATACAACTTTCCAAACAAATAAACCATATTTATCTATTTCCCTAAGAAATTTCCCTTTCAAATAACCCTAACCG
Source organism: Torreya grandis (assembly GCA_037957365.1). NCBI lineage: Eukaryota > Viridiplantae > Streptophyta > Pinopsida > Cupressales > Taxaceae > Torreya > Torreya grandis. The sequence continues at coordinate 483,213 of JARHVA010005459.1, read as the reverse complement.
ATCAAACACCCTCTTTTCCTAATAATTCAATCTGGTCAACCCTATTATGAGAGATAAAGTGCACGTTATGGAAAATTAAGTCAGCTAAGCTGACCTAGTTCAAGGCCTAACGATAAATGTTTTCAAAACTAAGTCCTATTAGTAGACCTTGTTGACTAAAATTTTAGAAGGGTTAGGACCTATAAATTACTATAAATATGACCTTCATTTCAATCCAATAGAAGAACATTCATTTTTGCATTATTACAAGATCACAATTCTTCTACATCTACATTTGAAGGAACCATTGCTTAGGGTTTGCCTTGGAAGGAAGATAGTTTGTATTGTGGGAATTATTAGATGCAAAGTAGGATTATTTTAGCCTATAGATTATTTCTATATTTTTATCCTTACAAATTCAAAATAACCTCTTGTAAAACACCATTGTCTAAGGGATAGATTGAGACTCGATAGGTTTGCACAAAGGTAAGTATCTCTAATTTTTGTTATTTCATTTGATAGATAGATATTTCACAAAGTGATAAGCTTTGAATATATATCTCCTTGCTTATATTATCTCTATACTTAAACTTAGTATAGCTATAAGGTCTTATTTGTTTTCCATCTTCCACCTTAGGTGATCTAGGCCCCATTTGCCTACTATGATCCCTTGATCATTTGTTTGGGTTAAACCATATCCCTTTGTGACACAAGCTTTGGTGATCACTATATTAGTTTTATCATATGTACTAAAAGTCCTATCTAGGGTTATTGCATAGTTTTATTTGACTAGAGGCCTTGGAAACCTTTCCTTTAGTGTTGTGTGATAAGAGATCCCTTAGTTAGGTTTAGTAGATCCAAATTGGGCATGCCCTTGATATAAAAAGTATCATAATAGATGTTATTTGATTACCTTCTCTAATATTTGATTTTATAATTAGATAAATTATAAATATATCTTAATATGTTGCATACATTCTAGTGATCCTGATGTGAATCTAACCATTGTATTTTTTATTTTTCATTTACAATCAACTAAGTCACATTGGTTGACCTAGTTTTAACATCCATTTATAGATCCAAGATTTACTAAGTCAAGCAAATTTTATACTAATTTGGCCATATAGAAAACTCGTGCATTTATCCACATCATACATTATTTACCACCCTCCCTCACTTCAATTATGTCAACCAACTTTTATACTAAATTAGCCATCCTAAAACTAATGTAGTTAGCCACATCATTTGTTGTCAGCCACCCTCCCTCATTCCAACTATGTCAGCCAAATTTTATACTAAGTTGGTCATCCTAAAAGTAACATATTTGGACATGTTATATACCATCGGCCACGTAAATCCAATATCAAATAAGGTAATCAAATAATATATATTTCAATAATTTGTATATTAGGGACTGAATTGGATCCTCTAAACCTAAACAATGGATATCTTATCACACAATAATAAAGTAAAGGTTTCCAAAGCCTCTAGTCAAATAACATTATGTAATAACCCTATCTAGGCCTTCTAATAAATAAAATAAAACTAATCTAGTACTCACCAAATATTTTGGCATAAAGGGGGGTGGTTTAATACAAACAAACAATTAAGGTATCATGATAGGTAAATTGGCACCTATATCACCTAAGGTGGAAGATGGAAAGCAAAGAAAAAATTATATATGTACTAAATTTAACTATATAGGTAATCTAAATAAGGATTTATACGTTCAAAACCTAATACTTTGTGCAATGTATATCTATCAAATAAAATAACAAAGGTTAGAGATACTTGCCTTTGGGTGAACCTAACGAGTCATAATCTCTCCCTTGGCCAATGGTGCTTTAGAAGAGGTTGTTGTGGATTTTTATGGATCAAACTATAAAAATTCTCTCTAGGCTAAAATACTCCTACTTCACATCAAATACTACCCACACGATAAGTTATGTTCCCTTCAAGGCAAACCCTAAGCAATGCCTCCTTCAAATGTATATGTGGGAGAATTATGAGTTGTAATAATGAAAAATTGAATGTCTATCCCTTATTTTAGACATTATTTATGAATTATATATCACCTCAATCTTGTACACTTGGGAAATATAGACCTTGGTTATTCTTCTCAGTTCTAGACTTTTCCCTTTGGCAAAAGGCTTGCATATACTATTTATTTATGCTCATTACTTATCTCTTAGTCTAAAAAATGTCATTATAATGACCTAGGCCTTTTATATTACCTAGAATTCTATAAACCTACTTATCTTCTATCTCTAAAAATTTTGGACCTACACCTATTTTCCAATTGCCCAAACACTTACATCTTAGTTATATGCCTACATCAACATAAGTGTCATATTTCAATGTAATTGTCTAGTGCCCTAAAGTCATCCAGTTTAAAAATGAAATGTATTCTTATGGTTAGCCTAAGTGATTTAATATGAGATTTTCTCTAAAGTGATTGGTATAAATATAAGGCCAATCATCATTTATACCTCACTTAGCATAGACCTAGCAATCTCACACCTTCTCACAAGTCAATGATCAAAAAACATTTGAGTAAGCAAAGCTTCCCTATTCTCTCCTATTGCCATATCAATCATAGGGAAAACACATATGTAGGTCTAAAGTACTAAAGTATTATTCCATGAGTTATATTTTCCAAGTTACAAGCTAGGTCAATGTTTTTCTTGTTTTCCACATACTACACCCTTGTGCATATACAAATAAACACATTAGGGGAAAACTACATCAATTTGAGGCATTTTTCAGAGTGGTATCTATGTAGGAAACACCAATTGATAGAGGGATCATTAGGGTCTACTCTATATTGTGAGCCCATTAACCCATTTTTCCCATAGCCACTACAAAGATGAAAAATAGGGTTTATTATTTGTTAGGGAATGACGATCCATGATCTAAATCTGAGCACACAAGAGTGAAGGTGACATCAAACCTAGAATATTCCAAGTGGTTACATCTAAATCTATAAAATATTTTTTACTTGACCCCTACATCTAGGTTAAACATAAGCACCAACATAATCATTTGAGGTTGATGAAATCGTTTGAGGCTACAAAAGTCAAATTTATAGAATTTGATGATTGATCTAACATCCTATTCTACTTAGCTTCCTACCCATTCCAAATCTTGATCTGTGTTAACATCAAAATTAATTATCTTGTTTTCAATAACATTAAAATATCTCACATAGTTATACTTTCTATTTTTAGCATGTCTTAACATAATTTAGTATTTGTCTATCTGAGTTTTGTAATTAATTGTCTTGTTATAGAGATAATTTATCACCCTTGTGCCCTATGCTATCTCTATCCCTTTAACCCTAGATTCCCTAATCTATATTTTAGGGTAAAATATTTGGTGAACCTGATATATATGAATGAAAATTTTCTAATTCTTAGAGTTTCTAATTAACTAAGATTTTAGATTATTTTATTTTTTCATATCCTACTTATATCATTTTGTATGCAACCTAAGCGTAGCCCTGAATTGGGAGGTGTGCCTATTAAGCACATTAAACTTCCCCCTCCTACCACCTAAAAAGAATCAAACTAATGAAGGGCCTAATCTTATGCCCCATGATGATACACATATTGAGAAAGAAAAACATACTCATAAGGTTATCATAGAAGAGTGATAATGAAACCTGTGAGTCTAATGAAGTTGATGAACATGAGAAAATAGATCCCAATTAAGAGGAAGATATTACTTTGTTTCATGAGCATATTAATCAAAAACTTAAATATATTTATTAAATCCTAAGAACCATATTAGAAATTAAAAAATCAAAAAGCATAGATGAATAAGTAGGTCCATCTATTAATCATGTTATAAGAGTTATGGGTCATCCCCACATACCAAAACCCCTCCCCTTAATCACATTATGACTTCATACATATAATTGGGGCACATGATATGTATTCTAACCTTTGTTTCTTGAAACTACTATTGCCACATCTTACATGTAAAACCTTAATACTTCAACCAAATTTTTGGTTTCAATGCCTATATCTACCCAACTTATGGCTACAGCTCCTTGGTGGCTTCTCAAATATCCAACCTACAAGACCAAGAGGTGCAATCTCTTGTCCAAAAAATAAAACTTTTGAAAACTAAGGTTAAAAATATGGAACAAACTCTATAAAATCAACTTATGCTATTGAATCACAATATGTATTACATAATCCTCTTTTGCCAAAGATATCTTTGTACCCATTTCTAACTAGTTTTATTACACCTAAGTTCACATTTTTTTATGACAAGGTTTATCCTGAAAGGTATCTTCAATATTTTTATGCGACATGCTTTGATTATGCCTCTAATGGTAAACGTTTTACCAAATTATATCCAAGAAGCTTAAAATACTATGCTTTAAGGTGTTTCTATGATTTACCAACCCAATCAATAAATGCATTCAAACCCCTTATAGTTCAATTTTTCTCACACTTATCTATTAACATTACTAATAAGGTTTTTTATGCCTAAATATCAAAAATTAAACAAGGAACCCATGAACCAATTAATTAATATGTATTGAAGTGTAAGCCAATGTCAGCTAAAATGACCAATCCTATGGCAGATAAAGAGCTTCAAGAAATCTTCAAACAAAGTTTAATTGCTCCTTTACATGAGTCTATTATTTTAAAAAATTTAAAATATTTCGATGACTTGTGCCACATTGTTCATGATCATGAAATGAAACTTATCCCATTGAACAAGCTTACGTATGTAGTAAACACACCAACTACATCTACACACAATACCAAGCTTACTATCAAACGAAGTTATAAGGTTAAACCTCCTAAGCCTAAAAATTAAATAACTATATACATAATATTTTCATAATTTTATTAATTATTGATGCTTTCTATCTTATAGAAACCCATCGAGTCTCAATCTCTCTGAGTGCATGCCTTAAGGGGTGCACTGAGAAAGGGGTGGGTAGACCATTGGTGCTTTGCAAGATTGTTGTCCCTTATTTACCACTTATTACCAATACAACCATCTCTTAAAAACATTCCCCTAAGTTATTACTCCTCTTTTACACACTCCTCTAGTCTTTTACCATCTTTCAAACCCCTTTACCTAACATAAAACCCCTTTTGATAGTTTATAATATAAGTCAACTAGGTCGACCTTGTACTCTTATTAGTAAAAATCATTTAGGGTCTAGGTCAGCTCTTGGCCAACCTAGGTTGTGACCTAGTGAGTTTTTGTCAATAATGATATTAGGTCAACTGAGTTGACCCTATCGATCAAAACTTTTAGAAGGGTATAGGGATCGATCTGCCTATATATACAAGATCATTTTTCCATTATTAGAGAGACAAGAGTTATTATTCATTTATGCTTCTTTATAATTTTCTCTTCCACCATTATACTTGAGGAGTCTTAACTTAGGGTTTCTAATTGGAGAATCTAGTCTTGTGGAGAAGTATTGGATGTTTTGGCCCTTCTTAGTGATCCTTACAAACCACAATAACCTCTTATGAATCCCCTATGGCCAAGGGAGAGATTGAGTCTCAACAATTTCATCTTTCAGGTAAGTATCTCTAATTTTGCTCCTCTCTTTAGTAGATAGAAGTAGTATAAGTATTGGCTTTTGAATAATATTACTCTTCTCCATGCATTAAGGGTCTTACTCATACATAACTTAATTGATATTATATTATGCATTTTTATTTTTATTTTTTTACTAACCACCATATTATGCCATAAGTTTTGGTGAGTGCTACATTAGTTTTATTTGCTTTACTTATTAGCATAGTGAATATGAAAACATAGGGCTTAGTTAGGGTTACTATGTGATTTTGCTTGACTGGAGGCTTTAGAACCCTCCCTAGTATTCTTATTGTGGTAAAATATCCCCTAATTAGGTCTAGTAGATCCCCATATTAGTCATGTTCTCGATTATCTAAAGTATCCCCAATCGAAAGTATAAGTAGGATCTATATTCCTGAGCTAGGATTAATTTATAGATCTGATGTATTTTTTATTGCATATAAACTAATGAACCTAATGTGAATCTAACCCTTACAATTTTTTTCACATTTTTCATTTTATATCATTTTATTTATTATTTTTCTATATTTGTGATACTAGGTCGATAGAGCCGATATAGTTTCTAACTTTTGTGTGAAAGTTTAACACACAGTCGCATAAAAAATGAATTTTTTTTTTTGTGTAGGTCTTCATCAGATATAAGTTATAGAGTTGAACAGGTTCACATAGTACTCTTATTCAGATCCAAAAAACATACTAGGTTGACTAGGCTGGTATAATATTCTAGATAGCTTCCAGAAAACATAACAGGTCGACCAGGTCAGTAAGGTCATCTTATAAGTCTTTAGCAAATAGGGAATTATAGAACTAGGTCAACCCAATTGACATAATTGGTAGAATTTTCAAATAACATTCAAGGCACTTCAACAAAAATCTCACATTCATCAGTATCTTCTAACCAACCAAGGTTAATTTCTCTCTTTCTATTTCATTTCAGTTTTTCCTTATAGTTTTGTTTTACAAAGTTTGCAGTGTTTAAAATTACCATCATAAAGTAAACTAGATCAACTTGGTTGACCTAGTTATGTATTTTATATTCTATCTGAAAGACTAGGTCAACCCTATCAACATAGTTCTTAAAGACTCTGGCTTTTACAATACAATAGCGATATTGTCGACTTTGTTATGTAATGTTTACATACATTGTCATATAAACCAACTTTGTATTATGTTTTAAATTGGGAAATTAACAACTATATGCTAATAATTACTTCACACTTCCATTTTTAGTTATTTGCATGCTTAGAATATATCACATAGTTTAATTAGGTGGTTTTTCAATATACCTTTTAGTTGTACTATTTATCTCTTTCTTGCACACATACCAAATCACATAAATCCAAAACACATTAAAACATTTGTCTACCTAAGGGCTATCTACTTAGATTTCATCACCAAGGGGGAAGGTGACTTGGTTTTATGGCCAAGTATAAACATGTGGTTAATGGTATATATTGGCAAAAAACTTGACACCCTTATCATTGTGGGATTATGAAGTAAGGGGATATGTCCCAATACCAAGCGAGTACCATTGCCAACACACATCCCTTTTAGCTTAAACGTCCTAAAACCATCCATAGATTGCTTTCTAGTTCCCTACTTTTAGCCAACTTTCCTATCACTCTTAAAATAACACTTTAAAATATTAACAACATTTAAGATGACCAATTAGTTAGCATTTACTTTTCAGTTCACTACTTGCTCTTTGTTCATTGTATGTTGTATTACAAAAACTTGCATTGGCCAGTGTTGGTGCAAGGATTTGTGTTGTGTGCCTCAATTGGATCATTCTTATTGACCTAACTGATTGTGTTTTTTATTCCATTTCTTGCTTTCAAGTACATTGCAATTTTTTTTCCTATTTCAATACACTATCATTTTGTTCGACATAATCTCTTATATATTATTTTTCTCCCTACATGCAGTACTAGGTTGACTTAGCCGACTCCATATCTATTTTACCAATCAGATTGTAGTACTAGGTCGACCCTATCGATTCTATACTCTTATCAAACTTTGTTTTCCCTAGTTTGTAGTATTAGGTCAACCCAATCAACTCTATACTCTTAATATTTATCCTATCCATCCAACTCAATTCTCTATTTTTATTCCTTAGCATTTTGTTCATTTTTCTCAAATAATAATGAAGTCCCCTATTAAAATCTTCATGGACAACCTAAATCCATATAGATATTTTATGGGATGTTCATTTCTCCCTCTCTTTTCCTCCCAAGATAACCCTCACTCTTGGAGCACCTCTTCCCCTCCTTCATCTATGGCTTGTAACATCGTATAAATCACACCTCAAAATGAATTAGGTGGATCTAATCCTTTTTATACCTATCAAGACAATTATCATCTTCAAACCCTTCATCATAATGTGGGATCAATTGACACAAGTATATCCAATAATCCATCTTCCAATAACCCTCCCCCTAATACTAATTCGGGGAGTTCTACCACAAACACCAACCTACCAATTGATATGACTCAACTTCTTTAACAAGTCATAAAACAAATGAACATAATGCAAACTTATATCACCTCTTAAATGATGAAACTATGGCATTATTTGATCAATATGGCTAATCAACCTCTGGCTATCAATCCTCAAGCCAACCAAACTTTTATTCTTCCACCTCTTAGAGATGCCTCAGGAAATGTTATTCCTCAACCAATCATGAATAAAAGAATGCTTCAAACTATCCAAAATGAGCCTTTAGCTCCTTTCATCATGTCCATTGATATTGGTAATATATATCCAACTATAAAGTATGATGGACTAAATACCCTACATCCTTTCTCAAAGCCTTTGGCAATCTTTATAAAGATTGGATCCAAACTAATACTTTTGTCACAACTAAAATTTTAGTTAAAACCTTCACTGGTGATGTATTGGAATAGTACAACCAACTTCCCCAACATTCCATTTCACAACTTTAATATTTAGTTAATCCTTTAGTCAAAGAGTTTCAACATAATGATCTTCCAAAAATTACCTTAATCATTTCATCAATGCTAAGCAATCTCCCATTGAATCAATTCATGATTTTATCAAATGCTGGAAATATCTGGCCCATAAAGTCGATCATAACATGACTGATGACAATTTATTTAAAATCTTTATAACTACTTTAACTCATTCTCTTCAATATAAGGTTCAAACTTTTGTTCCCCAAACACTTAATTAAGCTCTTGACCAAGCTAAACATCAAGACTTTCTCATTAAGCAATTCAAACCTAATCCTAAATTTCTTAAAGATATTTTCAAACTTCTAGAAATTCTATCACTAACAACACTCCCCAAACTAAACCAAGAGTTGCCAAATTTGACACTCCCTCATATTCTCACACACCACTCACTGTGTATCAAATGAAACAATTATTACCACCCTCTAAACCCTTTACTTATCCTAATAATCTTTCGAACTGGTATGACCCTAATCAATTTTGTTGGTTCCACACTGACATTGGTCATTCCCATGAATCTTCTAGAGGGATTACTAAATTTTTTCTCTTACATGCTTGGTGATTCCTTCAATCATGAATCCATGATCAACCTTCATCATCAAGACTATAATATCGCTTCTCAAAAATGACAAACTTTTAATGCTTCTTCTTCTAATAAGTAAAAATCTTTTTCCACAACTAATAATCAACAAAGTATTAAGGATGTTTGTGTTATTGATGTTAATTATGACCAATATTATAATAATTCTCAATATGTTAACACCACTAAGGTCAACTAGCATCATAATCTAGCTCACAAAGATCCTGTCACAAAACCTATGAAACCATCTTTAGACAAACAACTTCTCAAAGATATTAAAACCACTAATTTAGCTTTGGAAGACCATGAGGAACCACCTCCTCCTTCTAAAACCCCAATAACTTCCATTCCTTACAATTCTACCTTACCTTCTAAAAATCACACTATTCTTCTTTTAAATCCCATTGGAACTTTCTCAAAGAACTTAACTCCATGCCTTGCAATATTTCATTTATGGAGTTAGTTTATACTTTTCCTTAGTTCCTTATGAAAAAATTATAATAAATTGAGATACATCTTCTATAGATGAAGAACCACCTTTAATTAAACCTCAATCTACTAGCATTCATACCATTAACACTGTGTGTCCTTCTTCCAAACCGTCCATTGAAATTCCTAAAGAAGACATGATTAATGATGAGATCCTTTTTCACATCGATGATTGATAACTAATAATTAAAATCACCATTAATATTACCCTTATCTATAATTTTTTATTTGATGAAGACTCTGGTATTAATGTGACATCTTTGTGGCTCATCCAATAACTTGGTTATAACAAGGATCATCTCAAGCAAACTCACCTTACCTATTGTGGATTTGATAAAACTAATCAAAATCCACTTGGTTATATTTGGCTTCCCCTAAAAATTGGACCTAAGACTGTTTGAACTAAACTTATGGTCCTTGATTTGCCCTTATCTTATAACATACTCTTTGGTAGCCTTTAGACTCATAGAATGTGGGCCATCACCTCCTTTAGTATCCAATGCATTAAATTATTACATAATAGCAAAATATATAAGCATGAGGCTAATCCCAACCCTTAGAGTATTCAACTTCCTAATCCAAGATCTCAATATCATATTCCTACCATCCCTACCATCAATAGTATTCCCATACCTGAGTTCATCAACATCTATCCTGACTTACAAATCACTCTTTTTGATTAAGATGAAGATGAACCTAATGACTTGCAACATGCTTGTAACACTACTAAGTTACCTCCTTACATCTTGGAGTGGCTTCCTCATTCTTTATTACCTCATGATTGCACTATTCCTCTCATTGATGATATCATTATTTTTGCCCTCCATGCAATGCTCAGTAGCCTTCTTTACTAGAATATATCTTCACCTACAATGATTACGGAGTGGCCAAATTATTTTAAGACCCTCTAATCATGTCTCCATGTAAATTTAGTAATATTGAGATTTCACCTTTTGAAACTCCCACTAAATCTTAAGCATGTATAATTTCTCTAATGTATGATGATAACTACATCATGGCCCAAGCTCAATCTCGAGACTTAGATGTTCAACATTATTAGAAAACCTAGGCTCAAATACATGCTTTTATCCAGGATGTCCATACCATTTCCACAGATCATGAATTAGATCTTGAAGGGCATGTGCCTCCTATTAATTCTCCACATTTTAATAATCCTTGGGTGGTAGAACAAATCATACCTTCTGAACCTTTGAAAATTCCTGGATCTTCTCTAAGACATATAGATCCCATCATTACGTATGATTCTTCCCTTGTCAAATAAACTAATGATATACCAATTTCATCCAATCAATCTACTCCTTTTATTCTTGAGATTACATTATATTCCAAGGCTATAGATGTCCATCAAATACATTTTGAATATCATCTTCGAGGTAAAAAAATTATCGATCTCTAAGTAAATGTTTAATATTTTGGTCCTCTTCCCACTCTGCCTAGTGATGAAGCTATTCTTGATATACTTCATGCTCGAGAACCTCAACTTCCTCAATAACATCACAAACTAGGGAATTTCAATAATAAAACCCCTTGTTTCAACAAATTCATCGCTAGCATTGACCCTAAAGCTAATCCAATTTCTTATTTACCTAATGCATCATATCATTTCCAATATGTCAATGTTATACTTATTGAAGAAATTACTCACATTGAATATGGTACTCCATCATGCCCTCAACCAATTATAGTTTCTCTCAAACTCTCACCTACTAAATATGATAACTTTAGCCTATTTTTTGATAAATATCATGAAATATTTTCCTGGTCCTATGAGGGCATGCCTAGTAATGATCCTAGCATTGTGGTGCACAACATCATCACTTATCTTAATATGAAGTCTGTGCATCAAAAGCAAAAAAAAATTCCACTCAAGGTTTCCACCTTATGTCACAAAGAAATCATCAAACTTCTCAATGTTATGTTTATCAAACTAGTGGACTATTCTGAATGGGTTTCTAATATAGTTCTTGTTAAAAAAAATTACCATGGTGATTCACATCTATATTGATTTTCATAGTCTTAATCTTGATTATCCCAAGGATAATTTACCTCTACCTTCAATAGATGCCATTTTCGATTCCACAACTGGCTATGAAATGTTATCTCTTATGGATGGCTTCTCGAATTACAATCAAATTCACATTGCTCCTAAGGACCAATATAAGACAAATTTCACCATGAAATGGGGCACCTATTGCTACGTTAAAATTCCCATTGGCCTCAAAAATATTGGAGCTACTTATCAAAGTGTGATGACTCACATATTTTAAGATCTTATCTACAAAATTATAAAAAATTATGTGGATGACCTCATTGCTAAATCTAAAAGTCACAAGACTCATCTTTCTAATCTTGTCATCGTCTTTGACCATCTTCTTAAATACAGAGTTAGACCAAATCTTTATAAATGTGTCTTTGGTGTTACATCTAAAAAAAATTAGGATTCTTAGTCTCTCTTCATGGAATCGATGTTGACCTTCCTAAGATTAGTATTATTGTCAACATGCCCATCCCTCATTCCAATCCAGACATTCACACTTATCTCAGAAAACTTAGGGCAATTAGATGATTCCCTAAAATGACTTACCAAATCCACTCCATTAATTCTCATATTAAGAAAGATAATGCTTTAAAATGGATGGATCCATATCAAACATTACTTGATAACATTGATTAATCATTGTTTCACCCACCTACGCTTTGTCCTCCTTTGAATGATTGACATTTAATTTTATATACTTCTTCCACACCTATATCAGTTGGGGTAATGCTTTCCCAAAAAGACAATACTAGAAGAGAGTATACCATCTACTATATCAATCAAGGCCTCATCAATTATGAGAAATATTACACAAAAGTTGAATGTAATTACATTGCAATATGTTTTGTAGCTGAAAATCCATTACATGCTTTATCACACCACTTATGTCATCATTTAGTTTGATCACCTTCATCACTACTTCTCCAAAGCTTTTCTTCCTAGAGACAAAACTGGAAAGTGGATGGTCCTCCTTATGGAATTTGATCTGCAAGTTATTACTTAAAAAGTTATCAAAGGATAAATCATAACTGATCAACTTATTACAACTCTTATGCATGTTACCAATCACCTTTAAGATAGTCTTCCCAATGATCATATTCTCTATATTGAAGGACTCAATCAAGCCATATCTCTTAAAAATTACTTTCAAAAATTTAATATTGATCTTGAAGCAAGTAATCTCGATGAATCCACTATCCTCTTTGATACTACTAAACCAAAATTAGTCATCAAAGAACTTCCTGAAGTTAATATTGATTTACATGAGGATACTTGGACCCTACACTTTGATGGTGTTAAAATCCTTTAAAGAGCTAGGGTAGGTTGCATTCTTACCAGTCCTCTCAAAAAAATCATCTCTTTAGCTTTTCACTTAACATTTGAAATCACTAACAATATGGCTAAGTATGAAGCTCTAATCTTAGGCATGAGAGCTACTCTTGATTTAGATATCCAATACCTACATGCCTTAGGTGCTTCTCAACTCATTCACCACCAAGTCAATGGTGATTACCAATTTAAAAGTGATAATCTCATTTCTTATCATCAAATTACAACCACTCTAAAAAAAAAATCATTTCTTTCACTATTAAACCTATCCATCAAGATCAAAATTCCATTGTTGATTCCCTTGCTTCTTCAACATCTATTTTTCATACGTACCAAATTATTTTTGATCCCATTTCTCTTATCCAAATAATAAAATCCCTATCTTTCTTGTAACCATAAGATTTTCTTATCTTCCACATCGAGGCTATCACCATTCGACAAAGTCCATGGTACAAAGACATTATTCAATTTATAGAACACCAAACTTATCCTCCCAACATAGACTCCTACAAAAAGACTCGCATTCATAAACAAGATTTTAAGTATATATTTTGATATAACATACTTTATTATTAAAATTTTGAAGTTACCTTGCTCTATTGTGTTATGCAATATGAGGTTCCTCTTATTCTTGAACAAGCACATGGGGGCATTTGCAGTGGCCACTATAGCAAACATGTTATAGCCTATAAATGAATATGTATGGGATAATTTTGGCCCACTTTTGAAAAGGATGCCATAAAACTTGCTTTAAAATGCACTCCTTTCCAACCTCATGATGATTTAATTCATTCACCTCTAGCTGAGCTTCAAATTGTCAAATTTCCCTGGCCATTCTCCATGTGGGATTAGATCTCATAGGCAAACTACCTCAATCTCAAGATGAGCATGTTCTTATCATCACAGCCATAGAATATTTCACCAAGTGGGTTGAGGTTATTCCCCTTGTCAATGTCATCAGTACTACCATCTCTCAATTTATCCTTACTCAAATCATTTTCCACTTTAGTGTCCTTCATACTATCATTTCAAACAATGGTGATAATTTTAAAATTAAAGATGTCAAATAGCTTTGTGTTAAATTTAAAATCAATCACAAATTTTCCACACCCTATCATCCATAATGTAATGGCAAAGTTGAGGCCACCAAAAAAATTATTAATAAAATTCTCTAAAGGACAATTTTTGAAACTTGTATGGATTAGCACCTTCATCTTTATCATACTATTTGGGCCTATCAGACTAGCATACGTACTACCACTAGGACAATGCCATTCTCTCTAGTCTATGGTTCTGAATCTGTCCTTCCATTAGAAGTTGAGCTTCCCTCTCTCTATATATCTCTTCATGGTATCATACCTGATGAAGAATTGTGTGAAGCTCGCCTTCATGCTCTCGATCTCCTTGATAAAACATTGTCTTTCTACTTTGTAACACAATCGTCAATACAAGGCCTGTATTGCCAAATAACATAACAAACATGTTAACATTTACACAATTAATATTGGTAGTCTTCTCATTAAATGTGATTAAATTAGACTACACTCATGACAAAGAAGGTAAATACACCCAAAAAGGAGGGGGTACCTATTTAGTTAAAGATATTCTTGGTCCAAGTACCTATCGATTTCAAACTAATGAAGGCCATGTTTTTAAAGAGCCCACCAGCATGTAATTCCTCAAGAATTATTTTGTCTAATCCTTCCCTTCTTTTCATGCTTTCTATATATATTATCTATCTAAAAAAAAATTTAGGTTACTTACATGGGTCTCTCCCTCTATAGTAGTTCTCTACTTTAACAAAACTTAGTCCTTCCTTTTGGTCTTTTGGTTTCCCTTTTTTCCCATGAGTTATATTTTAAAACCATGGATAAGACCCAGTCTTCCTCATGATATATTTTTATCCTATTTTTTTTTACTTTTTACACACTTTTTGGTACCCTCTTGAGTTCTCTTTTATGAGTTGCAGTGTAAGATAATGGATAAGACTTGGCCTTCCTCATAAATTCCATCTTTCTCTTTTCCCTTTTGTTTTTGCAATACTTTTCGGTACCCTTGAGGGTTTATCTTTTATGAGTTGCAGTGTAAGACCATGGATAGGACCTGGCATTTCTCATAAAATCACCATCTTTGTCATTCCTTTTTTTATAATGTGTTTAATAATGGTTACAAGTTCTTGATCTTTGTTCTCAGCTTTAGCTTTTACTTCTTTTCATAGATGGAATTTGCTCAACAATCTATGTTAGCATGTTTTCTTACATTTCCCTTATTCTTATGATAAGGAATCACACTTTATTGTCATTGTATCCTTTCTTTTCTGCCCTTTGTCACATTTTTTTATGATTTTAAGTAATCCAAATTATTTCATGTTTCATTCCTCTTGATTTCCTTTCATTTCACTCCACATTAGATAAAACAAGGTCGAAGTCAAGATATCACTTTTATTTCACCTAACTTTACAAGACTCTTAGACACCTTGCTCTCTGGGTTCTCTCACTTAGTAACCTAGTCCCAAGTATTCAAATGAAAGTCATCTTTAATACCCATGCTTGGTTCTTCCGAATCCGTAGGGAGGAGGAATATAAAAATCCATCAATAAATTTAAAAGACAAATAATTTGAAACAAAAGGCAATGATATACAAAAGGCAACATACAAATTTCAAAAGTCAAAATCACACCAAAAGATGTGATTACAAACACATCTCCTATCTCTAATCAAAGCTCAAACCCATAGTTGGCTTCATAATAGAGTTGAGGTCTATTTGGGTGTGGTAGGCCAGAAGATTGGAATAGGAGAATTCAATAAACTCTATGGTATTACCTACTTTCTCACACAAGTACCCAATTTTTGTAGTAGACTACCAACTCTTTAAGGGGTCATGAGAAATGGGCAACATGTTGTGGGAAGGTATGTCCAGTTTACTTTTCATGCATATAGCCTTCATGGGATGATCTACATACGTCATTTGTTAACCTAAGAATTATGTGACTAAGAGAAGTTCTTCAAAGTCCTTAAGGTTAAAAGTTCACTTATTTTGCAAACCTGATTTGAGTGTCTTGACTTCAATAAAGAGTTCCTCTACCTTGGTTTTTCCTTCATTATCCCCTCCACCCATTTCATTTCTCCCTTGACATGCAATTGTGATTCTAAATTTGTTTTCCTTCTTGTATACTCCCTTCTTCTTCACATCTTAAAAACATGATAGCATGAAATTGTTTCAGTTTTATCTATCCTTAGAGTAAAATAACATGATCTAGTCACTATGGATTACTTCCTTTACACTATGTCTCTAAATTTATAGACATGCCTTGATTTCCTTTTACCATTTGTCATTATTATACTAATCTTTTGTAGACACCTGAGTCTATTTCTACTTTCATGTATTTTTTCCATTGTTGAGTGAGGTTGGCTTGTTACTTCTCACTCACCAATGTTGTTTTCCCTTTTATGCACCCTTTTTACATTGATGATTAAGGCTTATTACTATTCACACATCAATGTTGTTTTACCATTTTTGCTTACCCATATTTATTTAAGCAAGGATTATTACTACTTTCACATAGATGTTTAATTCCAATCTTTTTTTGACATGTATCCTTGGTTTGATTTGGTGAGTTTACCTTTTTTACTTAAGGTTTACTTGTTTGAGTTTCTTGGTCTTTAGTACCCTTGGCTTTTCAGTTACCTAATTTAATATAATTTTGACTTCATCATTGGGTCTAACATATCACTTGTCACCCTAGCTTGCCAAATTTCCAAGTACATCCCATCCACATAGCACCAGTTTTCTTGGATTTCTTATGTTTATTTATTTTTTACCTTTAGTTTTGTATTCTTGGGTTCATCAAAATCAGTCTCTATGCCCTCCATAATCAAAATGATAAATACATCAGACAACCATCCATCAATAGAGGTAAGTCAAGGTATGCATCACATTTACTTTTTAGTTATTTCCCCTTCAATCATTTAATTTTAGTTATTTTATGCTTTAAAATACTACAACTTTTTTTAGCCTCAGCATTGTGTGTTACTATGTTCTTTATCAAAGCACCATCCCTTGCTACACCTGAGTGACACATGATGAGATTTGAGTGGGGCATATGTATACACATAATATATTCACACTTTTATCAATTATTGATGCTTTCTAGCTTGTAAGAACTTGTCGAGTCTCAATTTCTGTGAGTGAACACCTTAAGGGGTGCACCAGGAAGGGGTGGGCAGACCATTGGTGCTTCATAAAAAATTTGTCCCTTATTTTTCACTTATTATCAATCCAACCATATCCTAAAAACATTCCCCTAATCAATTACTCCTCTTTTGCACACTCCTTTAGTCTTTTACCATATTTTGTACCCCTTTTCCTAACCTAAAACCCCTTTCAATAGTTTACAATAATAAGTTGACTAGGTCAAACTTGTACTCTTATTGGTGAAACTCATTTAAGGTCTAAGTCAGTGTTTGGCTGACCTAGCCAATGACCTAGTGAGTTTTTATCAATAATGATACTAGGTCGACTAAGTCCACCCTATCGGCTAAAACTTTCAGAAGGGTTTAGGGTTAGATCTACCTATATATATAAGATCATTTCACCATTATTAAAGAGACATCAAGAGTTATTATTCATTTTTATTTATTTACAATCTAGTCTTCCACCATTCTACTTGAGGAGTCTTAGCTTAAGGTTTTTTTTAATATCATAACAACCTAATCCACTTGTGTTGTCCAATGCATCATAAAGATAGTTTACACACTTACCTGAGCCTCTTGATTCATTACTCCCATGACATATCAAGTGTCACCTCATATCTCTCCTTAATCCTATAGAGGTTGATATGAGTAGACCTCTACATAAAAGGTATGAATAAATGTTTATTGTGACTACCACCAAGGCCCTAGTCATTCTAAGAACATATGTTTTACCTTGAAGCATAAGATCCAATACGTCATCAATGACCAAAAGATTACACTTTATGATCCTCAAAAGGAATTAGGTTTATAACCTGGTGACAACCACAAACAAAAAATATTTAACAATCCTTTACAAGATCATTCTAAGAAAGATTCAGAAGTAAAAATGGAATATAATGCACATCCTTATTCATAACATTATGGATACCCATTGGATGGGGTTATTGGTACTTATACATGACATACACCTTCTATAATTTAGATACCCTCTATTACTTTCAATGACAGTGACATTATGGATAATGATTATGATCTTCATTTTTTATTCATTTAAACATACCTTGAACACCAACCTATACACAGTGTTATGATTGATAATGGTGAAAATGAGGACATTTATACCATGACATTACTTATGCATTTGGGTTATATAAATCATGATTTACATCCTTCAACAAGATAAAGTGGAGTATTTGATGGGACCTAATAATAGGTTCTTTGTGAGATTGACTTATCTTTAAGGTGGGTCCCACACACGTGGTTACTACCTTCTCAGTTATACCTTCCACAGGTGTCTTTGTTATGTTATTAGAATGACCTAGGATACATACACTTCAAGAAGTACCTTATACAGTGCATAAGTGTCTTAAATACATTCATGTCAATTGGGTAATTATAGTTTTTAGAATTCTGTATGAACATCCACTTGAACAATAAAAGTGTATACAAAAGAAATTCAAACCTACTAAGGTTAATAGTACACAAAAGAGTAAATAACATGCAATCCCTTTTATGGGATGGCTAGTACTTGAGTGACCATTACATCAAATATCTATAGTGGGTTCCACAAAATTTTCATATACTACACACCCTATTCAGACATCTAGAGCACTTACACATGTTCTTATTACTGATATTCTAAATAAATCACAAAGCACTCAATGATGGGTTCCATGAACCCCTAATATTGTTTCTTTAATGCCACAAATTCCTATTGTACATCCATAGAGCATTACATATTCTATAGTGATAGATATTACACATATACATGTTCGTTGGTAGTACCACCAATTTATTGCACTAAGTTCTCAGTGGGGAGATAACTATGAGCATCCATTAGATGAGATCATAGGATAGTCGTTTTATTTGACATATTCTAAAAATACCAAAAAAACTAAAAGCATCAAAAAATAGAAATATTTTAGTAACCTAATGCACTTGTGTTATCCAATAAACCACAGAGATAGTTTACATGCTTACCCAAGCCTCTCACTTCATTACTCCCATGGCTTGTCGAGTGTCACCTCATATCTCTCCCTCATCCTATAGAGGTTGATATGAGTAGACCTATACCCAAAGGTATGATGGAAATGCTTATTATGACTATCACCAAGGCCTCAGGCATTTTAAGAACATATGTTTTACCTTGAAGCATAAGATCCAAGACCACATTGATGCCCAAAAAATTACATTCGATGATCCTCTAAATTAATTAGGTTCACAACCTAGTGACCACCACAAACAAAAAATAATTAACAGTCTTTTGAAAGACTTGTCATCAAGGAATACATAGAGGGGAGACATATTATGGTGTTAGTATGAAATCAAATCAAACAAAACATACTGAAAATCATACACCTCTTGCCTGAACACCCAAGGAGCTAGTGAACTACAAAAGTAACTAACAAATGAAAATAAAATGAAAGACTTTTACCCTCCATGAGATCGAACTACACAAGTAACTAACAAATGAAAGTAAAATGAAAGACTTTTACCCTCCATGAGATCAAGTGTCGTGTGTTAGCAATGGATTGATGTGCTTGGTTGTGTGATCAAGAAATCTTTGTTAATGAAGTTCCTTACTCCACCTCTCCTTGTCACTTTGGTATTGTTATTTTGGCTTAGCAAATGGACATGGTAACACTATAACAATTGGATTATTGAAAGAATTTTGTCATAATAACATTGCACATAAAAAGCTTTATAGGAAAATCCTACATAATAACATTACACTATCAAAGCTTATGGATCAATGGCTGAGGCCTTGTCTTTATAGCCTCCAAAACTAACTCTAACCCAAGTGTAGTTAGGTTAAATTTAACTGTGGTTGATTTTAAACTAACCCTAGTTGAGTTAAGGATAACTCTAGTTGAGTTAAGGAGGGGGAATGTAATTAATACTTGGGATAGAAATCCTATTTATTAGGCATGGCTTTCTATTTCTAAATTTATTGCATTTTGGGAGATATTTCCAATTCTTTAACTTTAATAATGATGATGTCATCATGACCTCATTTTTATTAAATTTACCTTTTTATAAAAAAAATCACTAATTACACATGGAAAATTCACTTAAATATTTAATCTGGTTTAATTAGTTGAATCATTTTGCTTAGCATTTTATCACTATAAGAATTGTTCAAGTGCCTCGCTTAATGGGTCCAAAGGCTAAATTATCACATTGTTAGGTCGCAAGTTGACTAGAGATGAATCCGTGAGAGGTTACTATTGCATACAGGATAATACCCCAAATAGGGATTTCTCAACATAATTCTAAGTATTAATGTCTAATGTATGAATAAAATTGGGACATTTAGTGGTTACTAGGCTTAATTTGCACTATTTGGTAGAAATCAATATGAAGTCTGGTTGGAAGCTAGTTATGGCCAAAATGAGGTATATACAGTTTGCCCCTATTTGGGAAGGCATTACAAGCTATAGTCATAGTAATGTTTTCTCAAATAATGAAAAAAATTTAATGCTTGATGCCCTAAAAGGTGATGAAAGAGCTCTGGATGCCCCCCAAAGGAGTGCGTGGTAAATAAGGTCGACGAACTTTCCCTCAAAAAGAAAGAAATGATGCAACCAATCGGGAAAGGGGTAGAAAGACTAATTTCCCCAAAGGCTATTATAATCAGTGGCATAATTGCATGCCCCAGTAGGACAGATAAAAAAGGATAATTTGCCCAAAGGTGGTTATAATCATCGGCATAGGGAGGTGAAAAATAATGATTTGCCCAAAGGTGATAAGAATCATTAGCACAATGAAAAATGCCCAAGTTGGGCTAATAGAGACATTTACCCAAAGGTGGTTATAATCATTAGCATAATGAAAACATGATCCTATAGGGAAAGAAAAGGATAATGATTTTCCCAAATTTAGTTATAATCATTAACATCTAGATAGATCAAAAGACAATAATTTACCTAAAGGCAGTTCTAATCATTACTACTATGGTTTGACCCTCTACGGATAATGGAAGAATGATATAAGTCATATGTATTCTAGTAGGGCAATTTTAGAAAAGGTGGCTTACATATTTAATCCATAGTTCTAGAGTAAGAGTAATCTAGTACAGAGGATAGGCATGAATTTGGGCTACCTGCAAGGATGGAAATGCACATCCTAACTAGCAGGGATAAAATTCATATGTGATTTAATTACTCCACATTTAGGTAATATTTGCATAAATTAAGAATTTTTTAGGTGAATAAGGAGAAGTACTACAACACCATTACTTATAATATCAACCTAACTGATTTTTATTGTAGCACATGATGGTATGCACCATGATATAAAACGTCATGATGAAAACAATGCACCAATGATATAAACCATGATGATAAGGTTGATGAATGAATATGGATGGACTTATGTATAATGTGTAAAGAATCCAAAAAATGAATGAATAGATACTAAGGCACAATATGGAAAGTAAATAAATAGGTAAATAAACAAAAAAAATAAAGTAAAACACTAACAAACAAATAATGAATAAAATAATCAAAATAAAACTAAATAAACACAAGTAATGGTTAATCAAAATGTTAGAACAAATAGAAAAAAAATTGTTCATGCATGTGTAATAGATGTGTTACTCTTGGCGATAGGGTCACCCCTAAGATAGATAATAGCAACATGGGTATAACAATGCAAGAACAAAAAACACAAGGTTGCCCTTAACTTATAGGGAAACAATGATACAAATAGGATGATAAACATCATCTCTAGGCTATAGGAGATAATAAAACAAAATGGGGGGAAAGAGAAGAAAATTAAGGGGTAGTTGAGCTGACTCTAGATGTATTAGACAAGTAGATGTTGCCTACATAGTCCTATGGAGTGATATTTAACATGAACTTCAAGCCCAATGTAGTTCTCCTAAGATATGGGATAAAAGAAAATTGATGATAAAGAAACATGATTGACGTGTAAAGGAATATGGGAAGGATCTCACAAAAAAGGCAAGAGCATTAAAATAAAAATAGCTCACAAAATGGTGAAAGCGTAATATGAAATCAAGTGGTCATTAGTGTATCAAATTTGAATATAGAATACTCACAAGATAATCACGTAAAATGGTGAGAGCATACAACTAAGGCCAATAAGGATGTAGAAACTAAAGGACAAGTGGTTACTTGTGAAATAGATAGAAGTCTCAAAATCCTTAAGGAAAAGAAGTGGTCAAAAAATAAAGGTGCAGCCAAGCTAACCTGAGATACCCCATGTATCCAAGTGCTACCTACATAGTCTATGTAAACCTCGTGTCGATGTAGTTCTCCCAGAAACAAGAAGAAAAAGACCAAAGTGGTATAGAAATAAACTGAACAAACAAGATGGTCCATCCCAAAAAAAATGATGGTTTTATATCTCGCATGGCAATTCTAATCCAATTGTCATGATTTTGTGATTTTTAAGATTTACTAGATCTTTTACCAGTGTTTTTAAAATTTGTGAAGCCTCTCAACTTGATTGAAAATTATGAGAGACTAAACGGTCTAACTCACAAAATGGTGAGAGTGTGGCTTAGGTTACTCAAAAAATGGCAAGAGAATTCAAACTTAAATTGCTCACAAAATAATGAGATCATGGGAAAAGGGTGACTAAGCTGACTTCCATGTAAATCAAACACTACCTACATAGTCTCAGAATGATACCTCAAGTCATTGTAGTTATGCCTTATAGTGGAGTAATCTAACTAGGTAGTAGAAAGTTTATGAATTTGGCAAATGGCATAGTATAGCATAGGGAATGGCAAGGTGATGTAGTAATACATGGTAAAGGTGTTGCCCTTAATTTTCCCATAGGCAGTTATAATTAGGAAACTATAGCATAGGTCAATGACACTAATTTCCCCAAAGGTGATTATAATCAATAGTACTGAAAATGAGGTAGAACATGACAACAATGAAGAATGTAATTGCCAAACCACTATTATATTGGTCCAAGATACTATCTATTTGTCTAGAATACTAAATCAACTACTGAATTATCATCTAAATCCCTTTATTGAAGGTGCCTAAAGAACCAATGGATCAGAACCAAGGTCAAAAAGGGTGGGAAGGGATGGTAATAACAACTTTGATCAATAGTGAAGGTATGAAAAGAATGGTATGTGCTATGGTAGAAGGAAGGTGACAAGATGGTATGAAATGAAATGATCCTCATAGATAATAGCTCGAGTCTCTTAGGCAAAATAAATCTTAAGGTGTATTATGTTCATAGGCCCCTCAAGTTCATCTCTATATGGTGTAGTGAGCCTGTATGCTCTGGAGCCATAATTTACAATAATGAGAGAAGGACCTATTTGATTAGGCTTAAACTTGTCTTTTTTATTTTTCCCAATGGTGGTGTTCTTTTGGTTTTCTTTGAGGACAAAATCACCAAGCTCAAACTCTTTTCCCTTGACATTATGATTATATTGACCACGTACTTGGTTCTGATATGCTTGAAGGTTTTTTATAGTGACCATGCATTTTTCATCCAATAACTCTAGCTTTTATAGGAGAGTAACTCTATAGTATACATCATTTAGGATGTGTTTCAATGAGATATGCAGAGAAGGTAACTCGACCTCGATAGTAAGAATGATCTTAGTACTATAGATTAGGGAATATGGTGTGGCTCTTGTTGGAGCATGGTAATTAGTAAAATATACATAGAGGATGCAAAAGATCTGTAGGTTCTAATTACAGCTAGCATCATTGACAATTTTCTTAAGAATGTTAGCAATGGTCTTATTATATGCCTCTATTGATCATTACCTTGTGGGTAATCTATGGTGGAAAAATGTTGGGTGTTGTTGTACTTAGCATAAATGCTTTGACATCTTTGTTTTTAAATGATCTACCATTATCAGATATAATGTTGGATGGGATACCATAGCGGCATATGAGATGGTTGAAGATGAGTTTGGAAATCTATTTTCTAGTCACGTAAGTGAGGGATTTATCTTCAACCCACTTAGTGAAATACTCAATGGTGATAAGGATGTGTTTATGGCCATGAGATGAGGTAGGGTTAATCTTCCTAATAATATCAAGTCCCCATGTTGAAAATGACTATAGTGTAAGCATCATCCTTAGTGTTCTAGTCAGAACATGAATCAAGTTGGCATGCCTTTAACATTTGTCACATCATTTGACATAAGCAATTACATTAACTTCTGTTATTGGCCAATAGTAACTAGTACCTAGGATAATTTTGGTAAGGATAGCCCTATTAGTGTGGGCTCCACATACTCCTTCATGAACCTCTCTCAATGCTAATGTGGCTTCTACCAAATTCAAACAACAAAGAAGAGTTCCATCAAAGCTTCTGCAATAAAGAGTTGGGCCAAGTAGGGTATAGAAAGATGCTTGGTGTGTAAAGTCCTTTTATTGTTTACATGATAGGCCTAGTGGAAATATGTGATCATGAAGATCTCTCTATAGGTCTGAGTACCAAATAAAACTGGGACCAATAATATCATAGATCATTACAATGGTCGAAGGTTCATGAGTAGGTGTTAGAAAATGGTCAACGAGGAATTGATAGTCTTTTTCCTTGTTTGTGATGTGGATCAAAGAACTAATGGTATCTATGGCATACAATGTCCTGTTACTGGCCCTAGGTATGTGTTTTAATTGTATATGGGAAATATATTGTTTGAGAATGTCCACCATACCATGGACATGGTGTTAACTTATCATATTTGATCCGAAAGTGGTTCGTAACCTAATTGATGATTAATTGAGAATCACCATAAACCATGAGATGTTAAATGTTCCATTGTACTATTTGAAAAAGCCTTGTAATGAGCACTTCATATTCAGACATGTTATTTGTACAAGGAAAGTTGATACAAAATGATTTGGGAATAAGATCCCCCCTGTGGTGTAATAAATAATAGGCATGCCCCTAATCCATGAGATGTGAATGACCCATCAAAATACATCTTCCATTGTTGCTCCTCAAGACGTGTTTCTATGATGGTCCTAATGGAATCATATGGGAATGCAAAAGTAAGTGGTTTGGTATCTAAAAGGGGAGCTTTAACAAGTTGGTTTGCAAGTACTTGTCCCTTTATGGTCATCTGGTTGACATAGTCAATCTCAAACTCACTCAACAACATCATCCATTTAGCCATGTAGAGCTTAAAGTTGTCTTTGATAGTAAATACTTGAGCATATCTACTTTGACAATGACTATGATCTTGTTGTAAATCATGTAATGATGTAGCTTTTAGGCTGCAAAGACCATAGCTAAATAAGCTTTTTCTATTGGCATATAGTTATGTTCATACGCTACCAATGTATGGATTAGATAGTACATGACATGTTCTTTCTTATTTTCATCATGTTGAGCTAAAATTTGCCCCAGGGCTTTCTCAATAACAAATAGGTATAGCAAAAATGGCCTCCCTAGCATTGGGGGTAACAAAACTGGTGGATTGGCAAGATATTCCTTCAAGTTCTCAAATGTTTTTTGGCATTCTTCATCTTAAAAAAATGTAACACCCTTATTTAATAAATGAATGAAGGGGTGTATTTATCAGCTAACTATGAAATGAAGTGTCTGATAGACTAGAGTTTTCCTTGCAAACTATGGAGTTGCTTCAAAGTGGAAGGTGGAGTCATCTTGGTAATGGCTTAAACCTTGATAGGATCAACTTCAATGCCTTGATGAGAGATAATAAAGCCTAATAATTTCCTTGAAGTGAAACCAAAGATGCAATTATAGGGATTAAGTCGAACCTTCTATTCATGAAGCCTTTCAAATATCTTTTGTAACATAGTTATATTATTTGCATGGGTCTTTGATTTACCCAATATGCCATCGACATAGTCTTCAAAAATATCATGCATCATGTCATGAAATATAATGATCATATCTCTCTAATACGTGGCCCCAGCATTCTTGATGCCAAATGACATAACCTGATAGTAAAACATTCACTAAAGAGTGGTGAATATTATTTTGTATTGGTCTTCTAGTGTAATCTTGATTTGATTGTATCTTGAAAAGCCATCCATAAAGGACATTTCATACCTAATTATGGAGTCAAATATCATGTTGATATTTGGTAGAGTAAATTCATCCTGGGGGAAGGCCTTGTTGATGTCTTTGAAATCAATACAAATTTTGATCCCTTATGGTTTTTTACTGACAGGCATAATGTTGGAGATCCACTTTGAATAGTCGATCAAATGGATGCATCTCACTTCAAAGAGTTTTTCCAACTCTTTCTTAACTAAGACAATAATATGAGGATGCATCGTATGCAATTTATATTTCATATGCTTGGCATCATGATGCAAAACAAGGCGACGTAAAACCAAGGCATGGTCCAACCCTGACATGTTTGAATAGGCCCATGCAAAAATGTCAACAAACTCCCTCAAAAGGGTTTTTAAAACTTCATGTTCCTCCTTAGTGAGGGATGTGCCTAATTTGATATACTTTGGTTCATCTGGAGTCCTGATGTTGACTTCTATAGTATCCTCAACTAGGAGAGTCAAACCATCATCTAGAATGGTTAGCAAGGATGTGAATTGACCTGCAATGGCAAAGTCCTCTCATAAGACTAGTTATTCAATCTCTCCCAGTTAGGATGAATTGGAATCCCCTAATGGTATTAATGGACATGTTATAAATGTTGTAGGACATTTGTAGACTATTTGATCAAAGGCATATTGTTCCTCTATGTTAAACTCTAACCCAAAATCAAGTTCATCATTGGTGGTCTCCTGAGTGTCATTTGAGGAAAGGTGAACACCCCCATCGAGTGGCACCTAAAACATGTTTTTACCAAAAAACTATCCTTTCACTTTTCTTTTACCCTTGTCTAAAAGTGCCTCAAAAAGGTTTAACTTTAGGGCCTCAATGTTTTATTCTTTTGTTTTTGGCCAAGGGTGTTCACCCACTCTCGAAAATAGGTTGTAGGATCTAGTTTGATTGAAAACCCTTGTTTTTGGTCTCCCAATGGAACATCATCTCTTAGGCCTAAAAAATCACAAAAGGCATCATCATTCTCAAACATGTATACAAGCACTGTGGATTCTTGTTAGTCCTAGTCTATAAGTTGAGGATGATAAAGTGGAAGTATGGAATGTTGAATTACTAATGTAAAGGTGTAAATGGTATGTGGATCAAATAGTTTGGTACTGATAAGGTCATTATAAATTATATGATAGACTCTGCTTCACTATCAACATCATAATCACTAGTCATTGGTGTTGGAACACAAATAAGATATGTGGGGTCATCCCTAGGCTGTTTAAATATGAGACCATAGCTTCTTTTGTATCTATTCATAGAAATGGGCTCAAGAGTACCCTACTAATTTTCTCCCAAGCCTCCTCCCTCATAGGTTTAGTTATCCATGATCCTATTAGGGATGGGATACTTTTCACTGTCGTAATAATCAACCAATTTGTCATTGTATAGCTAGGGATCATCATTGGCCAGTGGCTCCTCTTCTTGGCAAGTGGTAGGTTTGAAAATAATAGGTGTTGGGCTATGAAGCTTACCCTTTCCCTTTTATTACCATTCCATACAAGTGGGATTAGATTTAGGTCTTCCATAGGACTTGGGGTTCTATGGAAGCTTAGCAATATAAAACGTGTCATGGGTTAAATATTCTCCTAGACCATTGTCCAAAATGGCAAAATGATTAGACATTTTAAGAGGAGGCATATGTGAAGATGAGGTAAGGCTATCAGAGTCTATACAATTGGCCTCTAGAAATTTGATAAGTATATTTTTGTCTATGTCCTTCTTAGGTACAAGGTTTAGGCCAAAATGGTAGCTGCAACTTTCATATTCGACCTTTAAATGCTTATAGTGTTCATATGAATGTAAATCTCCATGGATAGTTACCTCCATCCCTGAGTGAGGTAACTTGATACACTGGTACAATGTCGAAAGGATTACACGTGCTTCATATATATATGGTCTACCCAAAATTAAATTGTATGATAGGTCTAGATCCAACACATGGTAGAGTGTATCGTTGGTCAAAGTCCCAATGTTCACTGGAAAAAACTTATGGTTCATTGTGATTCTCATTCTTCATTATCATGGGCTCTGATAGTAATTGTCTTCAGTTGTAGGTTGATTAATGTATATTCTAGATTCTTGTTGAGCTTCAGAGACACAATATTCATGATCAATCTATTGTCTATGAGGACATGTTTGACTTTGTGTTGCATGATGACAACTTCAATGTATAATGAGTTATTATAGAGAGGGCCAAGGGATGACATGTCACTTTGGTTGAAGGTTGATTATTGGCCCAAGGATAGGTATCCAAACAAAACTTAGAATTTATTTGGGGTTAAATCATTAGGAACTTAGGATTGGCCTAAGAGTTTTGTTAGGATGTTCTTTTAAATGGTAGATGTGCACAATAAATCCAAAATGGAGATTTGTGCAGGTGTATTTTGGAGTTGTTCCACATTATCACATGTCTTTTCCTTAACATTGGTAATTTCCTTTCTCCTAGCCAACATAGTGGGTTGGATTGGTTCATTGATAGGAGGTTATGGGCTTGGGATGGTAATCTTAGACTGCCAAGTTGTTACTATATAATTAGAATTAGATACAGGACTGTTGCTACTATAAAATGATGGAGATAGGCCAAAGAGGATAATTATTGATTACTGGTGCACTTGGTTGTGGTTATAGATTAATGAAGAGTTATTGGCATAAGGTCTTGAAATGGTAATCCTTGGTTACTATTGCACTTAGCTATGGTCATAAGTTAAAAAAGGATTACATGCATAGGTAAGTTGATTGGTATTATTAGGTAACGGTCCTGGTCTATCAACACTTGGTCTAAGATTAAGGATAATGGTAGAAACATGCCCACCCATAATATGAGTTATAATTTTATTATAGTCATGCATAACTACATGGTAAGTCTATTGGTTGTTGGGGTTAGTTTGGCTTTGGTTCCTCCCATTTAATTGATGTTGTTATTGCTATTGTTGATATTATTGTGGTTGTTGTTGTTGTTGTTATCTTTGTTATTATTTTTTATTGGCATTATTATACTATGGAAAAGGATTTTGGTAGATACCCAAATTCTAATTGGAAGTAGATGCTCTATTATCTAACTAGATTTCCCTATTTTTTAACATATTTTCAATAATGTACTTCAGCTGCACACAACAACGTATAGAATGTCCATGAACGTGATGGTATTCATAGAACTCATGTTCTTTGTATAAGTATGGATATGGTATACCCTCATAATAGTGTTTTGGAATCAACCAATTAATCATATTGGCTATGGATAGCTTACAAAACACTGCTTCAATGGGCTCACCAAGGTTGTTGAAGACTCTAGGAGTGGGTCTTCTTCTTGGAAGAGGGTTTTTGGAAAGGTGGTAGTTATGGAATTTGAGGAACTGGTCTAGGTTATGGTGTAGGTTGTGCTTACTAGATAGGATGTTGATGTGGAATGAGATCCATTTATGGCATAGGTTAAACAGATGGTGTTTACACCATTTAGACATGACATGACTCAGTTATTCCATTACCAACAATGTTCTTATTGCAGTTGTATGGTTTAGATTTCTCATAGTTATTAGCTTAAGTTGGTGTAGACACTTATGCTTAGACTAGATTAGGGTTCTGACTTGGGCCTGCATTTTGGTTTTGGCTCTAATTCTAGTTTAAGGAGGTCAATTTTATAATCCCTTTGTTGATAAAGTCCTTTTCAATATATAAATGTTTCTCAATACTCTCCTTAAATGTGTGCACACACTGAAGCTCTAGATGATAAAATATTTGATTGTGTAAATTTTTAGTAAACATATCAACCAATTGTTTGTCTGGTAAGTTATGGGTGAATTGACTAACAAGCACTCTTCATCTCTATAAGTAACTTGTGAATCTCTCTCTATCTTATTACTTGGCCTAAGTAAAATCTACTATTGAAATATCATGCTCGATATTGTAGGAGAAATGTTTCACAAACTTGTCTAAGAGATCATCAAAATCAAATACTAATTTTTTTGACAACTTGAGAAACTACACTAAAGCCTGTCCTACTAAACTTCAAGGAAAAAAGAGTAGTAGGTAAATATTACTATAGTCCATTGGTTGGAAAGAGATAAAGAACTCCATTAGATGGGCCTTAAGGTCTCCTTTACCCTTGTACTTTTCAAATTTTAGTGGTTCATAACCTGAAGGAAATGGTATATGAAGATACTCCATGTTAAATGGGTATGAACACATGTCATCTAGTTTGAATTTCTTGGTTTTCTTCCCTATTTAAATGGTGGCAATCACATCTTTCATTTGTTTCAGATCCTGGGCTAAGAAACTCAATGGTACATTTAGTTGTGGTTGGGTGATCAAAGGTAGATTACCTTACCTAGGGTACAATGGAGGTATGAAATGTTGTGAAATGTTAGTTTAATGGGTGAATTAACCAAGAATATGCATCTATGAATTGGGATGCGGGTATTGATAGTACATGCATTATTGGTAAGTATTCTAGTTTGGATTCGGTATATGGCCCCAGGTCTGAGGGAAATGAGGTTATGATGGAAGGATATGGCTTTGCGAAAGGGACTGTGCTTCCTGAGGTTGAGTAGGGACTTGTTGCTGACTAATCAAACCTGAATAAATAAAGGGAACTTGTTGACCAAGGCCTTGTCTTTGGATTTATGGAACTTTATAAGTAAAAGGCAATGGTTACCTAATAGGTATTTATTAGACATCGATACTTCTTTGTTGCAAACAATAAACACATATTCTGAACTAGATGTTTATTAGGTGTTTGGCATTTGTATTTGACCAATATAAATATGTTGTTGATTAGACAATGTTTGAAATTATAGAGTTATATTGGCCTATGACTATTGAGGTACGTTTATTACTACCTGTTGAGGTGGAACATTTTTTGACCCCTATTGAGATGGCATAGTGCTCTACCTCTGTTGTGGTGGTAAATTGGATTGCACCTATTGTCATGAAATATTAATCATCAGCTTTTGAGGTGGGAGAACATTTGTCACTTATTATTGAGGCAAAACATTGGTGGATGATTGATTACTTATCCTTTGGTGTTACACACTTGAAGAAGTTACTAATTGAATAGTGGAAGTAACCTACTATGTTTTAAAAGTAGGTATTCCTTCCCTGGCCTATTGTGAACCACTCACGGTATTGACTAGAGACATTTGTTGTTGTGTATTATTTGTTGGTGCATTTACCTCACCTTGGCTTAGTTTGGAAGACACTTTCATGTTATTTGTTATATTTCACACATTGTATTACATGGAAGACACAGTCACTTCATCAATGAATGGGACATTGAACATGTCCCCTATTGAAGTAATTTGGCTAAATAGGTCTATACCCAGATTAGCTTGACCTATTGAATCAACATGTACTTCTATTGAAGGAGTTAGCTCTGTGAGTGGAGCATTTGATATGGCCATGGCATTAAAATTATGCTCTAGGTTATGGTAGGTCTAATATGCTTATTGCATTTGTGTGAATCACTCCTCCATGGGACATTTTCCTCTTGTAATCACATTTGGGTCTTGGTTGGCCATTGGTACAAGCACTTAAGGGTAACTAGTAGAGACCAATTTGGATAGTTTAGGTGTAAGGTACATTTATTAGCACTCTAGTATTATTAGGTATGTTTTCATGGGGAAAGTCTACTAGAAACTTGGCCCCTACCTCTATGGCTCTAACTAAAACCTCATCTTTATTTTCAAGCAAGTAACGATCGAACAAGTATGGGTCATATGTAAATGGCATGGTTATGTAGTATGGTTGTTGTTGAGCTTGTTCTGTAATTGGTGGCACACTAGAGAGATATAGAGTTGTTTGTTCTTGGTCTTGCCTTGATTAAGGAGGTGTGTTAACCAAGTAGTGTGCTAACAGATATTGGTTTTGTTCCATATATTGAGTAGTGTAAAGAGGATATGAATCTATCTCACAAACTACATCATCACCATATGGGCCTTGAATAAAGTTATCATTCATGAGCACATTATCATAATCTAGATTTTACATGGTTCCACTATGTGTGTACCAAGACATATCCAAATCAACAACTAACATTTCACAAAGAAAAGGTCTAAAGTTCTAAAAACTCTTAAAACCTGGTCTAAATAGCAAATGGTCCAAACTTGGTATGTCTATAAACTTGGTCTAAAGGAAAATGGTCTAAGCTTGGCTTAGGAATGGAGAATTTCTCCAAATTATCAATGAAAAACTTTGTCTAAGATGTCCTCAAGGTCTAACATCAAATGTCTTGCACAAATGGTCAAGTGAATGGATAAATCTGAATCTTGATCTTGGCAAAGTGTTTCAAACAACTCTAATCTAGGTCTAAAAATAGAAAAATATTGTTAGGTATTTGGGAATAAGGCATAAATCTAGGGTCAAAATGGCACAAATTCAACCTATAAACTAAGCTAAATGCTAGGTATTTAGGAAAATGGCACAAACTAGACTTAAAAATAAACTCAATCGAAACGGAAAAATAAAATGCTAGGTCTTTGGAAACATGGCACAAAGTTAGACTTGAAAACAAACTAGGTCTAAAAACAAAAGGGTAAATGATAGGTCTTTGGAAACATGACATAAAGCTAGGCTTGAAACAACTAAGTCTAAAACAAAATCTAAATACTAGGTCTTTGAAAACATGACACAAAGCTAGATTTGAAACAAACTAGGTCTAATTAAAAATAAAAATGTAATTAATCTAACACTTTGACTCAAATTAGGCACACAGATTCAAACACAAACTTCACCATTGGTAAGACATTAAAATTTAGGCATATGCATAAAAATAATTGGGAAATTTAATCCCAAGTAAATAAAAAGTAAGAATGAGGGGTAAAACATTCAATCCCAAGTGTTGAACAAGGCTCAAATGTAAAATACCTATGTTTAAGGTTGTACTTGGAGAGAGAGTTTTTACCTTAATTCTAAGAAAAAATAGATGCAAGGCACATGTAAAATAGATCACTCCCAAAACCTAGGCACAAAAAATGTTCAAGGCAAGCAAGGAATTAGTCCAAGCTTCATAATCCAAAAGTGAGAGGTAAACATCTAAGCCAAAATTAAGTGAGGCATAGACATAAACCCATCAATGTTTGAATCTAAAATTCATAAGACCAATTTTTAACTTGGTTGAAAATACTTGGTTTCTCAAATTGATGATATTCTAGACCAAAACAGATGACATAACAAGACCAATCATAGACCAAAAGGCATACATGGTTTCAAACTTGATTTGGCACAATACAAAGGGTTTTGAAATAATATGAGCAACGTAATAATGTTATATCCCTCAAAAGGTTATGACAATGCTTTTGTTTTAAAATTCTACAGAAAAAACTTAGGATGAAATGGGCAGCATAACGACACCCCTTTCAAACAAGTGACAGATACACACAAGAGTTTTGTAAACATTTAAGGCAAAGTGTGGTACTAAATGGATGACATAACATCTCTTTAGGCAAAAAGTGGTGTATAAACATGTGATTGGTTCATGACTTGATTTTGGATGTGTTTTTGACAAATAAAATAGTTTTAGACTCAAAACAATGCAAGTAAAAGGAAAATACACAAAAACACCTAAGTGTATCATCATATCCCTAAAAACTGACAAGGTTGCTTTTTATTGTCAAATTACATCTATATACTCATTTTTTAGAGGAAATAATTTGTTGATCCAATAAATTTAGATGCACATGAAAATTAGGATTTTTAGGCCCCCTCTTCTCTCAAGAATTCATACAGTCTCATAGAACTTTAGGCTACTCACCCCGTATTACCAAAATTTCTACAGTAAGTGAGGTTTGTCTAAAAACTAAAAAAATTGTACATTTATAAATGGTCCCATATGTGTCATTAAAACTAGGGCAAAACACGTCATTTTGATCCAAGTTAATTAACTTGTTATAAAAAGGTCTTGTCCTTTTTACAACCACTACATCCATCAATTACTCTGTGTAGTGTGATGTCTAGGTTAGGCCATTATTTCATTGGTAGCAATCACTAACAAAGTTAGTTTAACCACTCAAATTACTATCCCAATGATTCACCAAATTAATTTATATACTCCATCATGGAGTGGGGTTGAAATGATGTCAGGAGATGAATTCCCAAGTCAACGCTTCCCTAAAGAACTCATGGGGAAGTGATGAAATCCTACCCACAAGCTAAGATGTAATAAAATAAACATAGAATGACTTTAAAGGTCATTTTAGGATCACCCAAGTCACTCAGATCTTGGGGATTACCTTTGTGACATTCCTTCCATGTTTGGACTAAATGGCAAAAGCAATAGGCAAAGTGCTTTTGGTCACCCGAGTTCCCTAAAGGGGATGCGGGGAGAGTATACACGCTAAGTTTAGTTTGAAAAAAATAAAATAAACAACAAATAAAATAATAATAACAAAAAGCTCCTAAGAGTGCTTAATCTATGATTTGTGTTCATTTTAAATCAATAATTGAAGTGTGAAGTGAATTTTAGCCCCTTGGCTTTGTTTGCATTTGTGAAATTTTTTAAAAACAAAAATAAAGTAAACAAGACATTTTTTAAGCACTAAATGTAAATGTGATTTGAAGATTTAAAGTGCTAAAAACTTATTTCATTGGCCTTTGGGTCCTAAAAAAATCATTGGTGGGTTTTTTTTGCTTAGAAGCTAAAAATCAAGTGAGCAAATATCAACTACATTTTAGCTATCAAGTTCCTTTTCTTTTTCACACAGTGCAATACCATCAATCCACAGTGTAATACCGTATGTCTGCAAAACTGAACTTATTAGTTCAAAATTGAACTTTAGCAAACAAAATAGACTATTAGTGTAAAACTACATTTATGCAATGCAATACCACATATTATGAGTACAATAATGAATTTACCCTTCAAATTTTCATTTCACCTAAAACACAAATTGTTAATGAAATACCACACTTTATCAGTACAAAACTGCATATCATGATGGTAAATCTACATGTCGTAGTCAAAACTACATTTTACCCTAGAAAAAAAATTTGGTTACTAAAAAATTGCATATTATAAATGCAATAACATTTATTGTGAAGGTAATAATGCATTTACCAGTTACATAACTACATCTCACAGGCTAAACAGTAAAACCAAAATTTCATAGTGCAAAAAAGCATGTCTCATGTAATACCACAACTTTGTAGAGCAATGCCACATCTCACAGGTGTAAAAATGCATCTTCCTATGTCTCAAATATGAGTTTCAATTTTTCCACCTTTTTTGTCATTAAATCACAAATTTAACATGAAAAATGTTAGCAAGAGGTTCTAAAAGTCCATAGGAAGAGCTTTGTGGTGCGCATCCCACTGGGCGTGCCATTATGTGATCAAAGAATACGTAGAGGGGAGATTAATATGGTGTTAGTATGAAATCAAGTTAAACAATACACACTAAAAAACTTACACCTCTAACCTAGACACTCAAGGAGCTAGTGAACTACACAAGTAACTAATAAATGAAAGCAAAACAAAAGACTTTTACCTTCCATGAGAGCAAGTGTTGTATGTTGGTAATGGATTGATGTGCTCAATTGTGTGATCAAGAAATCTTTGTCAATGAAGGTCCTTGTTCCATCTCTCCTTGTCACCTTGGTAATATTGGCTTGGCTTGGCTTAGAAAATGGACATGGTAACACTATAATAATGGGTTTCTTGAAGGCATTTTGGCATAATAACATTACACATAAAAATCTTTTGAGTGAAATCCTACATAATAAAATTACACTATCAAAGCTTATGGATCACTGGGTGAGGCCTTCTATTTATAGCTTTCAAAACTAACTCTAACCCAAGTGTAGTTAGGTTAAAGTTAACAGCGGTTGAGTTCGAACTAACCTTAGTTGAGTTAAGGCTAACCCTAGTTGAGTTAATGAGGGGACATGTAATTAATATTTGGGATAGAAATCCTATTATTAGGCATGGCTCTCCATTTTTGAATTTATTGCATTTAGGGAGATATTTCTAATACCTCAAATTTGAGGATGATGATGTCATCATGACTTTGTTTTTATTGAATTTTCCTTTTTGTAATTTTTTTCACTAATTTCACATAAAAATTCACTTAAGCATTTAATCTGGTTTAGTTAATCGATTAATTCTACTTAGTACTTTAAGAATTGTTTAAGTTCCCCACTTAATGTGTCCAAAGGCCAAACTATCACATTACTAGGTTGCAAATTGATTGGAGATGAATCCATGACAGGTTACTATTGCATATAGGATAATACCCCAAATAGGGATGCCTCAACATGATTCTGAGCATTAATGTCTCATGTGTGGATGAAATTGAGGCATTCAATGATTCCTAGGCTTAATTTGCATTGTTTGGTAGAAATCAATCTGAAGTTTAGTTGGAAGCTAGTTGTGGCTAGAATGGGGTGTCTACAAGACCATTCTAAGAAAGATACAGAAGTGGAAATGGCATATAATTCACACCCTCCTCCATCACATTATGGGAACCCATTAGATGGGATTATTGGTACTTATACATGTAATACACCCCTTATAGTTTAGAGACCCTCTATTACTTTTGATGATAGTAAGATTGTGGATAACAATTTTTATCTTCATTCTTTATTCATTTGAGCATTGACCACTAGCCTATACATAATGTTATGATTGATAATGGTAAAAATGATAACATTTATACCATGACATTACTTATACATTTAGGCTATACAAATCGTGATTTACATCCTTCAACTAGATCAATTAGAGCATTTGACAGGCCATGATTGTTGGCCACATTCGGCCCACATAGAGATTTTGCCTGGAAATGGTTTGAGCAGGTGGACCAAGTTCTGGATGGAATGAGTGGTCTAGAGAGATCACCCATAGCTTGCAAAGCTTTTGAAACACTTTAAGATTGTATGAAGTGTATTTTATCAATTTCTAAAGTACATGTTAATAGATTGAGGTAAAAAGTCTGAACAAGTTCCCATGGTGATCAAAGTAGTTCCAAGTTGCACCAGTCCAAAAGAGCTTGCAAGCAAAAAGCTAAGTGCAAAACCTTTATTTTTATAAGTCCTTACTTGGAAGACTTTTTGGGATTTTATTTCGACTAAATGTTAATTCTATTAGAGAAATTGTCATAGGTATTTTTACTAAGTATTGGAAATTGTTTCGGACATTTTGTCCAAAAAAAATGTTTCAAATGATTTCTTCGAAGACCATTTTTATCCAACATTTTATTCACAACAAATGTTTTGAAGGTGAATACCCCACAAAATTTTCTCTTTTGGGCAAAAGTTCTATAATAATTTTCCCAAAGACCTAATTATTTCAAGAAAATTATCTGCATTAAAAAGCTAAGTTAAAAACCCCACATGCTCATTCTCTCAGACATTTTATCCATAGCATAAGTTTTGAAGACTATTTCTTTCAAAAAAAATATTTCATACAAAGCCCGCAATAAAAGGTATAAGGCAGAATTATTTAATGGAAATTATCCCAAAGGTAAAGCTTGAATTCATTTCTATTAGACAAATTATTCGATACAAAAAGGGCTGAAGCAAAAGTCTGAGATAAAGTGGTCAAAACCAAAAGTCTAAAAGATTGATTTGTCTTAGAGAAATTGCTCTAGCAAAGTGACATTCACATAAGTGTCAAAATCAAGCTTAGTAATTATCCATTTTAATTCAAAATGTGATGAGCTTGTAGACATCAATGATGGTCATGTGGATGTTAGTTGATGGTCACATGAATGTCAAATTCAAGCCATGACAAATAACCATTGAAGTTTAAATATCTCAATGACGGTCGCATGAACGTCAAATACATTCATGTGGACATCAAAGATATGCATGAAAACATCAAATTTAAGTCTCAAGAAATAGCTATTAGAATTCAAATAAAAAAATCAATGGCTCATGTTCAATCACATAGAAGATGAACAACAACTGGCGATCGATAAGATAATGGGTCTAGGAAAATCTAATGGAGTACATTTGAGCATATAAAAGCAAATCAACGATAAAATTAATTTTAGAAAAGTCAAATAACTTAAATTAAATGTGATACTACCATATGGTGTAAACATGAAAGCAGACAAGCTGACAATGGCTCTCGAGGATCAATGTGGGGTTGCTAAGTGGCACAACCTCAGATAGAGTTTACAAGTCAAGAAAATATCTAGGGCTCACATTCATATTGTACCAAGGAGATTGATGGTGTGAGATGGGTCAAGGGGTCAATAGGCTGAGTCAGATAATTAATGACCAATGAGCAAAGGATGCAAGCCCAAGACTTCTGATATAGGTAGAAGGGATAGTTTTTTACCAAGGTGAGTAAGTATGAATAGAACCAAGATTGAGCATGATCCAAATTAAACCAAGAAAAGATATTTTGGGATCGAACGATGCCATTAAGACTTTACAGGGATATAATAGGTCTTTTTAGACTTGATATAGATTAAGTTGGGCTACTAACTAATCATATGATATAGATGTGTCCAAGTGGATGTATCAACTATAGGAAAACCAATATTTTAGATTGGTTTTCAATCTATAGTAGGCTCAAGTTCACATTTCAAAGCAGAGGTAGATATATGTAATTAATGGAAGAACATCTAGAGCCATACTCTTAGCCATTAAAAATAGACACAAGCATGGTATTGAATACGAATATTTTGTCCCTATAATAAAGGACTTTGATATAGAAGAGCTCGAGAGTGTTCATGCGATAACTGAGATTGTTCCTTACAACTTGTCTTGATTTTTATATCCTCCAGCACACTAGAAAAGGACAGAGTGACATTAACGCAAGAGCAGGCTCAAGGAAGATTACAGTAATGGTTATTTTGAATCAAATTGGGCTCATTAATTCCTTATTTTTTGGTGTTAATTTTGCTCTCCCACCTTTTTTTATTCATATATATATTGGTTTTGAGCTCTTGATTGGCATCCCTCAGCTAAAGATAGTGAAACTCTACCAAAATCACTTTGTA
Source organism: Torreya grandis (assembly GCA_037957365.1). Taxonomy (NCBI): domain Eukaryota; kingdom Viridiplantae; phylum Streptophyta; class Pinopsida; order Cupressales; family Taxaceae; genus Torreya; species Torreya grandis. The sequence continues at coordinate 444,061 of JARHVA010005459.1, read as the reverse complement.
ACACTCTCATGAAGTAATATAACATAATTTATAGATTTTAGTTGAATGTTAAGTGTGTTTTATTGAAGTTTGGTGTGCATAGTATATGTTTTTATTCATCATCTATATATTCTTCATGTACCTTGCTTCAATTCCATTGGTTTCCCATAGGTTGTATGAAGTGTTAGCAAGTGGTGTTCCTCTTGAAGTGCCTTAAGTCCATAGTGTCTTATATAGACCTATCTCTTTTTATCCTTTAGGTTGTGGGTCTCATTTTAGCCTTCATACAAAATACTCATGCTTACAACCTCATCATAGAATTTGACTAGTCCTTGTCTTGATTTAATTCATTAGTAGTCATATAAGTATCTAAGTTGAAAGTGGATCATTTGAACACTTGGTGCATGACCACATTTAGTATATATTTCCATTTATGTATCTCTCTCCCTTTTCATCCCAATAGCATAGGTTTAGTAAAAGAGAGTCTTTTATTGTATCTAAGGAGATAACCTCACTAAAAATCCTAGAGGTCTGACCTAAGTTTAAGTAACCCACAACCTAAGGTCATTCCCATGTTGGGATAGGTTTGAGTAAGAGGACCTGAACAATCTCCTTGCTTAGCTAGGGTGCAATTTGAGACCACAACACTAACAATAGATTCTTGGTGAGATTGACTTACCTTTACAGGTGGGTCTCGCACATGTGGTTACTACCTTCTTAGTTATACCTTCCATATGTGTCTTTTATATCTTATTGGGATGGCCTTAGATACATGTACTTTAATAAGTACCTTCTATAATGCATAGGTGTGTTAAATACATTCATGTTAATTAGGGAATTACAGTTTTTGGAATTCCATATGAACATCCACTTAAACAAGAGAAGTGTATACCCAAGCAATTAATTATCAAACCTACTAAGTTAATCTTTTATATAAGGGTGAGAAACATGTAATCCTATTTATGCAGTGCCTAGTACTTGAGTGACCATTGCATCAAATATCCACAATGGGTTCCATAAAATCCTCATCTACTACACACCATATTTAGATATCTAGAGCACCTATACATGTTCCTATTATTGATATTCCAAAAAAAAACATAGAGCGGTCAATGTTAGGTTTCATGAACCCCTACTCCTATTATTTCTTCACTACCACAAAGTCCTATTATATATACACAAAACATTATAGATTCTATAGTGATAAATATTAAACCTATACATGTTCCTTGGTAGTACCACAATTTATTACACCAGGTTCTCAATGGGGAGATACCTATGAGCATCCATTGGATGAGATCATATCATAGTTTTTTTCTTTGAGATATTCCAAAAATACAATTTTTTTTTGAAAAACTTCAAAAATATAAAAATATTTTCAGCATTTACATGTTTTAATAGCTCATTAGCATATCTATTATTGGTTCCATGTTAGTAGATAACATATAATTTATATCTATATACACATATTTCATGCATCTTTTGACTATGATTCAGGTATACACAGATACATGATCTATACATTTTAAGATGTTGGGTCTTCCCTCTACTTATCTCATATGGACATTAGGGGCATCTGCTTCCTTAATCACAATACACCCAAGTTATATCATTTTATGGTCATTTCACATTATCGTGTTTGAGCTTATATACTACACATGCCTTTATCCATGCTTATATCTTTCACAATGTACTTGATAGGCTATGTACTAAACATTTTTTCCTAAAACATATATCTAGGGGCTAGTATTATATTTTTATGTTGGTTACGTATGTTTCATGCTTTTACTTTATGCACTTCCTTGAGTGTCTTGCCTTACTCTTATATTACTTGTTTGAGCATTTGAATATGCTCCATTGTTTTCAGCCCCTGTGATTTTGTTTACCTCTTTGATATTTGAATATATCATTACTTGTTGTATAGACACTTCAATATGTCATTTTTACTTTATGGACATTTGAATAAGTCACGTCCATTCAATTGTGTGACATTTAAACATTCACCTTACTTGATGTCTCCTTAGACCATTATCTTTTAACTTGCTTTTGAGTACTCTTGTGTGTGTTCTTAGTTGCTTACTGAGATTCTATTGTTACTCTCTAGACATTACCATGATCTATATCATACATCTTAAGCCTAAACATGATCACATTATACATGCTTCCATGATATATCTACCTAGACATGTTCCCTCTATATGCCACATGGTACTTTCATAGTTTACATGGATATTTTATCCTTTTGAGGTAAAGTAACTACCAGTTGATACTTTTCCTCACATTAAAAGTGGAGGCATATTAGTGGGGACATGCCATAGAGGCATGACTTACACATTGTTTCACATATTCATATTATAGTGGGGGAGCTTTTTGAAAATATGTTCTCCATATTTATCATAATTTCAGATACAGTGGAGGCATGTTTTGGAAACATGTTCTCTACACATATTTAATATTCAACATACCTATATTATAATGGTGGAAATATGTCCATATTGACACTTATATAACTTTTTATATTTATCCATATACAGTAGGCACATGTTAGGATAAGTATGTCCTTCACACTTGTTAAAATTCCAAATCAGCCAAATTCATAGTTATATGATTTAGATACACATTTATGGTATAATTTTATACATTGGTATAATTATTATACATAGTTTTATCATGAGACATATACAAGGTGCATATGCCATGTAATGTACACCTTATATTTCAAAATAAAATTAGTTTTAGATTTCAAACAATTCTATGGACTGTTATCACCCACCAGTATGGGCTCTTATGGACTATATTGAGCCAATCTACTACAGTAGTTGGTTTATTTTTTGGTATGGTTGAGGTGATTAAATCACTCAATCTTGCCACATTTATATGTTGGGATTGATACATCATCCAACCACACCATGTTTATATTGTGAGTTGACTTGGTTCACTCACACTGACCAGGTTATAAGTATGATTGGGTTGCATAGTTGAGCTAATCTTAATGATCAGGTAGTAACTCAACTTTAACTCCAAGGTTGGGGGCAAATTTTTTCCTTCGATATTTCTACATATCTACACTTTTTAGATTTACATTTGTCCTAATATTAGCTATAATGCTTCATAATAATACATCTTTCATCTTTTCAGTTCAAATTTTTAAAAGGCAAGGTGGTTGCATGGATACACAAGTGTACTCCTACAGCTCACTCTTTTTTAATTTCAATTATTTAAATGCTTTCAATTCTAGGTTATATGCATTGATTATATAATGTAACATGCTTTTAATTATAGGTCAATCACCAATAAAGCACTCAATTTAAGCTCAAACAAAGGAAAGGGGTGTTATACACACCCAGATACTCGTATTTTTTCCTTTAAACTAATAATTTCATTACTAGATTAAAGGGGGGGAAGGAGCGATAAATGTAGACACTATTTATGAATTATATAACACATCAATATTGTACACTTGGAAAATATAAATCATGGTTGTTCCTTTTAATTTTAAAACTTTGCTGCTACTGAAAGGCTCACATATGTTATCTCTTTATGCTCGTGACTTATCTCTTAGTCTAACCAATGTCATTCTAATGACCTAGGCCTTCTATCTTTCCCAAAATGCTATAAACCTACTTATCTTCTATCTTTAAAAGTCTATACTTGTGCCTATTTTCTAATTGCCTGGACACTTACATCTTAGTCAAATGCCTATGTCGACATAAGTGTCATATTCTGATGCAATTGTCTAGTGCCCTAAAGTCATCCAATTTAGAAATAAATCATAATCCTATGGTTGGTATAAGTGCTTTATTGTGATATATTGTCCAAAGGGATTGGTATAAATACAATATCAATCCTCATTATCAAAAGGGATTATTGTTGCACAAAATTTATATATCCAAGGTCATCTCAATAATATATAAAAAAAATTGTGTCTTTGGTATGACCGAGAAAGTGATAACCACATGTGCTGGACCAACCTATAAAGGTAAATCAATCTCATCAATAACATGTTGTGATGTGCCATAGAATGCTCTAACCATTTTGGTTTAAGGGTGTAAATCATCATTTGTATATCCCAAATGTGTAAATAGTGTCATGGTACATACGTTCTCACTTGCACCATTATCAATCATGACACTATGTATAGGTTGATGGTCAACATATGCTCAAATAAATAATGAGTGAATATCTGAGTCATCATCTACTATTTCACTATCATCAAATGTAATGGGTATCTAAACCACAGGAGATAATATGCATGTATAAGTACCAATAATACCATCTAATGGGTGTGCATAATGTGTCAAAGGATGTGCATTATATGCCATTTACACTTTTGGATCCTTCTTAGAATGATCTTATAAATAATTGTTAAATATCTTCTAATTATGGTGATCACTAGATTGTAAACCTAAATCCTTTGGAGGATCATCGAATGTAATATTTTGGTCATTGATAAGGTCTTGAATCTTATGCTTCAAGGTTTAACATCTATTCTTAGAATTCCCATGGCCTTGGTGATAGTTAAAATATGCATTGACATCATATCCTTTGGGTAGAGATTGACTCATATCAACCTCTATGTGAGGAGGGAGAGATATGAGATGACACTCTACAATATTTTGAAGTAAAGAAGCTGGAGACTCTAATATGTAAATTGTCTCTTAGGTGCATTGGATAAGATGAGTCAGTTAGGTTGGTGTGACATTGCATTAACCATTGTGGTTGTTTCCCTTTTAGGTTCTATAGGTTTCACCTTATAACTTGGTTTGATATGAAACTTGGTATTGGATGTAGTAAGTGTGTTTGATACATATTTGAGCTTGTTAAAGGAAATGAGTTTCATTTCATAGTCTTGAACAATGTGGCATAAATCATAAAAATATTTAATTTTTTTGAAAATAATGGACTCATGTACTCATGTAATGGGGCAAACAAACTTTTCTTGAAAATGTCTTACATTTATTTATCTACCATTGGATTTGTCATTTTGTCCAACATGGTTTTATATCTCAAAACATATTCATTGATATGATCGTTGGTTCCTTATTTGATCTTTGAAATTTTAGCACATATATTTTAAGTGATTTTGATATAAAAATGTTATAGAAATTGATCGGTTAGAGGTTTGAATGCTCTCATTGATTAGAGTGGTAAATCATAGAACCATCGTAAAGCATAGTTGTTAAGGCTTATTGGAAACAGTTTGGTTAAATTTTTATTAGGAGGCATAATCAAGGCATGTCTCATAGAAAGATCAGATATGTTGTTTAGGATCACCCTTGCCATGATAAAATGTAAACTTGGGTACAACAAAACTAGTTAGAAAAGGGTGCGAAGATATTTCAAGTATAAGAGGATTATGTAACACCTCTTTTGAATCAATAGCATAGAGTGATTTCAAATAATTTTGCTTGATATTAGTAACCTTAGCTTGCAAAAGTTTCATAATTTGTACAAGACCTTGCACATTTTGATCACTAATGCATGAAGTTTGAGAAGTCACCAAAGGATGTGTACCCGTGGTTTAAGTTGATATAGGCATTGAAACTACTAATTAGGTTGAATTCCCAAAGATTCCCATTAAGGAATTAGAAATAATAACATTTTTTTAAGAACAATGGTGTAAATACATAACCCGTGCCCCCGTTGGATGTAGGAAGTGATGATGTGCTCAAGGGGAGGGTTTTGGAATATGGGTATGTCACATAACTCTAATAGCATGATCAATAGATGCATCTGATTGTTCATCTATGCTTTTCATTATTTTAGTTTCTAATATGGTTCTAAGGATCTCATCAAGATCTTTAAGGTTTTGGCATATGCTCTCTCAAAACATAGTAATAACTTGTACTTTATCTTCATCTAGTTGTTCATGTTCATTGTTTGGATTAGAGTCATTATTTTCATTATCATAATCATCTTTTATGATAACCTCTTTAGTATTTTGTTCATTTTCATTATTGACACTTTCCTTAGGTATAAGATTTGATACTTCATTGGTTTGAGCCATCTAAGGTGGAAAAATAGGAATCTCCAAGTGTTTAATCGGAACATCACCTGATCTAGGGCTATGCCTAGGTTGCATACAAATAACAGATTAAATTTGAAAAAAAAAACAAGGAAAAACCTCAAGAGGCTAAATACCTTAGGGCAAGCTAGGGTTTTCATAAAGACACAAAGGGGTTGGGGTCACCAAATGTTTAATCCTAAACTTAGATATGGGGGATTCTATGGTTGAGAATATAGAAGTAGTTCTAACACAAGGATGATAAACTAATCTATAGTAGGCCAATTAATAGAAAACTTAGATGAATAATATTCTAAATTTATACATCTAAGATTGCTAAAATTAGTAAAGTACAACTATTTAGAGATATTACAACAAATAAAGAACAATGGTACTTATCCGGTTTACTATGCACAAATAGATCTAGATTGGAAACAAGTGTAAAGTATGCAGGATCAATGTTTTAGATCAGTTGTTAGATTCAAAAAATTGTACTTATGTAGCCATAAACATTACCATTGATGCTAGTATTTGAATGTGATTAAGGTGTCCAATATGGATTAATGATTGGATTTAGATGTGACTAACTTCATTGTTATGGGTTTTCTATCACCTTTTTATTAATGTATTCAAATATGGGATATGTGCTATCATTATTCATCAATTGATTAATCCCTAGCTCCTCACCCTTCTTCACCATTGGGATGAATTTATTAAAAATTAGGTTCATGGGCTCACTGTCAGGAGATCAGGGAACAACAAACATGCTCTGACTCCACTGGTTAGGATCTTGCTCCTCAGATAGAGCACAGTATGATTACCAAATATATAAGCAATAGAATATGCGGAAATAACCAGAAACACAAGTAACTAGAATTCACCAATAGCACAGAATATGAGAGACAATACACTATTTTGTATTAACACTAACAGAAAAGAATACATCAAAGAGCCGCCACACTCTTTCACCTTACAGAGATTCGCCACACCTCAAGTGTACAGTAATTCTTCTCACACACACTCTCCTACACAAAAACGGTCCCAACAACCAACTCACACACAGAATTGGTGTTCACCTCACCAACCAGTCAGTAATAACCCTGCCGGTACATCAAGCACTCTATAGCACTTCAAGCTGATCTCTCATGAACCTGCAACCTGCAATTCAAAGACCAAGCTTACATGTAGATCACCAATGAGCTTGCAACAACCTGCAACTCATAGATCTTACAACTAGAAGGAACTCTTCCTTTCTATCTCATGCCTTATACAATACATGCCAATGGGTCTATAAATAGATCCTTAACTCAAACAATAACTAAGACTCTTAATTTAGACAATTGTCCTCGCAGCCCAAGACTCTGGGTGGTCTTGACATGCAAACTCATAGTTCACTTAACTAACTGTCCGTGAAACGAACACTTCGGGAACACACAGGCGACCGACATCGGTCCTTGCTGGTCTGGTTCTGCCGACGTCGGCCGACTTCCTGCCGTCGCCGGTTGCCTTCTGCACTGGATCCTGCCGATGTCGGTCATGCTGCCGACGCCGGTTCCTGTAGAACTCAGCAACCATTAGTTCCTAGTTTGCAAAGGTTGAAGCTTTTAGCTCCACACCCTAACAATCTCCCACTTGGAGATAAACAGCTGCAACCTGTACCTGTACCTGTACACCATCTAGTTTGTTTCCTTGGCTTTGTATCCCTCCTCAAGATCACTCTTGAAGACCAACCACCACAAAATCCGTGATGCAAAATCTGTCATCCAAATTACCTGTCACATCCGCATCTACAACCATGTAGAAAAAGAACTTGACCCTGCATAGCATGTGCACCTGCTGCTGGTCCCACTGAACTGCCCTTCAGTATTACTCTCCCGGATTGACTCCAAACTTGTGACAACTCCCACTGCTTGGGAAAACTCAGGTTTAGTACATACCATGCACTCAACCTCACTATGTGAATCAAGACCCCTGTTCTATGAACTATCTTACCATCGGCGTGCTAACCGGCTTCACACAATCATCCTGAAACAAAGTCAACAAGACCTCCATGTCTCTAGATCACACTCATGCCAAAGAATCTTGCTGCTCCCAGATTCTCCATGACAAAACACCTGAACTAGCTTTACCTTTAGTTCAGAAATACCTGTATATGTAACCCTGCAACAAGCACATCATACAGAAAATAGAATAGTGTAGCTAATACTATCCAACCTGGTAAAGAGAAACACAATGATCAAACCTCCATTGCCCTGCAGCTAATACAAGATCATATACCCTGATCTTCCATCTCACGTATCCATTTCCGCTCTTCTTCATCCTCAACATCCATTCGTCTCTCAGTGCTTACTTCCAGCTGGCAACACTACCCAAAACCCCTGTTTGGTTCTTCTCCAAGGAATCACATCCTCATCCATGCCTAGCTCCCACTGTTTCCTGGATCTACCTGTTCTGCTTCTTCAACAACTTCCTGGTCCTATGCCATAAGTGAGCAACAAGTAGTGTAAAGAAGGGAAATGACGAATTTAAGAACTTACTTACACCTTCGGTCCTCCAAATGGGCGCTTGAGACTCCATGACAACTAGCTGTCCATCCAAAATTCGTCTCAATAACCGATGCCGGTCACATCTCAGTCTACAGCCGACCGATGTCGGTTCCCTGCGACTGCCTCTCTGCCGACGTCGTTTTCCCCTGGCCGACGCCGGTCTCTGTCTGCCCCGAGTCACTGACGTCGGGCTGCACATAGCCGACGTCGGTCCCTGTCTGGACGCCGACGCCGGTTTTCCTGCCGACGTCGGTCTCTGTGTTTTTCTTGTGAAACCTGACTTTTTCCCGCGAGCTCTTTTTGGATCAAAACCTTGTCCAAATCACCCTTGCTCTGCTCAGAATTCCTCTGCACCTTATGCTGAACTCTGTCCGTCACTTTCTCCTTGAAAACCAAGGCTTTCCCGTTCTTGTCACTGACATCGGATTCCTCAAGAAACCTTACCTTCTTCTTCTACATACAGGAACCACGATCCATGCCTTCCAAATCTGAAAGCATACTCTTTGACTCAAGAACCAGCATCTCCTTCTTATCTATGTGACCAAGCCTATCAAGCCACATCTCTGAATCTACAGCTGAAGTAGATAACCCAGAAAGAGAATCAGTAAAACAAGTAGATAGATAAAGCGTACCTACTTTCTTACCTCTAGCTATAACAAGTGTACCCTTGGTAACCTTCCAAGAGTCCGCTGAGAGAGTTACTGTGCAACCCTCTTCACCCAAACTTCTAACAGAAATCAGATTCCTCTTCAGAACTGGGACATGCATGACCTCCTTTAACACCTATGTGTCACCTGTCTGCAATTTTAGCTTCACTTTGCCTTTGCCAACAACCTGACAAGGCTTACCATCCCCTACACAAATTTCTCCAAAGTCTCCCTGGACATACTCATGAAAAAATTCTCTATGTGGAGATGCATGAAAAGAGGCACCAGAATCTAATACCCAAGATTCTACTTTATCCAAAGAACATACCAGAGCATCCTGTGCAACGTAGCCTGCAGCATCTGCTTCTTCTCCATGTTCTTCATGATGATCTTCACCCGATCTGCAATCTCTCTTTAAGTGCCCTTGCTTTCCACATTTCCAGCAGGTTATTCTGCCATACCTGGACTTGGATCTCTTGCCTATCTTAGACCTTGATCTCCCACGCTCTGTCCTCTCTCTTGGCCTTCCTCTTCCTTCAACACTCAAAGCATTTCCGGATAATTCACCTGTGCTTTTCCTGCGTATCTCTTCATTCAAGATTACACTCACAACATCATCCACTTTTAAGACTTTTGAAGGAGACACAGTATTAGAAACTGCCATTACCAAACCTTCCCAACTTTCAGGTAATGAACACAAGATTAAGAGAGCTCTAAGTTCATCATCAAATACAATATTCACTGAACTTAACTGGTTTACTAAACCATGGAAATCACTAAGATGGCTATGAATAGATCCACCTTCCAACATTTGCAAATTAAATAAACGCTTCATAAGAAATACCTTGTTTGAAGCCGAGGGTTTTTCATATAAATTTGCCAAAGATTTCATCAACTCCACCGTTGTCTTACACTGTGATAAGCTGGAAATCACAGATGAATCAAGACTCAATCTAACAGATCCCAGAGCCTTCCGATCAAGAACCTCCCATTCTTCATCTTTCATATCCAAGGGTTTGCTAGCAACCCCACCCAACGGTAAGTACAAATCTTTCTGATACAGATAGTCCTCAATCTGCATCCTCCATAATTGGTAGTTCTTGCCATTGAACTTGTCCATTCGTAGTTGACTGCTTTCTGACATTGCTCAACTCCCACTCAAACAGAAACCCTGTGAGTAACCTGTAATCAAAACACACTACCCAGATCTACACCAATCTGTTAGTATCCCAACCAAAAGCTCTGATACCAATTGTTGGTATCAAGCTCAAGAACCTACAACCAAGGCTCTGATACCACTTGTCAGGAGATCAGGGAACAACAAACATGCTCTGACTCCACTGGTTAGGATCTTGCTCCTCAGATAGAGCACAGTATGATTACCAAATATATAAGCAATAGAATATGCGGAAATAACCAGAAACACAAGTAACTAGAATTCACCAATAGCACAGAATATGAGAGACAATACACTATTTTGTATTAACACTAACAGAAAAGAATACATCAAAGAGCCGCCACACTCTTTCACCTTACAGAGATTCGCCACACCTCAAGTGTACAGTAATTCTTCTCACACACACTCTCCTACACAAAAACGGTCCCAACAACCAACTCACACACAGAATTGGTGTTCACCTCACCAACCAGTCAGTAATAACCCTGCCGGTACATCAAGCACTCTATAGCACTTCAAGCTGATCTCTCATGAACCTGCAACCTGCAATTCAAAGACCAAGCTTACATGTAGATCACCAATGAGCTTGCAACAACCTGCAACTCATAGATCTTACAACTAGAAGGAACTCTTCCTTTCTATCTCATGCCTTATACAATACATGCCAATGGGTCTATAAATAGATCCTTAACTCAAACAATAACTAAGACTCTTAATTTAGACAATTGTCCTCGCAGCCCAAGACTCTGGGTGGTCTTGACATGCAAACTCATAGTTCACTTAACTAACTGTCCGTGAAACGAACACTTCGGGAACACACAGGCGACCGACATCGGTCCCTGCTGGTCTGGTTCTGCCGACGTCGGCCGACTTCCTGCCGTCGCCGGTTGCCTTCTGCACTGGATCCTGCCGATGTCGGTCATGCTGCTGACGCCGGTTCCTGTAGAACTCAGCAACCATTAGTTCCTAGTTTGCAAAGGTTGAAGCTTTTAGCTCCACACCCTAACACTCACGCTATCAAGCTACCCTAAATACCCATCTATCAATGGGAGCTTTTTACATATCCAATACTCTAAGGAGGCCCTCAAAATTATGTAGATCTCCCCCATGTGTGGGAAAGTGTCAGGAATCTAGAACATAAAGCTCTGATACCAACTGTTAGGACCCAGAAGCACAATTGATTACCAAGAAACTAAACATGCGAAATTAACCAGAAGTAACAAGTAACTAGAATTCAGAAATAACACAGAATATGAGAGACAATACCCAATTGTATTAATACTCTTCCAGAAGGAAATACAACAAAGAAGATGCCACAGTCTTCTTCCTTACACACCTCTAGGGCATAAACAGTAAATCTCTTCAAGAGCTCACTCTCTCAATTACGGTCCCAACACACAACTCAAACATAGAGTTGGTGTTCACCTCCAACTAGTCAGTATCACTACTGCCAGTACCACCAGTCAGTATCACTACTGCCAGTACACAAATACTCCACGTACTCCATGACCGAGTACACACCGTACTTCAAGTACACAATGTACTCCAAGTAGATCTCCCCTGATCTTGCTGCCTATTGTGTTGTTGACCTCCCTAATCTTGCACACCTGCAAATCACCCTGGTTCTACACACCTACAAACCTAGATCTCGCACACACATACACCTGCAGATCAACCGACCTTACTTACACATGTAGATCTCCTAACCTGGCCTTGCACACCTGCTGACCAAGATCATACACACATGAAGAACCCTTCTGATTCTCCAAACCAGCACCCCTGTGGATCTTCTACCAGAACTTGCACAACTTGCAGCTCTACCTGATCATACACACTCGACACCCCTATGGAACTAGGAGGAACACACCTTGCTCTCTTCACTCTGAAGGAGCTAACCTTGCTCTTACTCAATTAGCACAAATTACAATACAGCCCATGAGTCTATTATATATATCCCCTGCAAACAATAATTAGACATCTAATTACAATAATTAGATCCGCAGCTCAAGACTAAAATTAGTCTTTATATGCAAATAACTCGTTCAACTAACTAACTGTTCATCAATAACCAGTTTTGGAATGCATAGGTGACCGACGTCGGTCCCTGTCTATTTGGTGGTGACCGACATCGGCCGATCTATGACCGATGTCGGCAGCCCTGTGCTCTGACTATGACTGACGTCAGTTGGCCTGACCGACATCGATTTCTTTGCACCTCAGCAACCTCCTCCATGTCTGCATATAGTGAAGCTTTTAGCTCCACAACCTAACAATATCCCACTTGGAGATAAATAGTTGCACCTGTACCTATACCTGTACATCGTCTAATATGTTTCCTAACTTGTATCCCTCTTCAAGCTCAATCTTGAAGACCAACCACCACACATCCTATGGTGCAACACCTGTCATCCAAGTAACCTACCATATCCGAATCTACAAACCCATGTAGAAAAGAACTTGACCCTGCATAGCAAAAATCCCTACTGCCGGTCCCTCTCAGATACCTGAGAATCCACTGAACTGCCCTCCAGTGCTTCTTTCCTGGATTGACTACAAACCTGTGGACAACTCCCTCTACTGGGGCAATATCAGGGAGTACACATGTACTCAACCTCATCATGTGATTGGGGACCCTGTTCTGTGAATTGTCCATCCATAGGTGCGCTTGCCATACTGCATCCTGCAATACCTTCACACAATCATCCTGTGACAACATCAACTTGTGATCTTCCCTGTCTCTAGGATTACTCATGCCAAAGAATTTTGTTGCTTTCAAATTATTCATGACATACCACTAAACTAACTTTACCTTTAGCTCAGCAAAACCCTGCATGTGTGACCCCACTACATACAATAACAGGATAATGTCGCAACCATCATCCAACCTAGTAAAAAAATACATAATGGTTACAATGACATTGACTAAAGCCATGCTTTGTCATCCACCTGTCAAACTTGTACCACTATCCTGCAGCTTGCTCAAGACCATATGACATGGCCTTCCGTCTCATGTGTCCATTCTCTATATTCTTTAACTAAGGAATCCATTCATCTCTCAGTGCTTTTATCTCGACTGTCAACCCTACCAAATCTCTTGTTTGGTTCTACTCCAAAGAATTAATGCCATGCTCCCACTGTTTCCTGGATCTTTCCTGCTTTACAGTGAGCAACAAGTAGTATAAAGAAGAGGAATAACGAATTTGAGGCTTACTTACCCTTTCAGTCCTCCACATGGGCGTTTGAGACTCCTTGACAGCTTACTGTCCGCCCAAAATCCATTCCAGTGACCAATGTCGGTCACCACCCAGTCTGCATTCAATCGATGTCGATTCCATGCGACTGACCTGGTCACCGATGCCAGTTATCCTACCGACGTCAGTCGCCACCTGCTCGACACCACTGACTTTGCCTGTTTGCACATGACTGACGTCGATGCCTGTCTGTTCGATGCCGATTTCCCATAACCGATGTTGGTACTTGTGTTTTCCTGTGAGTGATGACTTTTTACCCGCGAGCTTTCTTTGAATCATACCCATGTCCAAACTGCCCTGCTCAGAAGTATCCAGCCCCATCCACTGATCTTTGTCTGTCATCTCCTCCAAGAACACCAAGGTTTTCCAGTTCTTAAGTTTGTCAAATACATCAGACTTCCTTTTCGTGCAATAAACACAATCCTTTCTTGTAGCATCCCTCTGCTCACAAAAATCTTGGTCTATGCTCTCCGAAGCTGAACTCTTACCATTTGACTTATGAACATTCATTCCCTTCTCACTTATGTGACTAATCCTACAAAGCCACACCTGTGCAACAGAAGTGGAATCAGTAATACAAATAAATAGATAAAGAGTACCTACTTTTTTACCACATGCTAATTCAAGTACATCCTTGGTAACATTCCAAGAATCCGCTGTGAGAGTTACTGTGCATCTCTCCTCACCCAACCTTTTTGTAGAAATTAGCTGCATCTCCAGGATTGGGACCTGCATGACCTATTTCAACACCCGTGTGTTGGCCGTCTGCAATTTCAGTCGCACTTCCCCTTTGCCAATACTTTGACAAGGCTCACCAACCCCTAAATAAATCTTTCCAAAGTCTCCAAAGACCTTAACATGGAAAAATACTCTATTTCGGGCTGCATGGAAAGAGGCAACAAAATCTATAAAACAAGATTCTACTTTATCCAAGAAACATCCCAGAGCATCCTATGCAACAACACCTGTAACATCTGCTTCTTCAATTCCTTCATGCTGATCTTCTACCAACCAACAATATTTCTTTACCTGCTCTTTCTTTCCATAACACCGTAATTGACCATTTGTGCTTTTCAATTCCTCCATTCTTAGTGTACTTTCTTTTGCCATTGCTATACTCCCACTCAATCAAAAACCTCTGAGAGTGACCTGTAACCAAACACAACCCTGCTCCCTGCAACCTTAGCTCTGATACCACTTTGTCAAGAATCTAGAACATAAAGCTCTGATACCAACTGTTAGGACCCGAAAGCACAATTGATTACCAAGCAACTAAACATGCAGAATTAACCAGAAGTAACAAGTAACTAGAATTTAGAAATAACACAGAATATGAGAGACAATACCCAATTGTATTAATACTCTTCCAGAAGGAAATACAACAAAGAAGATGCTACAGTCTTCTTCCTTACACACCTCTAGGGCTCCCACACCTCTAGGGCATAAACAGTAAATCTCTTCAAGATCTCACTCTCTCAATTACGGTCCCAACACACAACTCAAACATGGAGTTGGTGTTCACCTCCAACCAGTCAGTATCACTACTGCCAGTACACAAGTACTCCACGTACTCCATGATCGAGTACACACCGTACTCCAAGTACACAACATGCTCCAAGTAGATCTCCCCTGATCTTGCTACCTATTGTGTTGCTGACCTCCCTGATCTTGCACACCTGCAAATCACCCTGGTTCTGCACACCTGTAAACCTAGATCTCACACACACACACACACCTACAGATCAACCGACCTTACTTACACATGTAGATCTCTTAACTTGGCCTTGCACACCTGCCGAACAAGATCATACACACATGAAGAACCCTTATGATTCTCCAAACTAGCACCCCTGTGGATCTTCTACCAGAACTTGCACAACCTACAGCTCTACCTAATCATACACACTTGGCACCCCTGTGGAACTAGGAGGAACACACCTTGCTCTCTTCACTCTGAAGGAGCTAACCTTGCTCTTACTCAACTAGCAAAAATTATAATACAACCCATGAGTCTATTATATAGATCCCATGCAAATAATAATTAGACATCTAATTACAATAATTAGATCCGCAGCTCAAGACTAAAATTAGTCTTTACATGCAAACAACCCGTTTAACTAACTGTTCATCAACAACCAATTCTAGAATGCACAGGTGACCGACGTCGGTCCCTATCTGTCTGGAGGTGACTGAAGTCGACTGATCTCTGATCGATGTCGGCAGCCCTGTGCTCTGAATATGACCGACATCGGTTGGCTTGACCGACGTCGGTTTCTCTGCACCTCAGCAACCTCCTCCATGTCTGCATACAGTGAAGCTTTTAGCTCCACAACCTAACAAAAAGTGTGTGAATAAGGGTACAATATACTATATGAAGATGCATGCAATATTTTAGCTTGTAACTTGACAAATATCACTCATGGGGTGTTCTTTGAATGATTCAAACTTGTAATATGATTGCTCCCATGTTTGATATGAAAATAGGGGAAAATAGGGCAAAATATAGTGCTTGTATAGTCAATTGATTTATATTTAGTAGGTATTTGCTTGGTATTTGTTAGATGAGGAATGGGAAGGCTTAGACTTGTATTTATACCACACCTTTTGAAAATATTTCATGGTAGGGTTCAACAATACATTTAGGTTGACCCATGGTTTTTGATCATTTTGTAATTTGGATGCCTTTTAGCTATTGGAAACTAGGTAAGGATTTGGACACTACCATCGAAGGTAGTGTCCCTATGTGGCTAGTAGTGTCCAAAATGCTAGAAAACATGTATGGATATGAAACTACTAGTGAATGATGTTTATCAGGTTTTAATCTTTGTGTTGGGCTTGGGTTATCATAATGATATGGATCAGAATAAGAGATATGCATTTAGGCACAATGAGATGATGAAAATGAGCCTTTAAATAACAGGGAGGTCTAAAACTAAAGGGTAGAGCCTTGATTGATATTTTTCAAATGTATAAGACTAAGATGCTATATAATATTTAGTTTTTGTATTTACAATGCCCTACATCACAATTTTTGGTAAGGCCGTGACCCAATATTTTATGGAAGTCTTTTATAACTCTTTTAGCCTAAGTATGATACGGTGTGATTTTGTGATGAGTAATTATGAATTCTAACAAGATAATTGACATTGTTTCATTGATGAAATGGGTGCCTCTATCACTATTTAAACTCAGGGGGCACACATGTCTACTAATAATATTCTCCCATAAATTTTAGGTGGTAATTGTCATAGTGCAGTTCATAGTGGGCATAACTTTAGCTTAATAAGTGAAATAATCAATTACCATAATAATGTATTATGCATTAGTCCTACACATGGTGGGAGTAACAAGCCCCATAAAATCAATGGCTCACTTTTTGAACAGTGACCCAATATTTTATTGAAGTCTTTTACAACTCTTTTAGCTTGAGTATGATAGGGTGTGATTTTGTGATGATGAATTCTAACAAGAAAATTCACATTGTTTCATTGATAAAATGGGTGCCTCTATCACTAGTTAAACTCAGGGGGCACACATGTCTGCAAATAATATTCTTCCATAGAAACTGGGCGGTAGTTGTCATAGTGTAGTTCATAGTGGGCATAGCTTTAGTGTAACAAGTGAAATAATCGATTTCCATAATAATGTATCATGCATTAGTACTACACACGGTGGGAGTAACAGGCCCCATAAAATCAATTTTGAATGGTGTTTGTGTGAGAATCATGATCAATGACATTTCATTTAAGTGTTTTGGCTTTGCAATTCTCTGACGCACATCACACTTTTGAGCATATTCCTTTGCATTATGGAAGATGGTTGGCCACCAAAGTCTTGAGAGGATAATTTTACATGCGATTACTTTGCCAGCAAAATGTCCCCTAGCAACTCCTTAACGTTCCTCTTAAAAAAAGCTAATGTGCTCATGTTAAAGGACACAATGTTGCAATACCTCATTGTGACCTTGCTTGAAGAGTTATCCAGTAATGAATTAGTATGAGGAAATGCAAAGGGCTAGTTGTTTTCTCTCCTTGCTAGACAAATTTTCCAGTACAACTCCTAAAGTGAGGAAGATTGTAATCTCAACGAGCTCTTTTTAGATGTGTTAGACCTTACGGGCATCAAGCATATCATACTTAATTAACCATGTGGCCTCCTCGATGGTGATATGGGATAGATGGCCAGATCCCAAGTTTTGCTTTCCTAGCTTGACAATAATTGTAAATTAGAAATCTTAGAACAAGACTATCCAACAATAGATGCACCCATAGAGAACAAGCTTATTAACCCAGTATTTTAGGGCTTCATGGTCGATGAAAAATACAAAGGGAGTGACCATTAAGTACTGTCGAGACTTTTGAAGGACATAGATCATGGCCAAATATTCTTGCTCAGTTGTGGTATAATTATACTTTATGTGAGTTTTTTACTTGCAAAGTAGATTAGATGGTCAATATTATTTTCCTTAAGCTAGAATAGGATGCCACTTATGCATGTACCAGATACATTGACATGAACATGAAATAGGGTGTTATAGTTTGGGAATTATTGAATCATGGCACTGTCTAGTTTCCCCTTCAAATTCTTGAAGGCCTCCTCCTATGTGCTCCTCCACATAAATGGTTAATGTTTTCACATAAGTTCCTCCAAAGGTGTAGCTATATTGGCATAGTGTCGAATGAATTTTTTATAGTACCCTAGAAATGTACTCACCTCCCATTGATTAGTAGGTTCCTCAAGTTGAAGAATAATTTCCATTTTTGTAGGGTCCACCAAAAGTCCTTTGCAAATGGTGTGACCAAGAAGGGTGATAAAGGGTGTGTTGAATGCACATTTATTTGGGTTAAGATAAATATGCAACTACTGATAATGCTCAAACATAAGCCTCATATTATCGTGGTGATCCTTTACAATCTTGTAGACTATCTATCCATCTAAATAGAATTAGAGGAAATGATGCACACAATCTTCGAAGGTAGTTATCACTATCTGTAAAAACACTATAGGAGCATTATTTAAGTGAAAAGACATGACATTATAGGAAAAAAACCCATTATATGGCAAAGGTGGTCTTAGGCTTATATTCTTCCTCGATATGAACCTAATGATAACTTGAGAAACCATTAGTGAATGTGTATATCTCATAGCCTATCACCCCCTCAAGAATTTCCTTAGTGAAGGAGTGAGGAAGGGATTGTGACACAAGCTACATTCAGGAGATGATTTTTGACACAGATTTAGATGCAACCATCCTTACTGATGTTGATGACCATGGGACTCACCCACTTAGACTCCTCCACATGGTAAATGAAACTTGTAACCAACATATTATCAATTTCAATTTTTACCTTGGCCCAAAGGTTGGGATTCATTTAGTGCGATCATTTCTTAACGAGTCACACATTCAACTAGTGTAATCTTCATCTTCCCAATGGAGGAATGTACACCCTTAATTTTTGTGAAAGTTTTAGGTAAGTTGTACTAAAAATATCAAATTAATTTGATGATACACACATGTTATACATCAAAATAATAGTCTCTAATAGTAGTGATCTTTAGTTCATCTTTTGAGTTGATGTTTACCTTAGTAGTCTTCAAGGACTCCTAGTAATATTGGTGGCACTGAGATGGCATGTTGATCACTTATCGCTTACCCTGAGTAGTTCTTATGTGTAGGTAGTTTGGCTCTACCTCATCAAATTCCTCTTTGACCTTGTGCACCATTTTCTCCCTGTTATCCATGTACTGCCAGTTCTGAGTCATCCACACAACTTTGTCATCCTCACTCAAGTTGTTGTTCACACTCTTTTTCTAAAAAAAATTGTAGCTTCACCTCCTTCTCACCATACAATTGTAATAATCACTCTTAAATAATAACATCATCCTAAAATATAACATGGAGAATATACCAAAGGGGTTCAACCAGTATTGGCTCGGGGTAGGAGAATGTGAAGGTATGCACACATTGCTTCTTCAACATCCTAGTTGGTTGTTTCTCTTCCTATCTCACTTACAATATACCAAGTGCAGGCCTAAGAACTCAGTGATAAATAAAAGGCATGCACCCAAAGTTGCATTGGTAAATAAAGGGGGCTCCTTATCCAAGTAGCCTTGCCTGCTTAGATATGTGCACCTGGATCAAAACTACCATTATAGATTGGTAGCTCCTAGTGGAGATTATTCTACTTGAATTGGGAGCTCATAGCCTCCTTGATTTATGCCCATGTGGGAAGGTTGGGTTTGTGATTATCCCAACATTGCAAAATAATGTTGTTCAATGTGTAAATTAGAACACCCACTTGTTCTTGCTCCTACAGTATGCATGCCTCCAAATCTTGTATGTATGGATCAAAGTCATTGGAGATGGTGAAGTAAGCCAACTTTGCAAGTTGCCCCTATTCATGTTAAATACTTGATTCATATTGGTTTTTGTGCATGGTACCCATATTTTCTTGTAAAAGGTGCACTGATAGCTAGTAAGGTTGGCCTTCCACATGTGATGTAGATGAGGCCTTGATCAAATGATGCCACACTTCTGTACAATCTCCTCATAAGATTCTTGGACCCAAAGATCACGTGCTACAATATTAGTGTCAGAGACTAATTGGGCATCATTTGAGCAAAGAAAACCCTTGACATCTAACTTAAAACTCTCGAATCCTTATGTAATGATGTTATAAATGTTGTTGATCTCATCCTCAATGTTAACACTTTCCACATATGGGGCCCCTATGTTCGCTAATAGGGGGATCACAACTTGGTCTATGCCATTTTTAAAACTCATGAAACATTGTTAAAAGTGCATGTTTGCATTATGGGTATAACACCAAGGCCTTCCAAGAAATGCAGGGTCATTGTTCACCTTTACAAACTCAATGAATTTAGAGTTAGCTTAGAACTTGACACCCAGTATCTCAAGATTGATATTTGGGAGAATACCCGTGAGTTGGGTCTAAGTTTTATTGGTCATGAATAACATGTAGAGTGAGGGATTAGGGTGGGTTGCCCATCCATTGACAAACATCTCTTATTAAGATGTTGACTTTTACACTAATATGCACCAATATATCACAAACCTGCCAGCCATTGATATTTACCTCCCACAATAACTCTCATTCATGGTCTAAATTCATAGTGAGTTGTAAGTTTCATCCTCTATTCATGTTTGGTCTTGTCACACTAATAGATTGCTTGGCTCTATATTTAGAGAGTAAATCCCTAATCATGGGCACCATCCCATCCAATTGTAAGAGGGATAAGATATTAGAGAGATCATCTATAGACCTAATATTGGTTGTTTGGAGGTTGAGGTATCCACTTTGCTTTCTTCTCTAGGTCATGGACATCTTGAATTTCACCTTACAAGTTATGGATAATGTCCATTATTTTTTGGATCATTGCTTTCTATTATGCACCATCAGGATATGGCATTCCTTAGGGGTTAGGATGCACTTTTAAAACTTTAGGATTATGTGGCTCATAGTCTTGTTAGACCCATTCATTAGGATTGGTGGTGGGTTGGGTTGTCAGGCCACTCTAAGTAGTTACTTGTACTTTAGGTTGAATTTTTTTCACCTTGGGCCTTAAGGGCCTAATGGTTAGGCTTTTATTTGCAACACATCATCCTGAAACCTCTCTTAAGCTGAGCTTTCTTAGTTATCTTATTGTATATATCTAGGAAATCTTCAATCTTATGGTTACCCCAATGATAGGCACAAGTGGGGTACATGGGGAAATCTCATTGGAAGTGGTACAAAATCCCACACTTGTAACATCCTCAGGGTGGGAACCTCCCACCAAATCAACCTTTGGCCCCATGGACTCATCATTTATACCCATCATAGGCTTGGTCTGATGGACCAACTATTACCTGTCTTGTATTTTATTCCCTTAAGTCATTCACCACCCTACAATCAGTTATATCATGTGAGGTGGTGTCATAGATATTACAGTAAGGCATGGGCCTTAGTTGGGTTACATAGGGAAATAAAGGCAATTGCACACATCACAACCTTCTCTATAAAGTTTACATGATGCCATCAAGACACCCATGCTTCACCTTGGGTAATTATGTTTGGAGTGCCCCTTTATCTCACAATTTACACACCATAATTTGTTATGAGTGTCACACTCACTATTGGCCATTACCTTTTCTATCATAAAGTTCATCGATGTAATGTGCACCTCTATGGTCGAGATAACTATGAAAGCAATGCCTCCTACCATCTTGGCTTTAAGTGTAGTTTCCAGGGCATCGTGTGACTTAGTAATGGTCCTCATTACTAAGGCACATCAATAAGGAGCAAGCAATCTCACGATGAACCACTTGATGTGTTGTAGCAGGTAAAGCACATAAGAAAGTTTAAACACCAAGGTCTTGAACTTGAAATCATAAGCATAAATACTTTCATGCATGTCTTGCTTGATCTCCTTTAGAGTTACAATGCTCTTATATTAAAACTCAGGGATATCGAATCCATTTAATAACTTTACCTTGAAAAGATTGTAGTCCATGATAAATGAGTAGGGTCATGCTTTATGTACCAATAATGGGCATGATCATGCAACATCATGGTGAACTGACTTACCTTATGACTAAGTTGAGTAATTCCCTTAGCAAACCAAATGGGTTCACACTTATGGATGTGTTTAGTAACATTTTTCACTCCTTGATATTCTGGTAGGTTGAGGGACATCTCGTAGATGATTTTTTCCAGTTGTGTCAGACACCGAACATGAACACTCCTTGTGTTATTGGCACAACCCTACTTCTTCCCACTATGGGTGCCATAACCATTCCTCCCATCGCCTGGGGAGCCTCCAGGGTTTTAACTTGTCTAACAGCCTTGACCACTCCACTCTATATTATTCCAACCAGTTGGGGGGTCAGACCCCCCTCTAAAAGTTAGTCTTTCAGTTTGCATTTTTATAAATGAAAAATGTATATGTTCCTTCTTCTCTACTAGCCTTTCTGATTGTCACTATACCACTTATTTCAATTACTATAGCTAATCAATGCACTTGGGTGGATGCATCAAGTGGGGGTGGATTAGGGGTCTCCAAGATGGTACAAATTAGCAAAAATACTCTATAAGGTGACCTCAACCTCTGCTATTAGAACTTACCTTGACTCTTTTGGTATAGAAGTATTTATACACGAGGGTGTAATTCTTTCACAAAAAATCCTTCTCATGTCATTCCCATCTCTTATGGGTATTCGCATCACATCCAAAATTAAACTCCCCCTTTCTCTTAGGGTCTCCATCAGCCACTTCTTCATTCAAAGTATGAGTTCATTCGATCCTTCTACACAATGGTCTCCTTTTGACACCACCCTCAGATCACCACACCTTCTCCAGCCCCCATCCTCTCTACTGCTTGCACATGAAGGGGACTAGCTACCCATAGACAGGTCTTAGATTCCATTATCCACCATCAACTTCTTGATCTCTAGTGGTAACTGTCTCAAATACGAACCCCTTGGCTCATGGAGGAATTGGAACTCAACTTCTTCATGGCAAGAGTACATAGACAAGAATTCTAATATGTAGTTGTTCAACATGCCATGCCACCAAACATCCATGAATATGGTCTAGACTGTGTCTAAATTTTATAATTGCTCTAGGCATTGCTCTATCCATAGAGACTTTTACCCAAGATTTCTCCTATTACCTATAATATACACCATGAGCCACACATAAAGTTGTCGTGGCAGTTTGTAGAAGAACACTGCGTACAAGTTATCATGTAAATTATTTTTGACCCACTTCTTTGGTCTTTGACTACCACAACTAGGATGATACCTCACAAACTTTTGCTCCATCTGCTCTAGCCATTGCTCATGATTCTCTAGGGAGATCTGATACATCATTTTTTCTACCCATTACTTCAACAAAATGTGACCCATCCCGATAATAGATCCAAAAATGTTGGGTCTTTCTTGTAGCCTAATACTAATAATGCACTTACCCATATACCTGATTGTCTAGTAAGGTACCATTTATGTCAGCATATTATGTGAGTAAAAGTTTACACACTCACTCGAGGCATAGAATGGAGAAATCGAGATGGGTCAGGGTTGGTTGGCAATAACTCATGTAGCAGGAAAAGGGTGGGGCTTGGGCACTCATTCTGACCCCACCTAGCTTAAGCAATATAGTTGATTAGTGGTAACTACACAATACCCTTATCCCCTAATACACCCAATTTAAGATTAAGTAAAATGTAGCACTCACTTTCATCAAAGAACACTACCAATGGGCTAATACTTATATCTTCATTATAATATTGAAATGCATGATTACACTAAAAGAACCAAAAAATTATGGGGTACCCTCAGGGATGTAATTTTGCATGAATTTCCTTTCCTAACACTACCCAAAAATATGTCATTATCAATTCATCCTCTCCCCCTACCCCTATTAGGACATGTCATTTTATAGTGCCTAGGGGGGAGAAGCAAGAATAATCAAGCATTCCACCTATTCAAAATTTGATAATTAATGCATCCTCCTTCTACCCACCTAGTCATAAACGTGGTGTTGGGTTCCATATCATTTGCTTTGCCACTTACACTTATTCATTTTGCCATTCTAATCAACCACCTCTTTCTAGAATTACCACCTTGGCCACTTAGTGTAATTTAGTAAGATGTAGTTGATTAGTGGTAGCTACACACCACCCTCATCCCCTAATATACCCAATACAAGACTAAGTAAAATGTAGCACTCACTTTCATCAAAGAACATTACCAACGGGTTAATACTTATATCTTCATTATAATGTTGAAATGTGTGATTACACTAAAAGAACCAAAAAATGATGGGGCACCCTTAGGGACGTAATTTTGCACGAAGTTCCTTTCCGAACACTACCCAAAAACATGTCATTATCAATTCATCCTCTCCCCCTGCCCCTATCAGGATATGTCATTTTATAGTGCCTAGGGGGGAGAAGCAAGAATAATCAAGCATTCCACCTATTCAAATTTTGATAATTAATGCATCCTCCTTCTGCCCACCTGGTCATAAACGTGGCGTTGGGTTCCATATCATTGACTCTGCCACTTACACTTATCCATTTTTCCATTCCAATCTGCCACCTTTCTCTAGAATTACCACCTTGGCCACTTAATGTAATTTAGTAACATGTAGTTGATTAGTGGTAAATGCACACTACCCTCATCCCTAATGCACCCAATTCGAGATTAAGTAAAATATAACACTCATTTTCATCAAAGAAAACTACCAATGAGCTAATACTTATATATTCATTATAATGTTGAAATGAGTGATTACACTAAAAGAACCAAAAAACGATGGGGCACCCTCAGGGATGTAATTTTGCATGAAGTTCCTTTCCTAACACTACCCAAAAACATGTCATTATCAATTCATCCTCTCCCCCTGCCCTTATCAAGACATGTCATTTTATAGCACCCAGGGGGGAGAAACAAGAATAATCAAGCATTCCACCTATTCAAAAATTGATAATTAATGCATCCTCCTTCTGCCCACCTAGTCATAAACGTGGCATTGGGCTCTTTATCATTTACTCTGCCACTTACACTTATTCATTTTGCCATTCCAATATGCCACCATTCTCTAGAATTACCACCTTGGCCACTTAGTGTAATTGAGATGTGACCCTTTTAGATCATGTGATCTTGCCCTGATATTCATGAGTTAGCAGTCTTCAACTGCCCCGTATCACATCCCATCTAACCCTGCTTCTAATGACACAACAACCAATGTGGATTAGGTCAATCTTAGGGTCAACATGGGTCAAGTGCTTCCCTGTTATGCCTTCAACATTCAATGGTCTTAAAAAAATCCAACTAAAACACTTGCTCTTCTTAGAGGTTTGAGAACCACTATTGAGTCCAATTTTAGGAAATTACTTGTGGAAGGCAATTCTCTCTTGATGATCAATGTCGTTAATTCAAAAATATTTGAGTGGTGGCATCTCAATTCAATTATTCAAGGTATTCTCCATGTCATTCCTTTTTATTAGAATATTTCTTTCTCCCACAACTATCAAGAGACTAACTCTCCATATTTCTTGGTTAACTTTGGAGCTCTTCACCTTTCTCTTAATGAAGATTGGCACTGTAAAGGTCCACCTCCTTGGGAAGAGTACAAAAAATTAATTAGTAAAGAATTGACCTGCTTTCAACTTTCCATTTGATCAAACATCTGTCGAAGGAATTAATGACTTAACCTTCAGAAAATTTATTATAGTCTTAGGTCTTTCTCCTTATTTTGGCTTTTTAGTTCAATTGTATTTAAGGATGTTCTAAGTTTTAGTAATCTTAACCTCTGGTGGTGGCATTTTCTTACTTTCTCTAAACTGTTTCATGGTAATACTTCTCTCATACATTCCTAACCTGCTATAAAATACAATTTATATTATAAAATTGTGATTTCTTTATAATCCTATACTTTTAATCTTCTCTCTTATTAGTGGGTGATTGACTTCATATTCGGTTGACTTTTTAGCAATCTATTCATCTCTTTATGTACTCTTAAAAACTTTCCTTAAATTGATATGCGACTCAAATTTTCTTCTACCAAGAAGTAAAGGCCCTTCCTTTTCCGTCATTATTCTCCATAAAAAAACAATATTGTGTTTTTAAATACCCTCATTAATGTTTGTTTTACCTAAATGTTTAGGGGTATGTGATTCTTGTAGAGTCCGGCCGTCCAGCCGAGGAAATAAAATAGAAAATGGCGAAGGGAATGATATGGGGAACAGCAGGGGATCTAGCGCGCAATAAACCAGCCGTTCTGTCGCTTTATAGGAGTGTTCTGAGGGCATTGAACTCTGAAGCTTTGCCTTTAACATTGTCTGCCAGGCATCTGAAGAAGGCTGAAGCTCGTGCTATCTTCATGCTCGGCTCTGAACAACGTTCTCTGCATAATATTGCTTATCTCATGGACGTTGGCTCCTATACTCTTTCTCTCCTACAGAAAGGCCAACTGCCCAGAAACAGAATTATCTAGTAAGAATACCCTGCTTCTCCTCTTCTTCGCGTTTACTGTTTCACAGTGTTAACGCCATTAATGTTTTCTCACTCAAATCCCTGGTTTAATGTAAATTTTGTTCATTCTAAGTTAAACTATGTTTTCTGATAGTTTTTAGCGTGTTGTACCTTCCTTTTAAGCTGTGTTTGTTGTATGGGAACAGTCTCTTAACTAGGGTTGGTTTTCGTCCTTTAAAATGTGATTTAGTATAATTTTTTGATTTGATAAGAAAATGTAGGCATATACAATGGTATTGATATTCTATCTTACTTGTGATTGCGCCTCTAGGGCCTGTGTGTAAGACGAAGTTTGGTGATAAGGTAAAATGCCACGCACTGAGGAGGTTGCGAAGCACATTCATTTGTCGTGGATATTAACATATTATGGCTAGGAGCTTAAAAAATGCATATCATGTGCTTTCACCTGAAGCATTGTGTCATAGATGGTATTCATGTGCTTGTGGAGTGGTCAAAAGCTAAGTTGAAGTGTCTCACTATAAGTAACTAACTCAACAACGATTTACTTAGTGTCATTCCTATTCCACTTAAGCCATTTTATTCTGCAGCCATGTTTTGTTCTTATGAAATATTCCTTTCAGGATAAAATAATAATTCTTATTTTTATTGCCCTTAATTCTGAAAATTCATTCAAATACCAGAATAATACATGCAATATGAAAAACCAATAACTCACATCTGTTCTCTTTATTTAAGTCAATTGCATACATAATAAACATTTTGAACACAATTATGGAAGATACAAATGCATAATAAAATTAGAATATGAGTTTTTATTGATTTTTCCACCAAACCCTAATCTGGAACAGCATACAAGTGGAATCTTTCTTTGAAACCCTAGTTGGGAATGCCCTGGAATAGGATGGCAGCATCAAAAGGTATAAAGATTGGATTTTTCCTGAAAACTCTAGTTGAAAATACACTTGAACCGTACGGCAGCATTAAACCCTAGTTGCAGCAGTACGACAACCTTCAAAATGGTACGGCAGGCCTTAAAAACCAGCAACCAACTCAGTAAAGTCAAACCTTAGTGCATAAAAGTCAATGCCCAGGTACGTCTATGAATAGTGATGCTGTGAATAGTAAGGGCGTGAATAGTGACTTCACGCTGAAATGTCATTGCAGGAGAATATTTACATAATTTTTTGAACTATTACGTAGCTCCAAACGCAACAATAAATCAACATTTGTGCACTTGTGTAATGAATTTCCTCTGAATCTGAAAGCTCTTGTGTAATACCTGATTAAAAATACCAAATGGGTTTGAGAGTTTTCGCCCCCAAGCCTGTGCACATGAGGGTTTTTGTCCTTTGTGTAAAATATTGAAGCTACTGCCCCAAATTTGTAAAACAAGGGTTTTATAAAAGTGTAAAATTGAATGAATGATTTTCTTTTCCACCCAATTATTTTATTATTCACTTTGCCATTCCAACCCTAAAAGAAATTAGTTTCTTTTAATTGAATATTCACCTTTTTCCAACTTATGAATATTAATTACTTTTTGGCCATGCATCCAATATTTATTTTTGGTCTCATTCAATAATAATAAATTAAGTGTCCTTTTCCGAAAGTGTCATTTTCCAAAGTTATAAGTTAAAGTACCTTTTTGGACAAATTAATAAATTATTATTAGATTATTTTCCTTTTCAATTCCCCTTAGCCCATGGGAAATAGAAATAGACTTCGGGTCTTTCGATTTAATTAATTCAGAAAAAGGGGACATTACAGTTCGCCCTTCCCAAAATTGTTTGCCCTTAAGTAATTGCAAACCCAGATGCTCTAGTATCACCAATGTCAGAAATCAAGTTTTAATGCCCATGTAATCTAGAGCCGTACTTGTGAAGTGGGACAACTCCTCCAACTTGAACTATTCTGTCAATGCCAGGATCTCAAATCAATCTCAAGAACTCTTCATCATGTTTTTGCTGTGTTGCTTTGATATAATTAGGAATTGGAAGCTCCACACCAAGTAATGCTTCTTCAACAGTCCTATTGAGTGAATTTATGATAGTTGAATCATGAATTAATTGGGGTCTATAAAGAGTTTGAAAACTATCCTTGTTTTCAACTTGAATATCTTTATCGAAATAAGCATAAACCTCCTTGCAGCGCTTGACATGAAGTCGAAGATCATAAGACAACTTTTTGCAATTAGATTTATAGTTCACACCATAACAACCTATGTACTTTTGAAAAGGCTCCTTTGTTGTCTCTCCTAGCTTATTACACCATATTGTGTCGAACTCGTGCGCATCATGGATCTTTTGACTTCCATCTTTTAACAGTATATTGTCTATTTGGGTAGATTGTAGGTCTTCATACAATCCCTCTACTTCTGATTCTAGCACTGTATTCTGCTCAGTTTGATCCTGCAGTTGACTTCTTAGCTCCTCTCTTTCTTCTTGAAACTATAAAACATCATTCTGCA
This sequence comes from Torreya grandis, assembly GCA_037957365.1. Lineage (NCBI taxonomy): Eukaryota > Viridiplantae > Streptophyta > Pinopsida > Cupressales > Taxaceae > Torreya > Torreya grandis. The sequence continues at coordinate 414,990 of JARHVA010005459.1, read as the reverse complement.
ACTTCGTTTCCTGCACACTAGTAGAAGATAATTTGTTGCAAAGAATCTATATCTTTATTTGCATTCCATGCAATTCTTCTTTTGCTTTTGGCCTGTCCTTGTCTGCATCTGATAAGTCTTGTTTGAGATGAATATTGTCATCTTTCAATGACTACACTTGCAACCGAAGTTCATTCACTGTCATTTCAACTGTGACATGCCCCTGTTTGACACTTTCCTGATCTTTTAATAATGTCATCTTTTCCTCAATGAATCTTTGTATCACCTCCTGAAGTGTCTGTACCTCAACTTCTAGCATTTCTAATCTTGCATGGCATAGCCAACAAAGTGATTCCTGTGTTGACTTTACCACCTCTTCAAATGGCTGTGTTGAGTTCAATAATGTGCACCTAACATAATGATGAACATCATTTGCTGTTTGGATGATACCAGCAGCTGTGACTTGTAAAATAGCTCTTTCATTCTCTTTTTAACAGCGGCAAGGCAAGACTATAGAGGAGGACAGCCTTCATTCAACATATTTGTTTAATTTCTTCAGGTCTGCAGTTTAGCATACTTTCCCCTTTTGCATCTATTCCAGGGACTTCAATAGTTGTTTCATTGTAAACTTTATTGTTGTGTATAGATGAATAAGATCTGTCAAAATCAGCCATCCATTTTGAAGAAGAGCGTAAGTGGATCTTTCCAACTTGCAAGTTCTTTGACTGCTCATCAGTTTTTTCATGACATCTTTTAAAGCTCAGTAAAATGTCTTTTATCCATGGATTTAAGCTTGCTTCCACTCTCACTAGATGCCTTCAAAATTATTTTTGAATAATCATGGGCAAACTTGAGATTATACTCCCTTGACTTTCTATTCTCATCTCACATAGATCTAACCTCCAAACAATCTACAAACATGTCATGAAATGCTGCCTGAGCCCCCTTCTTATGTCCTACACTTAAATGGGTTTCCAAAAGTGCAAGGGCATATCATAAACGCTGTTCTGAGAAAGTGAAGTCCTCAAGAGCATGAGCAAGTCCCTTCATAATTGGATTGTCTAAAGAATTTTAAGTTTTTTGGTTCTTTCTCGCCCTATGGTCCCAAAATCAGATCTGTTGACATTGAAAGGAAAATATAAAGATTGTAGATAAGATTGAGCAATCCCTTCCAACACCTTAACTGATGAATCTATTTCATCGACATCGCTGCATGAACTCTTTTTTGAATTTTTATTTCTACTGTTAGAAGGCATATCAAACTGCTTACCGACGGAGAATAAGAAATTGTCTTCTCCAGCTGGGCTCTTGTGCTTAAACCATCCTCTTCCATGACAAAAAAGACTTTGCTATGTCAACAATGACTCTAGCTTGTTCTTTCTTATCTGTTGACAAAGCAAATGGATTTCTTCCTTTTCCAAAAAGTGAATAATTCATCAGAGACTGATTGCATTTAGTTCTAGCTATACCAGGAAGAGAGTTCTCAATACTAATAGCTTTTCATTGATTTCCTATGCCATTCCTTTCGAACAATGCTGTGATCATATGCCAATATTGTTTGGGAATAGCTGGGCCATTATATACATAAGAAGTGTTAACTTTTTGGAGCTCATTCCCTCTTACCTGCCAACTCTGGCATAAAACATTCTTAGGAAATCCTTCATCGTTTGCTGTGACTGTAGAAACACATTCAGCTCTACCAACTTTTAGGTTTGGTTGTCCATCCTTCATATAATGCTTACTGCTGTCTATTTCATTAATCAATCGAGCCCATTCAGTGAGATTACTGCAAGTACCTGGAGGATGATCAACTCTGTATAATATTTCTTTTGCTATTACAGATTTTATAAGCAGATATTGATAATCAAGATGATTGTGGAAAAACTTAAGATCTTTTTCCTGATCACTCTTTAATTTTGGAACCATATTTGCAACAACATCCGAGTCTCGTAGCATCAAACTCTTCCATGGATAATTTTTACCCTGGGCTGAAATACTCATATGCAAAGTTGGCTTACAATCGCCCTTAATGTGGACACAAAGCTTAATTTTTTTCTATTTTGCTTACCACCTTTCAACATCAAACATCTCACTGCTTCGACAATTGTGACTATCCCCATAACTGTGCCTTCAAGTGTAGAACTTGACTCCAAGGAGTGATTTATGAATCGTGAGCATTGATCCTCTACAACTTCGTTAGAATGCACAACATGCTCTATATGATTCCTTATGAACTTTCTTTCTATCCAAATACATGGGATGAAGAATTCACTAGAAATAGTAATATAGATCTCATCAAAGCCTTTACCCTTACTGTATCTCAAAAGATCACTCGGATCCCATATGCAACAACAATTTTGAACTTGAATCAAAGAATCTATATGCCCTATGCCGCAAGTTGTATCCTTTACCCTATCACCAATTTTAGAATGCTTTTCATGATGACAAGAATCTTGCAATGGCGTAGTATGAAGCAACAAATCTGAAATATGACCATCCTTTCCATACCTTGGGTTGTAATCAAAGTGTTCAACTTCCTTTGCTGAATTAGGATTTGTTGAGATACCCTCAACTTCTCCATCCTTGAGACTCAAAATTTCTGAGTTAGGATCAACTTTCTCCTCAATTGCATGCTTATCATCATGGCTATCCTGAAATTTAATCATATGTGACAATGACTCACTTTCTTTGGTTCCTTTTCAGATAAGATCTCCTTACCTTGAATCTCTCTTCTCTTTATCTGACCACACTTCCTCATAGTGCCCTTTTCCATTCCGTGACTCCATCAACTCCATCAAGTCTGTAAAAGAGATTTTTGTTCGAATCTTTGCTGGAAGAGTTTTGTATAAATCAAAATTGGCTATAATATCCTTATGTAGTGACTCGATGTTTCACAAGCTGGCAAGAAAATGACTCTGATACCACTAAAATATCTCTTTCAAGATAAAATAAGATTTCTGATTTTTATTGCCCTTAATTCTAAAAATTCATTCAAATACCAGAACAATACATACAATACAAAAAACCAACAACTCACATGTGTTCTCTTTATTTCAGTCAATTGCATACATAGAAATTTTTTTGAAAACAATTATGGAAGATGCAAATAACATAATAAAATCAGAATGAGTTTTTATTGATATTTCCACCAAACCTTAACCTAGAACAACATAAACATGGAATCTTTCCTTGAAACCTTAGTTGAAAATGTCTCGGAACAGGACGACAACATTAAAAGGTATAAAGATTGGATTTTTATTGAAAACCCTAGCCGAAAATAACACTTGAACAATACGGCAACAATAAACCCTAGTTGCAACAGTACGACAACGTTCAAAATGTTATGGCAGCCCTTAAAAACCAGCAACCAGTTCAGCAAAGTCAAACCCCAGCGCATAAAAGTCAATGCCCAGGTATGCTAGTGAATAGTGATGCTGTGAATATTAATGTTGTGAATAGTGATGTCAAGTTGAAATGTCACTGCATGAGAATATTTTCATAATTTTCTGAACTATGACAGCCCCATACACAACCATAAATCAGCCTTTTTGCACCAATGTGATGGATTTCCTCTGATTTTGAAAGCTCTAGTGTAATCCTTGAATGGAATTACCAAATGGGTTTGAGGGTTTTCATCCCCAAGCCTGTGCATATGAGGGTTTTCGTCCTTTGTGTAAAATATTGACACTGCTACTCAAAATTTGCAAAATAAGGGTTTTGTAAAAGTGTTCGATTGAATGAATGATTTTCTTTTCCACCAAATTCTTTTATTATTTACTTTTCCATTCCAACCCTAAAAGAATTTTTTTTTATTCTAATTGAATATTCACTTTTTCCAACTTATGGATATTAATTACTTTTTGACCATGTATCTAATATTTACTTTTGGCTCCATTCACTAATAATAAAGTAAGTGTCATTTTCCAACGTTATAACTGAAAGTACCTTTTTGGACAACTTAATAAATTATTATTAGATTATTTACCTTTTTAATTCTCCTTTTAGTTCATGGGAAATAAAAATAGGCTTTGGGTCCTTCGATTTAATTAAATAAGAGAAGGGAACATTACATCTTAACTCTCACAGGGAAACCGCAACTGCAATAAAACCTTTTAGCAAAGAGAATATTCAAATGTAAAGAACTTGGTTTAGCCATATAAGTCAAAATAATTTCTGCAAACTTAAAAATCTTGGTTTGTCTATGAATTTACAAAATAATTTCTCTTTGCTCCCTTGATCATTAAATAACTTTCCTTCTCTCCAGCTTGTTCCCGTGAAGCAGGGGATTGTTAGAGTTGTACGTGGACGTACATGGGCAATAAGTTATAACTTATAATCACTTTGATCTCTCCCTATCAGCCTCTCAGCCCCAAGAGGGCTCTCTATGTGGAGCATTTTTTTGCAAATTGTTTATGGCACCATCATCTGTGTTGACTATATATTGACATCACTGGTGACACTGCCTTGGGTTTCCCCTTGGCTAGCTGAGGGTTTTTTCTGGCCAGTTATTAGTTCAGATAGACTGCAATATTTCATGAGGTGATAGGGTTTGTGACTAGTGTTTTTGTTTTCTCCATGCAGTGGAGATAGAGGTGCACTTTATTTTCAGGTGACCTATCAATGGTGAGATATAGGGAGATCTAATTATTTATATGGAGGGTCCCTAGCTATATTTTTCTGTTATCCAGAATAGAGGTGCTTATTCCGTTACTTTTGGAAAGTGCCATTTTCAGACATTGGGATTTATAGGAGATCCCTTGGACTATCAGACTGATTACTGTCTTTCAACCTATTCTAGCCAATGGAGGTGTCAAGCATCCTTTGGATACTACAATTGCTCACACAAATGGTGATAGATGACTCAGACATTATCACTCCTTGCGAGTGGCCTCTAGGTCACCCCACCCTTTCATTCTTGCACTAGGCATGGAGGGTCAAATATTCTCTAGCATGTAGGATTAGCTACAATCTATGCATAGATGATCAACTTCTTGACCCCATTTATAGTCTAGGCTATGGGGCTAGACATGCATTACTATATTTCTCTCTATGTTTGGAGGATCATTGGCCATGGATGTTAGGATAGGTTCAGCGAGGATTGTCCAGCCAAGCCCTCTTAATCTGGGCCATTCTCCTATGAAATCATGAAAACCTGTGTCGGCTCTTTTAGTGTTTCGGACCTTGGTATGGGATAGAGCCAACTTTGATCTTTATCGACCCCCTTATTTTTGACTTATTGGCCATTTCTTTGGCACCTTTCTTTCACATGGTTATTTTTATATTATGTCTTTTTCTTTGCTCTCTTGTCTAGGTTTTACCCCTCTAGTTAGGATCTTTTATTTTTTAGTTTTAGTTTCTTGTATGGTTGTTTGAATTTGTTTTTGCACTCTTATTTGCTATTTTAACTTGGAGTTTCGAGTGCCATTGAAAGACTTTGATCATTCACGAACACAAATATATATATATTTTTCTTTCTTTCTCTATTTCTTTGTCACATCTATTTTCTAATGAAATAACCAAACTTTGATAATAAATATCTCCACATGATAATCATCAATTCTTCACCAAGGTTAATTTATTCATGCTCGGTGAGTATATTTCTTCCATTTTCTGTACAAAGATATCTTAGGTGTAGATATATAGAACACACTCTGCACCCTGGAACACTTCTTTTGAAAATACCACTACTCAATGATCCTCATGGTGAGTGAATCCTTCCCCAAATGTCGGAACTATTTTTTCACAATAAAAGCCTGCTTCAGCGTCTCCTTTAGCTCTTCAACTTGTAACTGGATCTTGCTGCACACCTTTTGTCTATTTTCAGATACATGCATATATATATTCTACTGGTTAAGGCTGAGTATTTATCCAGATTTAGTTCAGCGTCTCCTTTAGTTCTTCTATATAGCTTATTTTAGAATTCAGATCAAACTTTTTATTCTTTCTTAGTTTGCAAAAATATCTTCAGCCTTTTCCTTTTGTATTTGATTCCTTGATAATGGGAGAAAGACACACGAAAGCTGTAAGAACCTCTGTTTCCTCAGTAACCATAAACTATATGATTTTGGCTGCTTCTGCAAGTTTTGCAACAATTGTTCTAGTGCCAAACATCATAATTTATTGCTAATAATCAGTCAAAGCTAATTTGAAATGGATTTATCTTCATTGGTCAGATTTTGATCATGAACACGCAGATTCAAGGCTAAAATGGGACTCCTTGGATCCTTATGTCAGGATATGCTGAAGCATTCTGCTCTGTGATGGATCGGTGTTTCAGTCACAGGTACAAAGTTGAAAAGTTGACATTGTCACTTGTTGTCCACTCATTCAACAACACATGTTGACAAGGTGATGAGCTCAAAGTCAGTATTGGACTCCTGAAGTCGGATCCTGTTCACTTCAGCCAGTGTTGCCTGATTTCTTCACCTGTGGGTTTGTTGTTGGCATCCCCGCCAGGTTGTAATGTCCTGATTCATTTATACACTCACAGGGTTCTTTTGGCCAATTTCTCAGTAGTAAAGAGGGGATTGAGCAGAGGTGAGCAGGGCATAGCAGAGGAAGGTGTTTTAGCAGTCCAAGGTTTAGCACTGCTTCCATGCTCCAAAGAGACTAAAATCTCTGGATGCACCTGTAGAACATTACTTTTGCGGTGGAGGTTTTCTACCCAAGAAGGGTTTTCTCTGCATGAATTTGGTGTCTTATTTTGTTGGATGCTGTTTTGTATTTATTTGCATTTCATTTCTGCTGAATACTCCACTGGAGAAGAAGTTGTCAATTGAGCACACTTAATTTCATTAGTTTCAGTAGTATGCCATTAGTTTCAGTTGTGCATATTGGATTTGGAAATATAATGTTGAATGTATTTTTGTGTCTGACAACACAAGCTGAAAACCTAAATGAACCAAAGCAAAACAATTTATTGAAAACTTTTTTTGTTTTTTAATTAGTGGGACCGTTCAGAGTTGCAGCTCTATGTTTGTATCGATCTTAAATAGTTCTATACCTTTGGTATCGTTGAAAACATGAATACTAAGAAATAGTTATATTCTAAATATGAAAGCATTAAAGAAACAGTCAAGAGCCTTCAGAAGAATCTTGGATAAGATATATATGTAATAAAAATGTTCAGTAGGTTCCACATTAAAAAAGTTAATGGAATAAATTAGGAAGGTTTGGGAGGTTCAGAATGCCAAAAGTAGACTTCCTTTCTATTTATGTTGATATGCGTAACCTACAATGGCAGCTGGGGGTGGTGGTGGAGTGTAAGAGTGTGAGATGTTAATAAAAATTGCTGACTTTAAATTTGACATCCATTTGACCATCATAGTGTAATTTTGACCTTAAATTTGACATCCATTTAACTGTCAGATGGGAGTTTTCTTCTTGCTTGGGCACGGCGATTATAAAATCATGGTATCTTGTGTATACGGTGGAATTTGGGGCCCTTTTTCCATTGGAAATACTTTTTAGAGTCCGACATAGTGATGCAGCTAGATTGAGGCAATATGTCACCAGTCAGTGGGGAAATTCATGGAGAAGGTAGTGGAGTCATTAATCAGTGTGGTATGTGACAAACCCAAGATAGGCGCATCAATTTTTTTTATCTCTCTGCATTTTTCAGTTAAATATATTTAAGATGTACTAGTTACACCAATAGGCGTAACGTACAATGGACGCTGAGGATGGTGGTGGGTGGTGTTGGGGTGTAATAGTGTGAGATGTCAATAAAAATCCCCGACCTTGAGTTTGACGTCCATTTGACCATCATAGGACAGTTTCAACCTTAAATTTGATGTCCATTTGGCTGTCATATGAGAGTTTGTCTTCTTGCTTATAGAAGGCAATAACAATCGTGATATCTTAGACACATGGCGGAGTTTGGAGCCTGCTTGTATTTTTCAAAAATATTTTTTCAAGCCTTACTCAGTGGTGCGGCTAGATTGAGGACATCTATCACCAATTTGTAGGAAATTCATAGAGAAGGTAATGGAGTTGTTAATCAGTGTGGTATGTGACAAATCCAGTATAGGTGCTTCAAAATTGATATTTCTTGGTTTTTTTTAGATAAATATATTTAGGATAAATGTACTAGTCTAAACTGTTTGTTGGATTTCACAAAAAGGGTGTGGGATTGTGTGTAGGAAATTTTCACTAAACAACATGAGAAACGCTTTTCAATGGTATAAAAAGTGGTTCTGATTAAATCTATTTTGTTTGCCCTCCCCATGTATGCACATTATTGCATTGCAAATCCATGGAGCATTCTAAGGAAATCAAGAAGTTTCTTTCACAAGGAACATAGGATGAGAGGATAAAGGGGTCTTGGAGCAAAATACTTGGAAGTTCATCATAATGATTGTGGCATAAGGAGCTAAAATACCATATAACTATGAAAAAGAATAATCACTATAGAACTAAGATGAAAAGGATCTAGGGCACAAGAACATGTGCTTGGAGGCTCTGAGCAATCACTAAAAAGTTGTGTTGTAGAATGGAACAAATGTGAGGTATGGTACAAGCATGCTTTGGGGCATGGCCCATTATGGTGGTTTAGGGAAACTATATAGTGTTTGGAATTATGAAGCAATATAAAATTTATGCAAGCTTTGCCAGCTACCTAAAAGAAGGATATCATGACATAATTCTGAAAAGCGACCAGGATCCAGGACTGAAATTTGTATGGATACTAGCACTCCATAAGTATTTGGTAGAAGAAAAAGGAATGATATAGATGGGAAGGACCAAGTAGGTATAACATATGTAACATAAGACTTTATTCTGGGATTGTAATGGAGTGCATGGTTTATGAAGAGCAAGAAGGTTAGGTAATTATTCTGTGCAGCCCAATTATGAACTGGATGTTGAGAATAGGGACTTGAGATAGAATGTACAGAATTAAGCTAGAGCAAAGGTTTTCTTTGATAATTTTCCTAAATAAGATTGTGGGAAGAAGTCATTCAAGCCACTAGGAAGATGGCTAATTATGAACTATCATGATAAAGGATGAAAAGAATGGTATCAAATAAAGTCAAAAGGAAACTTAAATTAGTAGCTATGGATGTCAAAACCATCATAAACCATCATTTGTCTCGTATCATTATTGAAAGGGGTGAACTGATGTAAACATCCCATAATGATTAGCACAGCTACTAGCTTTGAAATTAAAAGAAAAAATATACTGTAATTTATCATGCTTAGTGATTCTATAACCTATCATTCATATGTTATTGTTTTTGTTCACTGAGAACTCATTCTACACAAAGCGTGGTGTGGGTGCAAATTAGGATGTAAGTGTGACAAAGTGCGAAATTTAGGGTTTTGTATTTTTTTTTGGTTAGACAGTAGAGGGTTGAATTATGGGGCCTTTCCCATAAAAAAAAAGAAAATATTCGACATTGCAATTTACATTTCAGTAGTCACCTGTAGCTTAAAATCCATTCCTGTGTCTGTCGAACCTCAGCATTCTCTTTATCGGAATGTATTGCAGAATAAGATTTGATTATGGAAAAGTGAGAAAAGATAAAATCAGATTTGATTGTAGGAAAATAAAAGAAAAGATAGAAATCAAGAAAAGACCAGATTTGATTTTAGAAAAGTGAAAGAAATGATGAGTCAGATTTGATTTTGAAAAAGTCAGATTTGATTTTAGGAAAGTGAAAGAAAAGATATAATCAGATTTAATTTTCAAAAATATCATATTTGGTTTTATAAAATGAAACAAAGCTGAAGGTGTTTGACAAGGCCATATGTCTCCAATTTGTCATTTCTTTGTAATCTGTTTTCTTAGACACTTCATTTAGCAGCAGGCATAGTTAGTGCTTATTTTGTAACTTTTTAAATATTAATATAAGCTATTTTATTTTTCCAATTAAAAAAAATGCTGCACCAAATTCAACAAGCTTCATTCGCTCAGCAGATTTGTGGTACTTAATTTCCTTCCATAATCCTTTTTTTCAGGATTCGTGCGATCAAACAAATTGGTTTAGCCTGACCCTTCAAGGAATCTTGAAGCAATTGTGTTAATGTTTTCCAAAAAGGGCTCACAAGTGTTCAAAACACTATGCCAATTAAGTAACAGAATGGCACAAGACAAATCCAACAAAATGCAGCAAATCAGACCTGCCTAATGCCTAATTGAAATGTGTACTTTTGAGCAATTGATGATTGAAATAGGGAAAGAAGTGTAAAGAGAGATGTGTACCTGAATATGACTTACTTGAGTTCTGGGAATGATTGTTGATATTGGAAAGAAGACTCTAGATTTGTGCAGAAGATTTCCTAGGAATTAATCTTTTTTATGATGATGACCACTTTTGTGATGGGATGAATGTGGCTGACCAGTTTCAGCTGCCACCGAAAATGACAGTTCTAGCCGAATGTGGAAACTTGCTATGAACTTCTCCATGTGAATCTGATAGGTCTGAAACTTTATGGAATCCTTCGTCAGTAGCAGAAGTCTGGAAATTTCTTTTTTAAGCAAAATTGATGTGCACAGTCGCTTGAATCTTATCTCCTTTGATACAACATTAATTCGTCACAATATCACTAGACTAAAAAAAAAATGCAAGGTTAGTGGCCTAGGTCCTCTTGAGGGTTTAAACTACATATCCCACACACTCAAAATTAGGGCCCTTGTAGCTATATGCATGTGAGTGACACAATCCACGTGAGAGAAAGGACTTCACCTCCTCTCCCTAAGATAATCAATGAATACTATATGCGCCTTAATGTAACCTTATTTTGGCTCAAGTATGCAGCCACATGACTTCAAGAGATGATGAAGGGAGAATATGATCAATGTGCAGGCTCCTTGACAAGTGTGCTATAGATTAGAATCAATGTGCAACTCAATAACTTGGAAGATAGGTGATTCTTGGATGAATTCTTGATCATAAATGGCTTATGGTACATGTCTATATAAAGACTCCTTTGAATTCAAATTTGGACACATTTGCACATAGGCTGACCTTGGAAAAGAGTGAAAGCTAACAATCAAGGCATGAGAAATCAGCATATGATGACACAATGGACCCACAAGGCACATGACCACTTTCAGTCACCGTTGTATACGGTCATAACTCTTTCGTCTAACACGTAAAACGGTCAAGTTGAAAAAAGACAATGAAACAAAGATCAAGCTGAACCAAAGGATGGCTGGCTGGATCCTAAAGCAGGCAACTGACAAATTTGAAGATACTCATGGGAAAATACGGATGACGCAAGACTGTGAAGGTTCCAACATGAAGGGAAAGTGTGCCAAAAGGAGCAAAAAGTAAGCAAATGAACAAAATGTACCAAGGCATTACAAAGACACCACAATTACATGACTTGTACCAAAATGTCATGTCCCCTTCTAGTTGACATCGACATATCAGCAGGATAAGCCTATTAACGGCTCTCGTAGGCTAATAAGGCATGGTGAGAGAGTCATTTTGCAGTCACTTGGTGATTTCTTGGCTCAGTTTTTGATTGGAGTAAGGTTTTCCACTATATTTCATCATTATTTCTATTTATGGAAACCTTATTTTATAATTTGATGTTGAGATGCACTTTATTAATAATATAATATTTTAATATTTCATAAAGTGCAAAAAGATTAAATATTTTGGAATCTTCTAGAAGTCAAAGGATAATATTATTTTATTGAGGCCGACCTCTAGAGGAAATGCATAAATAGATCTTGAGGTCTCACCATTTGGGCATCCAGATTTGATGAATTGTTGATTGGTGAATTCTTCTTGAGTATTTGTGGAGCCAAGCGATCTGCAGATAATCAGATTATCTTTGGGAACGAAAAACTCCCATTGATAGCAATTTTGAGGGTGTGAAATATCACCTAAATTATTGCAGATTGGAGGTGATATTTCAGTCACTTCACTAGGGCAGAAATTTGTGGCCTAAGGCCAATTTTGAAGACTACAATTTTAGGAGTTGGCAATTTTGAAGAGAAAGGTCAGATCTACAGTGGGCAAAAATCTGAAGCAAACAGGGACGCCTTTGGAGGAGCATTTCCATTCATCCCAGCTCATAACCAGGTCGATTCCTCTTGTAGATTGGTGCGCCTCATTCCCAGGGTTATGCTGATCATGTTAGAAGTTATTGGAGGCTTGGAGGGTTAGTGAATTATTTTATTTCACATTTCCAATCAGAACAGGGGCGACTTCTTCAGAAAATTCGTATGGGCTGCATATGGTCATCATCTTCCAGAATTTTCATTGCTTCTTCAGTGGGAATGCAAGGCGACTCCTAACCAGGTTCCATTGTTAAATTCCATGCATTTTAGATGTCATTTAGTGGCACAATAAATGGTATGGTTGTAGGTGACTGTTAATTTCAGACTTTGCATTAGTTCATATGTAATTTGCCAAGAGTCTTGGCTGAGTTGAAATCATTATTGTATTGGAAAGATTATTACATTGAAGGAGTAATAAGTAGTTTTCAATTTCTTGTTGCAAATCAAAGTTTGAAATCAGATTAAGGTTTGTAAGATAATTGTTTGTAAAAATGTCTATTTGCTGTAGCTAGTTTTTGCACACCTAGTTTCCATATATTTTGCATAAAATCCAAAAAGAATCACATTTTGCATATAGATCATATTGTAGGCATTAAAAAGGGTATTTAAATCAACCTTAGCATCCATTTCTATCAAGTTACTACAACTGAAACACTACATCAGCAAGCTGCAAGGTTGCATTTAAACTGTTTGACGAAATTACAATCAGCCAACAAGGGCAAATTGTGGACAGTTTTGAGTTCGGCTCATTACACAAAATCAAGTATCTACAGTTAGGTGGTTGTTTCTACATCAAACATGCAAGTTTTTTTTCACAAGAGCAGTGGTATAATCTTGTAAAGCTAAAATAGGTCTATTGACGTGTTGGGAATTATTCAATCACCCTCCCGCCATATCATATTTATCTTCTCACTTCCAGCAAGATTTGTGAAATGAAGGGATCCTCTAAGGATGGATCCAGTGGCCAAATCTGTGACTTGGAAGTGCATTGTTAAAGTACTATTTGATCAACTTCTACAGTCATTCAGAGCAGTTGCTCTAACAACATTAGATGTCTTATCCAATGTTTATAAAATTGATCACATCAAAAGTTGATGTAACTGGTATTAAATTAGCATTTGGCATGTCGAGTTCATTTTCTGAGAATTGTTCCTAATTTCTAGTCTACAATTGAAACCTTCAGTAAGAAGCATATCTTTCAAATGTCCATTGTATATCTCTATCATTTGAACTTCAATGTCATACTCAAACTCATCTGTCCTGCTTTATGAGGTTTCAGATATGTCAATGATCGCTGTGTAGTTCACCCCAAAGTCTCCTCATAACTGTTCAATAGCTGGTCATTGTATATGTCTTTTTGTTCACACGTATGCACACATTGTATCCATCCACGAATGATTATCCAAAATTATTTCCTCTCGAGTGGCAGAGGATCTAGTAACCCTGTTGAAGTCAAACGTCTTGTGTGAATATTTCACTTGCTTTGTGGGACTAACAATTATAAGAGTGCCATTTTCTCCAATGATATCCATTGTAGTTTGATTGGTTGCTTGTTCCGAGAAGAAAGGTGTATTTTTGCAATACGCTCTTGAGCTTCCTTTAAGCTCTTGTACCCGGTTTTATAACTGCCTGTTTTTATTTAGCACTTTGATAACCTGCTGTAGCTTGTTCAAGCCTTTGATGATGATTCTAGTGACACTCCAAATCTTCTCTCCATTTTAGTTTTAGTTTTCCCTTGCAATTTAGAAGGTATACTTCAGTTCCTTTCACCTTTATGCTTTGTGAAGAGAACTAGTGTGATCTTGATGTATAAATATCTTTGAAGTGTTTTCTATGTGCAAGATATTGTGGTCAACGAAGGAAGAAATCTTGTATTCTTCAGCGGCCGGAGCATAGATATCATCAATTCACCCTTCAGAAAAGAGACCAAGCTCGGTTGGTTTCTTTGAAATTCTTGAAGGCTCAAAATTGGAGTCCTAGTGTTCTCTTTTTGTTTTTGTTGGCAACTCCATTAGCCAGGCTATGATGTAATGTCAAAGGTGCCTCTGAGGAATCCTGCGGTTCAACTTCCCATGCATGGTTTGACATAGTTGACCAGGAATCAGATCATAGCAGTTCCTTCGAACAAGATTCAAAATTTGAGTATTATAGTATGACAAAGCTTACCTATAAATGATGTTGCATGATAGATTCTATTTTCAAAAAAATAAAGTCAATCCCTGAGGACATTCAAAATAAGCAAAAAGGTCAACGAACTACACAAATTCATCATAATCAGCTTCATCTCTATCTTCATCTAGATTCTCATCTTCCTCACCATCAACATGATACTGAACTTAAGAACTTTTGATACAAGACTTAGATGGATGAACATTAGAGCTTTCAATATGAGACTTAGATGCCTTATTGTCATGTCCCCCTTTTGGACCTGACACTATTGAAGACCTTTAGCCTTTCTTAGTTTCCTAAGGGCTAAGGGAAGAATAGAAAAAGAAGGAAAACATTTGATTTTGAAAAGAATAATTGTAAAAGTACTTTATTATTATAATTTTACTTAAGTTGGGGCCTTTTTAAGAGTCATGAGTATTGAACCACTTAAGTAAATTATAAAAAAGATATTCTTTTATAATTTGAAAAAAAATCAACAAAGGTACCCAAATTGGGTGCTTCACTGGGGGAGAAGTGTAAAAGCAATTGAGGGGTCTTGTTGAAAGGCTTCTTGGATCATAATTTGAAATTACAAGTTTTGAGCACGAAAAAGCTTGAGCTTTGGACTTGAAAACGAAAACCTTCAGGCCAAGAGATTGAGGACTGAAACTCTCATTCTTTCGTAGGGCAACTTCATTTAGGAGCTGCCATTGTTCATCAAGATTCAAAAAAAGACAAAAATAAAGGTTTCCAAGTGGGGCAAACTACTTGTGAAGGTTGGCGACTTGGCTGGAGAATGATTTGCACATACTTTGGGGTGATTTTGTGCCCTAGTTAATATTTTGATTTTATTGTATTATTTATGCACTTGGGTGACTTGATTTGGAAGGGCTTTGACTTTGTTTGAGGGCCATACCTTGCCCTAGAATTTTTTGTAATATTTTCTATAATATTTCCATGGCGATTTACAAAAATGACATACTTGAGGGTTTGAGGTCAAATATTGATTCTAAATTTATTATCGAATTTTCCATATTATTCTCAATCTTTGTGGTGGTAAATTCAGCTTGTTTGTGAAGGAAAACCTCATTAAAAGGTATATAATTGCAGCTGAATTTTTCTATTAAATTTGAAGACCTATTGAAGGTAAGGAACTATAGAAATTGTCATCAAAGGACTGCTATAAATCATATTTATTTTTTGAACATAGGTGCCTAGGGTTTGAAGAGCTAATTTGGATTTTTGAAGTGTTAATCTTGGCTGAAAGGGTTCATAATTGATTTGAAGGGTTTAGCATATTTTATGCTAATTTTGGAATATGTTTGCAGCTAGGGTTTACTGTTGGAAAAATCAGAAAATTGATTTTTATCAAGGGTTTGCATTAATTTTCAGAATTCAAAAACTATCCAAAAAAAGAACATTACAATGGTATCAGAGCCATAGTCACAAGGTTTGGAAATCCGAAAAGGTTCTAGAGGGCAAAAAAATGCAGAATCCTGAATTCTTGAAAAGGTTCGAAAAAAATTCGGGAAAAATCCGGTTTAAATCATATATATATATATATATATATACACTAAAGAATGAACATTAATTTAACTATACAAAATAATTAAAGGTAGAACATATCATAATATTATTAAATTTAATTTTAAATGATTTAAGGTAATAAAAAATAAAATTACAAAACTTTAAAAAATAATAAAACATATATCGTAATATTATTAATTTTAATTTTAAATGACCTATATAAAATAGAATTATAAAACTATAAAAAATAAAAAAATAAATATATCATAATATTATTATTTATTTTAAATATCTATATATATATATTTTTAATTTTGATTTTATTATATATTTTTTTAAACTTAATTAAAAATATATATTTTTAATTTAATAATAAATATTAAATAAATAAGATTTAAACTTAATCTAAAACTAAATACTTAAAACAAAATCTAAAACTAAATATAAATACCTAAATACCTAATAATATATATTAAATAAACCCAACCTAAACCTAAAGTATTACTAAATACCTAATAATATATATTAAATAAATAAAACTAAACCTAAAGTATTACTAATACCTAAATTTCAATTAAAAAAACAAAAATGAACCTACCTACCTTTGCCGTTGGTCGACGCTCCCTACCTCTGCTGTTGGTCAACGCCGCTTGCTTGTGCTAATGGACGCTGCCACTGCTTGCCACTACCGTCTCCCTTGTTGTTCGCCGTAAGTGGACTCTTCATTGTCATCGTGTCACTGTCAACCTCTGTTGTTGCCGTCAATCCCTTGCAGCTTGCTGTCAATTTTTTTAGGTTTTTTTTCGCGTTTTTAACTTTTACTGTTTTTATATTGAAAAGAGTCCAAACAAGATCGAATTAATCTGGAAGAGCGAAAAAATTTGCATATTTCTAGATTTGGCTGAGATTCGGCCGAATCTTGTAACTATGATTAGAGCCAATTTGTTAGTCAGCTGTGGGGTGTGAGTGACTTTAATGGATTGACAACCTAGGTTTTTGCCAAAGAAGAATACAAAGATCCCCTTCAAAAGGTGGGGATGAAGAAGAGGACAGTGGATAAAGCCATGGATGATTTGTTTCAAGTCATGGAGAATTATCAGAGGGAACTAAAGGCAATAAGTCCCAAGGTTTTGACAAAGTCTATGGGATTAAGCCCTAGACCTCAAAAGTCTCTCTTAGAAGAAGAGAATATTGAACCACAGGTGAATATGGAGATTCAAAAGTGTGAAATTGTAGGGCAGTTAAAGAATAACCTCCAACTATACAAAGGGCAACTTAGCAATGTGAATGATGAGTTTCAAAAATAAAAAAAATTTGGGGCAGTCAAGTCATGAAATTTTTGAGTTTCACAATGCAGAGATTTTGGAGCAGCAAGAAGAGTTGTTTCAACTAAGTAAAGGGCAGCCAATGATTGAAGTTTTTGAGCCATAAGAACCAGAAATTCAAGGGTAGTCTAGTGAGGGCTTCCAACAAGCGATGGGGCAACCAATGGGGTTGCAAATGGTAGACACTAAGGTGGAAGTAACAGAAAATTCAGAACTTCCAAAGGTAAAGCAACGAGAAGTTGCTCAACAATTTTATGAGCAATCAAAAGATCAAGAAGGAAGCTTGAAGATGGATAGGGAAACCATAATGGAAAGGGATACCATAATATAATTTTTTTGCATTGTTTCTTATCATAAACCATTATCTTTGTCTAAATTCAGAGTTCAAGAGGAAGCTTAGAAGAAACAATAACACTTGGAGAGGAAGCACAAGTCCTAACAAGATTGGACAAGGCAATGGAGTCCTTTGAAGGAGTAATGTCAAATAGCAAGAAAAAAATGCCATTTTGCATTTGGAAAAAGGAAAATTAGATTTGTGTATGGGTAAACAATTGAGCTGTCATCTTGGTAAGTGCTCATTGATTTCTCCTCATGCTTGGTTCTTTAATTGTTTTGGTTGCAAAACTTGTGCTATCACTAAGGTTGAGGTGAAGGGCATTCAATGGGAAAGAAAATTCTTCCAAGTAAATTCAAGGAATGAGCAAGACAAGTATCCATCGTGGATATGGGATCCAGGGGAGTCCCACCAACGTAATGTTGCTATCATGCCATTTTGTGAGACAAAGAACACAAGTTGGGCCAACATAAAGAAGGGAATAAGCAAGGGTTATCATGGTCCTAGGATCATAGTGACTACTGTTTTTAGCATTCTCAGTTTGTTCTCATTAAGGTTTCTTGTCACCATGGTGAGTAGGGGCCCTAAGAAGGTGTGCTTTTCACTCCTCAACACCATAGGGATGGTCCAAGTGTGTATTAGTGGATTTCCAGCCACTAGAACGAGGAAAAAGGCATACTACAGCCATGATAAGAAAAAGCTAAGACACAAAAAGAAAGTCCATATCATGTTCATAAGGCATGATGGAGTGAGTGGAAAAGTGTTGTTAATCACCATTGTTTTCACTAACATGTTTGCTTTATGTGTAGGACCTATAGTGGGGCCGGTTGCAATGGCCATGAGAGGGGCAAAGATTGTTGTGATTTTCGTGCATGGACAGCCACTTGGGCATGGTAGAAACCACTCAACTTTTGTGTTTAAAGAACTTGGTGAATTTTGAAAATGATGAAGGTGAAGGAGTAGAAAGAGGTTTGCAAATTCAACTGGTCACACACTTAGAAAACTATAAAATTTTTGGCATGTTACAGCCCTACATGGATTTTGAAAATACATGTATGAGGATTTATTTTTTTCGCTCAGAAAATTCTGAGTTGGTAAGAAGATTCCAGCCACCTATTGAGGCTGCAAAAATTGAATTTTTGGACAAAGTACAACTCACTTGGGCAAGGAAAGTGCACCAATCAGATCTGAGTTTTATCACCCCGAAAAATCAGACCTTGGAACACTACTGCCGCCACTTCACATGGGTAAGAGGTCTGAATTTTTACAGCTGTTATCAATTTCTGAAAGTGTCTATGTTTGGGGACACAACTTGCATGGAAGAAGGGTGAAGGAGGAAGTGACGGTACAACACTATTCCCTTGATCACAATGAGTTTCTTATGAACTCACATTTGGTCCTACACATGCATGAGGGTGTGAAGAAAGGGCAGCCCATGGGTGAACATATAGCATGCATGGAAAGGATCATCGAAGAGCGTTGGCACGTTGTTGAAAGTGGTTTCCAAGGTATGTTTCTCAATATTCTTTTTGTTATTCTTTTATTACAAGCTTGGAGAAGTCTACAATGGCATGTAGGAGCTACCAAGGAGTTGTTGAAGGGTGGCCACATTAGTATGCACACGAAAAATGAAGATCAAATGGATCTTTCCATTTGGGGCAGCAAGATATCACTTTCCGAATGTTTTTTTTTTGGCAGCTCTAGCTCTTTTTGTCTGATGTTTGTGTTCATATTGGCATCCTCGAAGTATGTGGATATGGAGAGCACATGGGAGGTCAACTTAGTAGTGAATTGGTTGAATTTTGAGGGTAATTGCATGGCTGTACATCACATATATGGCCTACATATCAACAAGTACAAGGTGGTTGTTGGGATGATCCTCTTCTTGATGGGGGGTCGGCCAAGGATTGGATGACAGCCCTTATGAGGAAGTTTCAAGCCCTTATGGAGCTTGAAATGACTAGCTTGGAATATGGTTTGGGGAAGGTTAATAATTGTTATTGGTTCCACATGGAAAACTATAGTAGGGTCAGCCATGGGTGTGAAAGAAGAATGAGGTTGGTGATTGATTTTGAGGTTGACTACAACTTCCATGCCGAACAACAACAAACATAGCAGCAATGAGAGTTTAGAGGTGGACACAATAAATGACGAGCAAATGGATCTTTTCATTCGGGGCAGTAAGGTATCATTTTTTGGATGCATTTCTGTTTGCCACTCTTGGCTACATAGTGCACTTCATGAGGGCCTTGAAGAGAAGAGCTTCGTCATCGACAACTTAGTATTGAAAGAGTTGGTAGCATGGGACATCTACATCAAATCCTTTGGAGGGCTGTGATGTGACTATCCGTTTGGAGCTTCTCTTCCTTGGGAATAAGTTACAGGTATCCAATGCATCATAAGGAGTGTTGGGACACCCCCGTGGATATTGCAATTGCATGAGGACAAACAATTTTGGACATGGAGGATTTTCATGTACCCCTTTTGGACATGACGCTATTGAAGACCTTTAGCCTTTCCTAGTTTCCTAAAGGCTAAGGGAAGAAGAGAAAAAGAAGGGAAACATTTGATTCTGAAAAGAATAATTGTAAAAGTACTTTATTGTTATAATTTCACTTAAGTTGTTGCCTTTTTAAGGGTCATGAGTATTGAACCACTTAAGTAAACTATAAAAAAATATTCTTTATAATTTGAAAAAGGATCAACAAAGGTATTCCCCCCCAAATTGGGCACTTCACTTGGGGAGAAGTATAAAAGCAATTGATGGGTTTTGTTGAAAGGTATCTTGGATCATAATTTGAAATTACAAGTTTTGAGCACGAAAAAGCTTGAGCTTTGGACTTGAAGACGAAAACCTTGAAGTCAAGAGATTGAGGACGCAAACCCTCATTCTTCTATGGGGCAACTTCTTTTAGGAGCTGCCATTGTTCATCAAAATTCAGAAAAGGCAAAAATAAAAGTTTCCAAGTGGGTCGAACTACTTGTGAAGGTTGGTGACTCGGTTAGAGAGTGATTTGCACATGCTTTGGGGTGATTTTGTGCCCTAAATAATATTCTGATTTTATTGTATTATTTCTGCACTTAGGCGACTTGATTTGGAAGGTTTTTTACTTTTTTTGAGGGCCATACCTTGCTCTAGAATATTTTGTAATATTTTATATAATATTTGCAGCCTTTGGTGATTTGCAAAAAGGACATATTAGAGGGTATGAGGTCAAATATTGATTCTAAAATTATTCTGAAAATTTTCATATCATTCTAAATATTTGTGGTGGTAAATTCAGCTTGTTTGTGAAGGAAAACCCCATAAAAAGATATATGATTGCAGATGTATTTTTCCATTAAATTTGAAGATCTATTGAAGGTAAGACACTAAAGAAATTGTCATCAAAGGGCTGCCATAAATCATATTTATTTTCTGAACATAGGCTCCTAGGGTTTGAAGGGCTAGTTTGGATTTTTGAAGGGTTAATCTTGGCTGAAAGGGTTCGTAATTGATTTGAAGGGTTTAGCATATTTTATGCTAATTTTGGAATACACTTGTAGTTAGGGTTTACTGTGGCAAAAATCAGAAAACTAATTTTTATCTAGGGTTTGCAATAATTTTCAGAATTTAAAAAATATCCCAAAAAGGAGACATTACACTTATTTAACAATTTGTGACTGAGTAAATGCAAGTTGCATTTACAAAAACAAGGGAATCTAAGTTTTTTGGTTTCATTTTTTACCTCTTCTTGGGGTAAATGAAATCAAATGCGCTCTAGTTAATCTCACAAGCAGATATACTAGCAGGTTGACCCAAAACATGAAGACAAAAGATTGCAAGTCTAGGTTACCAATGTTGGGTGTTTTATATGCATTTCTTTCTAGTTCTGTGTAGACTATGCATGCCCGCCAAATAGAATACTCATTTCTGAGGGCATATCACTTAAGCATAAGTACTCAAGTGCCCATGTGAGGTGCAAAAAGAGAGAGGATTGAGTCCTTGTCGCATTGTGGCATAAGGAAAACATACTTGCATAATGAAATATATCAATACATTCCATGGATGCATACATATTAAGTAGTTGCAATAAAAAGTAAAGATATCCTAACTTATACATAACACAAGGATTCATACCAATAATTAGAATCTTCATTAATGGTGCTTCACATGTTACTTTATAGCAATTAGACCCTCTCTATGTTAAAAAATAACAGCTACTATATTTCACTGTCAACCATAACTGATTGATTATCATCCCCCACAGAAAGAGCAGGGGTGGGTTTATATAGACACCTCATCACCTTGGTTTACATTCATCAACCCTAGCCCTAAAACAACTCAGTTTTCTCTATTATAAAACATGGCGAAGTATATATTTTGTAGGTAGTGTCGTGTTTATCTTTGGCTTTGTCGCCATGATTCTTGGATTGGCCTCAATTGTGTGAGTTCTTGGTGAGTGCACGCGAGTACCTTCCTCTAATTGCAATGCACGACCCTAGTTCCTCGCTGCAGCACTTCTGTTCATGCATGCTTAGGATGGCACATAATAAAATTTGGTTTTGCTTAGTTGCTTGCGCATTTTGCTTGTCCCTGTGGTCATTGAAGGCTTGTTAAGAGTGATTCAAAAGTTGGGTCATCTATGTGGTAATCAAGCAATCGTGACAGGTGCCCCCTCATTTGTATTGAAGCATTTTCTTCTCTCAAAGTCTCCCATTTGTATTCATCCTTTTCTTGCCTTGGTGGGACTTGTTCTTCTTTCTCATTGTGTTGTACAACCTATCCTTGGAGTGGACTCCTCTAAGTTACTCATTGTGAATGCTTATATGCCCAGGGTTTGGGATGTGCTCATTTTCTTTGCTGGCCCCACTCATTGTTGGCTTCGTGTCTCCATTAAGGTTTACATTTGTGTCCACCTCCATGCTTTTGTTGAGTGGTGTTGCATGTTGTAAATGATCCACTTGAACTTCATGGTTCTCTTTCTGCAAGGGAACCCCTGTTTGGAAGCCTTGCGACGCTTGCGCGACCGTCATGTTGGGTGCACCTTCGACATGATTCCACACATCAATGTGCCCATGTTCTTGAGTTGTATCAATTTTATCCACAATTATTGGCTAAACAATGTCACTTGTCCTTGTGGTTTGCCTATCAATATGCCCTTGCTGCTATGTAGTATTTTGTGTAGTTTTGCTCCTTGGGCTATCTTGTGTCGAGGCTTCATTCACATTTGACAATTCTCCACCTGATGCTGCTGCAACAACCCCAAGTCTTACTTTTTTCTCTTCACGTAAGAGAGTTACATACTCTCAAGGAGTGTGCGACATATACCATCTGTTTGTGTTTGTTTGCAAAGGAGGTATTCTCATCAACCCTCACTTAAAATGTACCATATACCAGCCCATGTCTTGAATGTGCTATAAAAAGCATGCGCCCAAAGCTACATAGGTAGACCTAGAGAGCTTTAGTGCCAAACCTTTTCACAAACCTTCAATGGCTTTCTCGGCTCCGCATTACCTTGGTACAAAGGTAGACTGTTTTCGTTATTACTTCTCTTGAGCGTTTGCATGTAGCCTATTTTACTCTTGGCCATGTCAGAAGGTGTGTACCAAGTGCAACCCCCCAATAAGAAGTTGTCCTACGTAGAGTATGAACGTGTATAGTGACACGCTCCTCTTTCCGCAAATATGTCTCAATAATTTTGATGTAGGCCTTTGCACAAGTAGAACCATCATACCTTGGTAATATGTCCAACACCTTTCTTTCACTTAGCACGAACACCCTTTTCATCACCTGTGTTGTGTGCAACACCCATTTCTGCACACTCTTGCCTTGGTTTGAATCCATCTTTCATAAACATTGCTTGTAGTGTCTAAAGTAGACATCTTGCACATCTAGCTTAGGACACCATCCTCCATAGCATGTATCTATTCTTTCTCACGTGCCGTTATGTTGTAAATGTCGTCCTCCACATCTATGCTTTCCACCTGTGTAGGTCCTAACGGGATCACTACACAATGCTTGGTATTATAAAAATTCATATAGTGCTTGCTTAAATTGCATCCACATTGTTTTCATAACACTACAACATTCCCAACAAGGTTGGGAAATTGTCAACTTCAACAAGTTCAGTTACCTCAATGTCAACAGTAAACCTTTCACTAACAATGTCTACTTTAGTGCGATGCAATATGCCCTATTGGTTGGGTGTGGGTCTTCTTAGCCATGAACAAAACTTGTGGTGATGGTTGGTGGGGCGAGATTGCTATTTTTTGCCATGCATTCTTGGTGAAGGTGTTCACTTCAGTACCTGTATTGACCAAGATGTTGCAAATCGACCACCTATTGATAGTAGCATCAATGATCAACCCCTGATCAAAAGTGATGTTTCATGTCTTCGATCTCTTTGGCCGCTTTTCAATCAACATGTGAGCCTCTCCCATGCTTCATGTCAACCAAGTCTAAAGTAGGGACAAAACCTCCTATGTCTTTAAGAGATTAAAGATCTTTGTGAGTTCTTGCCATTCCTTGTGGTTAGGACCCCTATGTTGGCTTTCCTTGATCCGGGCCGCCATATCTCTTGTAGTTTGGACCTTCCCTTGCAAGTTTCTGATCTAGCTTCTATCCATCAAGATAGTCCATGATCACAGCCTTTGATCTGCATTGGACCTTTTTTTTTGTGGGGTTGACATCATCTTGCTTGTGCATTTACACTTTGCTTCACATGGTAATATTCACCTTTGGACTTGCATAGCTTGATTTGCATGCCTTTTGCTTGGGAACTCACTTCTCTTCTTGTTGGGCTGCGTGGATCATTCTTTCACCCTTTTGCACTTGGTCTATTGAAGGATATGTTGGCAGAGTTCTGGGTAGTCCTCTGCTTTGTGATCTCCATCACAATGTTGGCAAGTAAGAAAGTTGGGACACTTTCTTTGGTAGTGGTTTGGTGATCCACACTTATAGCAAGTCCTTTAGAAACGTCCCCCGTTGCATCCGCTTTCTCTCAGCCCATAAGAATGGCCACCACCATATCTAGGTGCTTGTGGTGGTGGCTTGCATGCTTTGACACATTTCATCTATAACTTTGCAATCCATTATATTATTTGTGTTAGTTCACATACCTTGCACCAACATGAAACTTTGACATGTTTTGCCGTTTGCAAAAATGGGCAGCTTCTCATCTTCTAATCCACTTGGCAAAATTCAAAGAATCTAAGAACTCCCTTCATACTGCGTTGGGGTCAATTGTTGTTGTTGTGCCCTCCATATCATAGTCTATACAACATAGACCTCTTTGAGTGTCATGCACGCTGTTTGCCATAAGCTTTTGCAGTTGCGTTGCAATGCTTGCGATTTGAGCCTCCTTGAAAGGGATGATGCCTATGTCAAAAATCTCAACGACCTCTATTCGCAATGAAACTACCAAAACCTCACAGGTATTCGTGAATGTCTTCATAGATAGATTCCTATTGAAGGGTGCTCACAACCCTCTAACAAACCATTGCACATGAAGTGAGTGAATGTCATATGATAGTTTAGACAATTGTGTTTTGAAATGTGCATCATACGTGCGCATACTCTTAGAGACATCCTGTCTAATCTCCTTTAGTGAATAAATATTCTACTACTGAAAACTTTGGGATGTCAAATTCCTTTAGGAAAGCTTTCCTGAAAATTTATAATTAGTCACGGCTTGATTCATATCATTTTTATGATACCATGTGTGTGCACATTCTAGCAAGGGCATGCAAACTGATTTGCTTTGTGCTCATGCATATTATCTCACATTTATTTACATGCTCCTCCATGCCTCTATACTCTAGTAGTTTTATTGACATCTCATTAAAGATGTTTTGTTGTGGGATGGGCCCTGTGGTACTTGCAGACCTTGCCCTCCTGGTTGCCTACCTCATAGATTAGGTTGTCCACTGATGCTACTTGGAGCCCCTGTGCTCGTGCTTGGTGGTGGACCCTAACTTCCTCTAGTTGCTACACTTCCTTGTGTGCCCATGGTCGGCGTCATGCTCTTTAATGGGATAATAATTGGTGGTACCTTAGCAGGAGGATTAGCACTCCCCTTTCCTCCAATCGACATTCCAAGCAAACTCATGCTAGGTTGTGATAATGTTTGAACCACTTCCGACAAATGTCTTAATATACAAATACAAATAACTTGTTCAAGAACAAACTGTTGACTTATCCTTTTCTTGAATGCCTCAATATTCAATATATCCACACTTCCCTTGAATTTTATTTCTTGATGATAAAAGTGTGTGCAAGCGACTTCATATAGGATAGGGTTCGACATTTTCCCACTTTGCCTCGCGCTTCTCTTGCTAGTCAGTTCTTGTTGATCCCAAGCTTCGGGCTAGTTTGGATGTTTCTCAAGTGATACAATACCATGCTCTTAGTTGTGTGTGCACTTTCCTTGGAGTGCACACTTTTTGTGCGCGAGCCAATGGACCCTTTCCAATCGATATGGGTCATTGTGGCATCCTCTTGACTTGGCTGTCCCCTCTTGGTGTCCTTTGTGGCGACAATTACCTCTTTACCTTTCAATGTTTGCATAACCTTTGCTCCTACTCAACTTGGTCTTCAATCCCATCCTATGCTTCTTTACCTTTCAATGTTTGCACAACCTTTGCTCCTGCTCAACTTGGTCCTCGATCCCATCCTATGCTTAGGAACCCTCTGTTTTACTTGATTTGGCACAACTTTGCCTCCACCTTACTCCTAGCATCCTCCTGACTTGGCTTTCCCCTCCCTTTGGGTTTCGTTGTGGCGACAACCACCTCCTTATCTTCTGATATTTTGTAGCCTTTGCTCCCACTCAACTTGGTCCTCTATTTTGTCCTTTGGTTAGGGACCTACCTTTTCACTGGATTTGGCACAACTTTGCCATCACCTTACTCCTACCATCCACATGGGCCTTGCGCGGGATGGATTTAGCTTTGCATGTTTAAACGCTCAAAGCTTAATTTACTAGCATTATCTTGATCCATAGAGGGATTTGGGCAATAAATCAACCTCATGGTTTGTGCAAAAGCTGGCACTTAACTTCTTCTAGACAAGTATATGTTGATACCAAAAATTGCTTCTATTCACTACACATTTACAACACCAGTCCAACTTTGACTAGTTTCTTTGAGATTTGCGATTCACTCCTCCATCAATGCCACTTTTCAATGAAGATCTCTTCTACAGTCCATGATGTAGGCTGCTAGCCATATGTAAATATGTACTGGGAGCTCTACAAAGAACATTTCATGCAAGAAATTCTTGCCTAGGCCACTTTTTATGCTTCAGATCTTCACGACCTGGTGCATTTCTAGTAAATTCCAAGGCCATCACACTTTAGAAAGCCATCAGCTAAGGATCTCCATTTGCCAATTGGAAAAGGTCCTAACAACAAAACCAAAATGTTGGGTGTTTTACATGCACTTCCTTCTAGGTCTGCGTAGATTGTACATGTTAAACAAATAAATGCTCACCATTGACATATCACTTAAGTATAAGTACTTAAGCACTCACCTGAGGCATAGATAGATAGGACTGAGTCCCCATTGCATTGGTGACATAAGTAAATCATACTTACATAAATAAATCTACTCGACTTTCCATGCGGTCATGCATACTAAGTAGTTGCAATAAAGAGTAAAGATATCCTAACATATACACAACACAAGGATTCATGCCAACAACCTAAGTCTTCACATGTTACATTATAGAAGATCGGACTCTCTGTGTGTGGAAATATAACAACTACTATATTTCACTATCCTACCATCCATAGAAGTATCAACCATAATGGATTGATTATACTCCCAACATAAAGAGTAGGGCTCAATTTATATTGACACTTCACCATCTTGCTTTACATTCATCAACCATACCTAAAACAACTTAGTTTCATCCATTGTAATAGGTGGTGAAGTACAACTTTTGCAAGTATTGCCATGTTTATTGTCATCTTCATTGCCATGATTCTCGGATCTGTGATGACCTCAACTTGTGTGCATGCGAGGACCTTCCTTGGACTACAATGCACAACCCTAGTTCCTTCCTGTGACCCCTTTGTTCGTGTGTGCTTTTGATCATCATTTATCTTCTGTACACTTTTGACTTGGCCAAAATTTGCCAAAATATGCTTGCCAAAACTAGTCAACAACCAACTCCATAAGTCTTCCACCACGATACTGCTAACACTGTGGTCGTCATCTTTAGCTCCCTTTTGGCCAAAAAATCCCTCTTCATCGATGTATCGTCAATTAATCTCAAATCTTTTGTTGCTTGTTTTCATTAGGTTACATTCTCTCTATGCAATCATGTTGGCCACCTATGACCTCAAAATCTGACTCCCTCCATGAACAAAGGTTCAAGTAGCATGCTGTTGTTTGTAAGGAATATCTGATTGAAAGTCATATCTGATCAAAAAAAAAACTTTACATCCAGATCAAAGTATCTGTTAGTAGATGTAAGATTGTAAGAATACCTAAGGATAGCATGAGAAAGAGCTTAGTGACACCAAAATTCCTCCACTCAATAGAATGCTAGGGCAAATGGCTTCAATATATATATGTTGTCATCATTCGGAAGTTTGTGCAGACTTTTGGAATAGGGATCAACAATCAAAGGGGCAATGAACAAAGCAACAAACCGAGCAACACAAACCGAGGGGCTAGAAGAAAGACAATGCAAGCCGAGGCAAGAACATAAATGTCAAACCTAGAAGAAACATGAGGCAATGAGCAACTCAAGGGAGGAAGGAAATTAAAGGCTAGAAAGAAGCATGATGCACCCAAAAGCAAAACATGACACTAGAAGAAGGCACATGAAAGGCATGACACATAGAGGAAAGAAGAAAAAGAAGCTATGTACAATAGATTATTCTGCTGAAGCATGGACTAGGGATGTGAGGATCTCATCTGTATGGCAACATGAGTCATCATCATTAGTAATATCAAAGATGTAATCATGAGCTGTATGGTAACCTGAATCATCATCACTAGGAGAATCATCGCAATGATTGATTATAGGAGCCATCGTAACCTCTTAAAAAGAAGTTTTTTGTTTGGATTATTTGATGGAAATTGCATGATGTGCTTTAGCTTCAACATATGCAAGAGGTTGCGATAAAATTAACTTGTGACATGGATGGGTATGTATTGTTACTCTAGGAGCTATAACTTTAAATGGTGTAATTATGTGTTATAACTGTTGGTACTATAACTTAAGGTTGTATGATTTGTTGATTAGGGAGAACTTTAGGTAATACCTCATGTTGTTGGTGTTGTATAGGTAATTCATAAGGTGTGCCTCGAATAGTAATTTTTTTGTTATTATGCACAAACTTAATACATTGTTTTAATGTTGATGGGATAGCTCTCATTTGATTTAGCCACAGGTGTCCAAGTAATACATCATATACCCGGTTATTTGACAATACATGAAACCATACTAAAAGGGTCTTAAGATCTATAGTGACAGGTAATGTGATACCCCTGAGAGGTGTTTGCATGAGACTATCATAATTTTTAAGAACCATGGTTGTATCAAGTAAGTCTTGTTGAGTGTATCCTTGTAATGTCCCCAAATTGGAACAAAGACTAAAAGTAGTAATATCCTTCAAACCCCAATTCAAATGACACAAACTGAATTCTGAAATATAAATCAACAACTCCACAATTCAGAATTTATTTGCAATTTTTCACCCCACACCCAAATTGTCCAAACCCTAGGTGACTAGGGTTTTATGGTGATTTCAGCCCCTAAAATACCTCCAAAAATTATGAAACTTTGTAGGAACGTAGGGAAAAATACAATTGATTTATTTTTATAATCAGATTTGACAAAAAATGAATTTCTAAATTTATATGGCAAAAATACAGATGAAAGTTGTAAATTTAATAACTTGCAAGATACTTGGAATTTCTGAGCAAATAATAGTTTGAACTGAAGATAAAAATATGCTCCTTCAATTGAAATAAAAATCAGAATTTTCCAACCATTGAAAACCCCCAATTGATGCCCCGAAGTTCTGAAAACCTTAGTCTTCCCCTCAAAATTAAGCACATAATTATTGGATATTTTCTAGGCATAGATTAGCCCCCAAAACATGCAAACATACCTCAAAACAATTCGCTCCACCAAAGAAATTATTCATAAAATTACTGCAACCCTAGGAGAGGTTTTCACCAATAACAGGCATTCGGAAGATGTTTTTCCAAGCCTCTAAGCAAGTCACCCAAGGAAAAATCGGCAACTTTCGTCCCCAAGCAATTTCGCCACTCTCCAATGACCTCATGAACCCACCAAGGGATTCGCCCAAGCTCTTCTAGTCAAATCGCCACAAGCTGAAAATGTTAGATGAAACTCCAAAATAATCTTCAAGGATTGAACGCAATTTTCGATCAACGGGTGGTGTTGATAGACACCATTTGTAGAACATTCAGTAGAACTTGAAGGGTTACATTCTTCAAGCGTTTACCTTCAATAACCAAGCTTGACATACTTGATCACCAAAACCAATTATCATATGCGCATAATTTTTTCGAATAAAGCTCATTCTCTTTAAATACCCTCCTCCAAAAGTAGCGCTCCAAAATAGCAAGGGTTAATTTTAAAAAACAACTTAAGTCTTAAGCTAAGACTCACAACTCACCCACTTAAGTGAAATAACATAAAGTACTTTTTCCTCAAAACATAATACAAAATTAGAATCATAAAGTACCTTCTTTTGAAATACTTTTTCACAAGTGGTGCACCAAGTTCTTTTTTTCCTTCTTTTACCCTTTAGTTATCGGAACAAAAATAACTAAGGGTCCTTTAAAGCTCTAGAGTAAAAATGGGGACATTACAACCCTCTACTATTAAGAAATGACATTGTGCATCTGTTTAAGCTAGAAAAATTATCGACCATAATGCCTTGTGTAATCTTAGGATGTAAATTAATAAAAAACATGTATAAATAATGGACCATTTGTTGGGATCTCATGGTCATAAAATGTAATAGAAGGAATTTGTTTTCACGAATCCGTAACCGTACCTACAACACCATCTAAAATATCAGCATTGAAAAGCATTGGTGGTTATGTAGATTTTGCCATGTGAACACTGTCTTGATTTTTAGTATCAGGTTTTGGAAGTAGATTATTGAAGATTTTCAAATGTTGATTCGATGGAGCAACTGATCCATTTAATGTATTTTTATGTCCTTCCATTTGAATAACATTTTATCAATTAGATTTTGTACCTTATGTTCAATGTATAACATCTATGGGTGGTATGTCCCAAAGATCTATTGTACACACAATATACATTTACATCATAGTTTCTAGGTGAAAGCCAAGATGTGCCCAACTCAACCAGTGGAGGTAAAGATTTCATGTTGCATTAAAGCAACCATTTAAGCACTTGGTGAGGATTCTTGGGTAAAACCTTGTAAATTGTCTATGCTTTTGAAAAGGAAGAACAAGCCTTTAGGTGGCTGTGATACTGCATGTACTACATTTTTGGTCTCATTCGTAGCTTGAAAAGTAGGTGTATCATTAGACTTTAGCCTTGAATGTTGATTTACGTTGATATTTGGAGTTGCTAGGGGTAAGGACATTAGACCCATTTTAAAAAGTGTCGGCTTCTAAAAGTTTGATCTCATAGTTGAAAACCATATGGCAAAGCTTATTGAAAGATGGATACGTGTTAAACATGATCGTCATTGAGAGGTTGAAGTAAACTAATGGAGAAAATACTCTATAACTTGCTATCAGGCAGTTTGTAAAACCGTATGGTTTTGAATTTAGGCATGTACTCATTGACATTCTCATTAGATCCTTGTTTAAATTGGGAAGTTGTGAAAACGTACCTTTTGGCTAATGTTGCAATGTTGATGGAAACGTGAGCTAAGAAGCTATTGGCCAAATCATTGAAATGACGCACGAAGCTGGATGGTAGGGTGTAAAACCAATTTAAGGCATAGTCCTTGAGACTTCTAGGAAAGAGCTTAGTCATTAATAGATCGTGTACAAAACTAAAGCATGAAGAATAAAATGATCGAATATGATGTGAAGGAGCACCCTTGTTGTATACTTCAAATTTAGGCACAGTGAAAGCAATAGGCAAACGGTAGACAAGGGCCTTATGAGCCAATGGGTTGTGTAATATATCACGAGAAGCGATTGTATGGCTAGGGCTTTGAGATCTTTGGGACAATTTTTTAATTTGTACTTGCATAGCTTGAATAACTTGTTAAATTTAAATATGATGTGATGCAGTAGCATGTGTAGGAGCCAAAGGGGGATTAACATGTGTAGGAATAGATGCTCTAGTGTTTTCACCAAGACCACGACCAATAGATGTAGCATTAGAAGTGCGTCTAAAAGGTTTAGTAACAATATGAGGCACAAGAGATGTAGTAGGTTGTTAAGGAATGGTCATAGCAACTTGAGTAGAATTGGTAGTAAGAGGCACAAAAGATGGAGCAATAAGAACATTAGCCTCTTGACCTATTGTAGAAGGAGAAGCACTAGTAGGTGGAATAGAAGCATTTGAAGATTCATTTGTAACATGTTTATTCTTAGGAGTAGATTCCTTATCCAATTTCAACTTATTCATCTCTAACAACATAAATTATAGCCTTAGTCTCTTTAGAAACCATCAAAAGATAATTCTGAAAACGGGTTTTATCCGTAGTGTTAAATTTTGAAAAATAATAATCATTGGGAAGCATTGGCATTACAAGCATTGGTATTCTCATCAGAAGTATTATTGTAGATGATATTTTGTGATTATATAGCACCTCAGTCTTGTACAATTGGCAAACTCATGACCTTGGTTCTTATTTCTACATATGCCTTGTTTCTGCAAGCCTCGCATTTGCTCTATCATGTGCCCCTTGGCCTATCTCTTAGTCCGACCAGATTGATATTGATGACATAGACATCCCATCTTGCCCAGAATGCTTAAAATGTACTTATCCTACACCTCTGCAAGTTTTGAGTCCGTGCCTCCTCTCCTCCATGGACACTAACATCCGAGACAGATAATAGCGTCGACGTTACTGTCCTAGCCCGACGCAAGTATCTAGTGCCCTAAAGTCATCCAATTTGCAAATGAAACGTATTACAATGGTCGGCCAAAGTGGTATAATGCGAGTTATCTTTCGATTAGAGTTGTATAAATACAATCACCCCTCATTCATTCCTCACCTAGCAATCAGACCAAAGAGCACTCAAGAAACATTCAAGTTACCAAAAGCTTTCCCATTCTACCCTATTTTGATATCAGTCAAAAGAACGATCCAACGACAGGTTTGAAGTACTAAAGGAGTAGTCATAAAGTCATATTTGCCAAGTTACAAGCTAGGTCACTATTGTACTTGCTTTACACACATTGCATGATTCACACACACGCTAACACGTAGAGGAGAACTACATGAGTATGAGGCCCTCTTGTGGAATATAGGCTATGTAGGTAGCGCCCTTTGACAATGGGGTCATTGCGGGTCAGCTCGACACCGTGTGCCTAATAACCTATTTTTTCTTAAGGTCACATTGAAGATGAAAAGTTAGTGTTTTGCCATTTCACCAGGAGAGACAATCCATGACTTAGATCTGAATGCACTAGAGCGAAGGTGAAGCAAAACCTAGAAGCACCTAGGTGGTTGCATCTTGTTTTAGTGAATATTCCATACAGGGCACTAGCATCGAACTCAGACACTAGCATCGACGCAAGTGTCTTAGGCTGACACAACTATCCAGAGAGCTAGAGGCACCATATCCATAATTTGATGATTGATCTAGAACTGTCTTTCTGCATGTACCAGATCCAACACTGTGTTAGCATCAAAAACAACTAAGTACTTTCTTTTATGTCATTTGTATATCTAGCATATTTGTTGTTTCTATTAATAGCCTATTTTAGTTTAATAAATTCAGCATATGGTACATCTGAGTTTAGCACATTAATTAGTCTGTTGTAGATTTGATATTCGTCTTGTGCCCTATAATTTTTATATCCTTAACTCTTTTTATCTAGGTAGGATTCCATAATCCAAATTAGGGTTAAACATTTGGTGAACCCAATCTTTAAACATCAAACCCTAGGTCAGCTAGGGTTTTTTGATTTCTTTACTCTGTTGTTGATACCTGATTGTCATAAAATACGTGCAACATGGAGTGCTCTCTAGAATCTGTATGCCTCCTATCCGGTTCTCATTTCAATATTCAGAACATTTCAAAAGGGCAAAGAGGATCTTATTCCACTTTCAAAATCGAAGGGTGATGATAGCTTTCATCCCTCTAACCAAGGTCATGTTATCCCCTCTTCAAAGGGCAAGGTGGGTCATGATGTTATACAAAAAATTGGGTAGCTATAAAACCCTTCCAACATCCCTTTATGGTACACATGTGAATGTTTAGTTTGAAATACCTAGGGCTTGTACCTGTGAAACCCTAAAAGACCCATTAACAAATATGAGCAAGCTACTATGTGAGTTACAAAAGCAACATCAATCTTTAGACTTAGAGATCACTTTATTGCAAAATCAGATTATTCCATTACAAAAGCCTAAACATATTATATTATATAATAACCAAGAAGATGGTTTACATGTTTACTTGAACCTCGAGTTTCATTACTCCCGCATTTGCTAGAGTGTCATTTTATATCTCTTCCTTCTCCTTAGAGGTTGATATAAATAGACTTCTATCGAAAGGATATGATGCAAATGTTTATTGTAACTATCACCAAGGCCCTGGGCATGCAATGAACAAATGCTTTACCTTGAAACACAAGATCCAAGTTCTTATCAATGACCAAAAGATTACATTTGAGGATCTCCAAAGGAATTAGTTTCACAACAGATCAAAAAGTGTACACATCACAAGATTTAACCATTACCTTATGCATGGGTGGTGCTTATTGTTGGCACAACCATATTGATCCTACACAAACCAAAACCACTTGTAGCATAAAGCATTTTCAGTAGCTCGGTTTAACTTATAAGATTTGCAAAAGGTCACTTGGAAAGACTTCTTAAACAACATAACAATACCAATTGCTTGTGGTCCTTAAGTAATTCAAACATAGGTTTGGGTTATGCCTACCACATATCCATATGCATTTACACTTGGAACTCTTTGGCTATACCAAATGGAAGCAAAAATTGACTAAAACCAATAAGACATTTCTTTTCCTCATGAAGGCAAATTAATACATATTTCAAATGATAGCATTACATCTATTACACATGCAAAACATGAGGAACATGCTGTCCTTTTTCAACCTAGCCGTTCATTATGCAAACAATGTAAAAGATCCAACTTGGTAGGGTTCATGGTGGGGGGAGCTACCTATGATCATCCATTGGATGGCATCATAGGATGAACTTTTCTCATCAAAAAATACAAAAAAAATAAAAATAAAAACATTTAAAAATTCAAAAAATATTTTCGGTACCTACATGTCCTATTGGCTCCTTAGCATCTATGTGTTAGTCCCATGTTGAGGACTAGCATATCATTTACTCCTACATACATGTACACAGGCATACACAAACACATGATACACTTATGGATGTTGGGCCTTTGAAATATCCCTTTTTAGATAAAATAAGAAATAAATTCCTTTAGAAGAAATCAGATTTCCCTTGGAAGAAATAAATTCAAAACCCTCCGAATTTGTTCGTTAATCTCACAGAATATTAGCTGGGACACAAAATGTCTTTCACCAACATGATAAATAATCACAAAGTATTAGTTGGGGCACAAAATATGTCTTTCACCAAGATAATAACTAATCAAATACATGTAATATAATTTTTAACCACATACAAGTGCCCTTCTTTATTTTAATTAAATGAATACACAGAACCCCATATGAGAATACTTATGGAAAGTACAAATTGCTTAAATCAAAGTACCAATTTATTGTTTGAAAAATCTTCCAATTCTACACGTTTATTGGTACGATAGGGTATAGAGGCCAAACCTTACTTAAAGAAGACCAATAATAATTATTTCTAAAAATAAATACCGCTAATTGTACTTGTTGGCGGTGCTGGAGTGTTGGTAATGGTATGATAGTCCACTGATTGTCCTTGTTTGCTGATTTATCTGAAATTGGTAACAAATATGTGATTCTTTGGTGGAATCCCCAACTGAGTTTGAGGGGTTTCATTCTCTCCCCTGTAAATTTGAGGGTTTTCGTCCTTAGATTAATAGCATAAGTTGTAAGCTTTTCCTCTAGAAAAAGAGTTTGGTTTTGTTCAGGGTTTTCAATAATGATTTCTTCATTGCCCCGCTTGTCCTTTTATAAATTTATTTTCCATTCCAACTCTAACCCTAAATAATTAGATTTATTTTTTAATTTAATATTCACCTTTTTCCAAGTAATAAATATTAATTATTTTTTAATTTAATATTCACCTTTATCCATTAATAAATATTAATTACTTTTTTGCCATGTCTCCAATAATTACTTTTGGCCCCATTCAATAATAATTAATTGTCATTTTCCAAAGTTATAACATAAAGTACTTTTTTAGACAACTTAATAAATTATTATTAGATTATTAATTATTTAGAAAAGGGGACATGACAATGTGCCCTTCCTAAAATTGTTTGCCCTCAAACAATGCTTGAACCGTCTTGCAAATAAATATTAGGATCCCAAACCAAACCTTTTGTCACTTTTATTCTTCTTGGAGATGTAATTGGCTTTTGCTGCACTACTTTGATTTGATCTTCATATAAATCATTGTTTGAATTAAAAGTTAATGCTTTTGAAACTTTGGCTATTTCTTCAATTGCACCTATGCATGTCATTTCAGCCCCATGACATTCATTGATTGTGATCATATCCGTGTGCCCTAAATTTGTAGCATAAAGATTATTGAGGCCAAATTCCACCTTCCCCACAATTTTATGTTTCTCCATACTGCTGCCTTGTAGATTAATTTTAGCTTTTATTTGTATGCCAGGTTCCTGTTGCTCTTCATTAATCTCTACAATTTCTTTTGACTTTGGTTCTTCTTTCTCATTCTCCTGCATCACAATTAGATAATTCTTTCCTTTAATTTTTTGTAGATGTTTTGCTTGAGTGGTTATCAACTTAGCTTGTTTAGCTCTTCTTACCCATTCATCACACCTTTTTTGGGTCTTCATTACATCCTCTGCATTTGTTTGCAATGTGGTTAGTTTCTTTTCAATCACATTCTCTAGTTTCTTTTTACATAAGATCTCCTAACCTTTGATTGGCATGCTAAATTCCTTTTGCTCATTTGTAGAATTTTTAGGCTTAAATTTTGACTTTTTCATCTTTATTTCCATCCATGCTTTTAGATCTTTCTGATATTCTTGCATAATTTGCAACATGTCTAACATGGATTCTTGCATTGTCCTCATGATTCATAGGTTGACAATATCACAACTCTGATACCATTGAAATATCCATTTTCGGATAAAATAAGAAATAAATTCCCTTAGAAGAAATCAAATTTCTCTTAGAAGAAATAAATTCAAAACCCTCTGAATTTATTCGTTAATCTCACAAAATATTAGCTGGGGCACAAAATATGTCTTTCACCAAGATAATAAATAATCACAGATTATTCGCTGGGGCACAAAATGTCTTTCACCAAAATAATAAATAATTGAATACATGCAATAAGATTTTTAACCACATACAAGTGCCCTTCTTTATTTCAATTAAGTGAATACACAAAAACTCATCTGAAAATACTTATGGAAAGTACAAATTGCTTAAATCAAAGTACTAATTTATTGTTTGAAAAATCCTCCAATTCTACCATTTTATTGTTACGACAGGCTATAGAGGCCAAACCCTACTGAAAGAAGACCAATAATTATTTCTAAAAATAAATATTGCTGATTGTACTTGCTAACTATGTTGGAATATTGGTAATGGTACGACAATGCACTGAATGTCCTTGTTTGTTGATTTCTCTGAAACTGGTAACAAATATGTGATTCCTTGGTGGAATCCCTATTGATGTATATCTGTGTCAAAGATATAATGAGAACAACAAAACAATGGTTTTCAGTTTATAGTGTAGGTCTTGGAACACCTTAGGGCTTAATTCAGTTTTGATGGAACGATTGTGGCCACCACCTTAGTTTGCAAGCAGACCTTGCTATAGGGACAACAGGGGCTCAGTAGTGACAATTTATCTGAAATTTCTGTGTTGTTATGATGTAAAATTGCTTTTATGCTTTGCCAATTTATGCTCAAACTCTAAACAAACAAGTGAATATTTACAATGAGCATTAATCTAAAGTGATTCATGTTAAAAAAAAGCTCAAAAAAGGAAGCAGGGTAGAGCATAAAAGGTTTTCTTTGCAACAACAAAGACCAACAATTTTTTTTTTTTGATAATAGTGCAAATAAAACTTTCATAAGATTTTAGTACTGAACTCAAAATACCATAAATGCAATGGAGATTCTAGGGTAAATAGAATGCATATATCTGAAAAGTATGTTTTAAAATAGCTACCTACAACAAATTGCCTTCAGCACATTCATTTGCAGAATTAAAAAAAAAAACAGAGCATACATAACAAATTTTGCTAGCATAGTTAAAAGAACAAACTAACAAGATGCATTCGAAACACTACTATCAGACCTAACCATTAGAAAAATAAAATCATTTGTCATTAGCAAAGCTTGAGAAACAAGAAAATATGAAAATGATGAAACCGTGAACAAATTATAGAAATTCTTCTCTCTATTTGCATTAATTTCACAAAACTCTGTTCTGAGGTACAATTGAGAGGGAAAACCCCTATATATAGACCATTTTCATGCCTAAGACGGTTCAATTGGTTGCAAGAGAACTAAATAAATGACATCTGTCGGTTGATAAAGTCCCTCATGTCCTAAAAATTAAAGAATATTCTCCATTCAAATAGGGGTATATTTTACAATGTATTGAGGGGAATTAAAACATGACATTCATCAAAAGAAAGCTTGACAAGTGGCTATCTCGCTCCTGAGGTGCCAGGCTGGGATCCTGCTGATGTGGATAGTGATGAAGCCCCCAATGTAGAAGAAGATGAAAGTGAACCCATAGCAGTTGAAGGAGAGCTTCCTAGTGTGGCCGAAGAAAAAGAGATTCCAAGAAGGGCCGAGGAGGAAGAAGCTCCTGTGGTGACCATCTGTGGTCTACTACGTACCTGCTTCTCAGCTTCTATCTGTCCCCTCCATGCCTCAGAGCATATCTTGTAATCATCGTCTATCAACTTCAAAGTTATAATAGGTTCTTTCAACAATTTGAGGGTAAGCCTACATTGCTTCATGTTTGGCTAAGAGGGGCTCACGACCTCATTGATTGCCACTGCTTTTTCTATTCTTTGATTCGCAGATGCAACCAAGTCTACCATCTCTTGCCCAAAAGTCACTCCCCGAGCTAGAGCTTGCTTTCTGAAATTTAATTGAGGTTTTGTAGCTAGGCTCTGAAGGCATCCTTGTTGATAATGGAACCGTCCTTGTTAGCAAGGTGTGTGATCTCAGCCTCTTTAAGCAGAGTTATAACTCCGTCACCTTGTTGGGTGAGAGACTGGTCCAAGGATCTCATTTCATCAATCCAATGGTTCAAAGCCTTCCTTCTTCCAATTATATAGGATTGAGCAACGCTCAAGTCCTCTAATGGGATCAAGTTCAGGGCTTCGAACTTTTTCATCCTAATCAACTTTACTAAGTTGATTACCTTGCTATCATACATCCCATATGCACCTTCTGCCTTAAGAATTCTGCTGTAGACCTCATCCCCTTTTCCTTTGTACTGGGCCAAAGTATTCAGTGTATCAAACATTACCTCCATAGCCCATTCCACCTTGGTTATGGTCTCCTCCGCCAATGTGGCTTTGTGTTGTTCTAAATTAGTTGCCCTCTGTTGCATTCTTTTTAGTAATTCCGCAACTACATCACCATATGCCTTTTAGAGCCGAGAGGGGGTCCTCTTCATACTGTTGTTGTTGGCCAGGTTTGGGTCTCGTCTTCTTCGTCAACTCAAATAGGGTTTCCTTAGACTTGTACACAATTGTCTGATCTGGATGAGTTACCTTCCTCTTGGTTAGTCTTTTCATAGCTCTAGCTTGCTTGTCAAATTCCAATGTGACCTATGGAGTGTCCATTATAACCAAATCCTGGTTCTCTATTGTAGCCAATTGCATTTCTTTTATCCAGGATTTATCTGAAGAACCACTCTGAGGCTGAGTGGATGATGGTAATTGATGAGTTGGTGTCAATCCCTGGAAGGCAGATGTTTGGGAAGTAACTGTGGAGGTGACTGGGACAAACACCTAATTAGGGGATGAAGTGGGAAGTGTCATTCCTGAAGACTTAGAAGAACTAGTGTTAGCTGAAGCACTAGTTGGGAACAAAGGAACTTGGGGGATGACAACAGTGGGCCTTTTCTTTGGCAGTTGGGGATTTGGCCTAGGCATAGCCTTGGGCAGAATTGGAGGCAAATTGGTCATCACAGAGACCTTGGAAGTGGGCAAAAAACAAAAGGGTTGACAGTGGACAGGGGCACGGTCACGGGCCTAATCACAAGTCTAGTGAGGGGCCTGTAGGGTAAGAGGTTCATATGGTCTGGAGTTGGGGGTTCACAAAATATACCCAAGGGTTGGTTATATAAAAACGAAGGAGGCAAATAAACACATTCTAGACCTGTTAGTCCTGGTTCTTCCTTGACAGGAAGCAGGGGAGGCAACTTTGGTAGTGAAGCAACTAGTGTTGTAGCAGGGGGTGTTACTTCCTGTACTAAGTTAACATTTTGCTCCTGGGATGGGGTGTTGGATATTGCTCCTAAAATAGAAGCTTGCTCAGCATGTTTCCTAGTATCAGCTCCCCCCTTCTCCAAATTAGGAGAATGCTTGCAATATCCTTCGACTAAGTTTAGGGTCGGTTGATCTTTCCTCCTTAGCACTAGTAACATGATCTATGGATGTAGATGCTCTTCCCTGAGCATTTTCAGGTTCGAAAACCTCATAAAAACTTGCATCTTCCAACCTCCCCTTAACTTGTGTGATATTGGCAGCGTTCAATCTCTTCTTCACCTCTGTGTCATTGGCTGCATTGATGTAGAATCTATCTTCATCTTCAAGCTCATGATGGTAAGTGATGCTTAGGGCTGCCTTGTGCTTAATGCAATGTTTGAAAGTTATATGCTCAGGGTCCCATTCCCTATTGCCATCTCTTTCCAAGTCGAAGGTGGACCTTTGCTTGGCAGCAACAATGACTGAGTTTCAGTTTTCAATTCTGAACCGGCCAATGTTGGATATCTAAGGATGAGCCAATCCTCTCATCTTATTCTTGCACAATCCATCCACCCCTGTGAGTAATTGAAAGACAATCTCTTGTTCAACTAGCTTGACTAGCATT
Source organism: Torreya grandis (assembly GCA_037957365.1). Lineage (NCBI taxonomy): Eukaryota > Viridiplantae > Streptophyta > Pinopsida > Cupressales > Taxaceae > Torreya > Torreya grandis. Next base: position 374,284 of record JARHVA010005459.1, on the reverse strand, counting down.
GTGGTGGGCAACCTGAGGGCGATGTCTTAACTCCGACTATCCTTATCACTGTGCAGTTTGGGTAATACCAGTAGGCTCCAAGGGTGCTTACTGTTGTTCTAATTTCCTCTGATAACTTGGGCATGTGCCTCTCATGTATAACCCTGTACACTATTGGATAGAAGTGCTCAACTATGGCCCTCATTTCTTGTTTGTATTTTTAGACTCTCACCTTCGAATAGGTGTGAGGCATAGTCTACTTCAATTTCGGATCCCAATTGGTGAATTAGGGGAACGTTTGGATAGCATAGATAGCATCCACCAGGTAGGACATCATATAAAAATGATCTCCTTGGTTGGCCATGACTTTCCTAATTTGAGCTGCCAAGTTGCTGGATATAATTTCTTCCAAAGGGGGAGTCTTGGCATCATCTATTATCATAGATAGAAGCGAAACCCACTTCTCATCTACATGGCTTGTGTCTTCGGCCCCATGCAGTCGATTCATCATAGCCATTCCCATTCACACTCCCTTCCTAAATTGGGATTTGGCTGATTTTGGTTTTACATACAAATTTTCTCGTTTTCAGCCCAGTCTCTCAAAACTTCCCTGATGTCATGGGTTCGGAGCCATTGGGTCAAAGTCTCTTGGTTGTAAACAATTTCTGGTTTGGGTAGATCGTAATAAGCCTGAAAGGCTAGCCTGACTATGAAAGCAATGTCTTGACCCAAATTAAAGGACTTAATCATGTTGTTAACACACCTGGATTGAAGAAACATTCGGTAGACTAAGTCTATGCAGGGGAGTACCTCTGGGTTAGATGCGAACTTGTGCAACCCTGCAAATTTGAGTGCCAGTGTCTAACCTGTCTTCTGCATCATTGGAGCCTTCCTCATCATCACTGTCTCTGTCTATAGTCCTTTTTACATGGTAGAATAAGTCGTTATAATGCTTGTCTTCAGTGGCCAATGCAACAGAGTTAAAACTGGTGTCTCGAAAGATGTTTGTTCCATAGGAGTAGAGGAATGGAACTTGTTCCTACTTGCTAGCTCCGGATGTTCCAGCTTCGGCCATGGTTTCAGTTTTGCGATTAATGAGCTTGCGGATTGCTTTAATAGCAGAGGAATGCACAAAAGTCCTTAGAAACAATCACATAATACTTTGGAGTTTTTAATAGATAACAACTGAAAGCGAATGTAATGCTTTGAGATAGCAAGCTTTAAACTCTAAATTTTAGAATTTGAACTAAAAGATATGAGTTCTAAATGACAAGTATTTTTAACTCGCTTTGATTTAAAGCTCGGGTGGCTCTTCAGTTTTGTTCTAACAGCTTTGAAAATCCACTTTGAGGAATCAACCAATCACTGCCCTTGTCTTGTCCATGTGGCTTATTATCATAGGCTTGACTTTTCAGTGAAGTGACCTGGCTCTACAACCACCAAAATGAGCCCCATCAACATTTAATTCGCACCTACATCCGGCGCTTCGTGGATAGCCATGCGCCACCTAGGTGCCGTACTTGACACGTGTTCAATACTTGCACCTTTTTGTTCACTTCAACTTTCTATTCTGAATATTGGGCTATCTGGGTGGATTGTGCGATATTCTGCCAAGTGTCATTTTTTGATTGGTTCGCTCTTTTGATGTTTTGTGGCTAGACCCCTTTTATTTTTGGGCCGATGTGGCCTTGGGACCTCTACTGGCTTGCCAAGTGACAAGCTCTCATTGGCTCATGCTGTTGCACGACTTTGTTATATGAAACTTTCAATGGACTCGACCACCGCGACACTTTGTCACATGTCTTTTGACTGGATCACTCTTCATTGGGCTTCATGATTTTCTTTGATCATGCTATTGTTGTGAGATAGAGGTCCACGTGTCTTCAACCCATTGGTCTGAACTACAGGGGGGCTTCCACGTAGCATCTAGCTATCCAAGATTTAAGTGACTAAGTGACAAGTGTCACCTTGTGCAATTGCGATAATGTTGAAATTGAACATTGCACCTTAGTTGACGGGGGGTGCGAAGGACGCGACTGAGTGCCAAGTGGCACGATGTGATTGGATCACTTTGTTGCAGGACTTTAGAAAGCAATCCAGGTCTCAGAATACTGCGACTGGGTGTCACATGGCGTGCTTTGATTGGGTTATAACTCCTTTGTAGGCTGAAACGCAACGATTGAATGACAGGTGGCACATTCCCATTGGGTCGTTGGGTTGTGAGATTTGATAAAAAAGTAGGTTCCTTGGAAGGTTGCGATTGAGTGCAAAGTGGCAGTCTTCCTTTGGGTCGTGGGAATTTTCAAAAGCTAAACGATGCACGACAAAGCTCGGAACTTTGTGGCTGGGTGTCCAGTGCATGTGACACTGTTGTGTGTTGGTTGAGGCCAAGTTGGCGTTGGGTTCTCGCATAAAAGGAAAGAAAATGCGAAAGTTAGCAAATCGCGAGATAAAAGAAATGGGACCAGTCTAAATTCGTAAACTTTGAGTGCGGAATCCGACTTGGACCCTAATCTAAAACTTAAAATCAAGGTACGTCATAGTATCGAATACGAATTTTGACATAGCCAAAGTAATACCATGATTTGGAAAGCTTAAGTAATCTTGATCGAGTCTTAGGAGCCATACCTTGGATCTTTGAATTGTAACCCCTTGTAAGAGCACTTTTATACAAATCAAATCATTAGAAAACTCAATGAACTAGACATTAATGAAACATTTTAAAAGGCACTCGTTAACATTTGTCATGGACTAACATGACTTTTAAACCTTTTAATTCAAATAAAGGGGGGCTTAATCATGTTGATCCGATGGTAGGGTATTTCTTTAGGGTGAATGACCCAAATTTTCATAGGGTCCCCATTTTTAGGAAAACGGGGCGTGTTGATCTCAACAATCCTCAACTAAGTTTGAGGGGTTTCGTCCTCTCACCTATAAATCTAAGGGTTTTCGTCCTTAGATCAATAGCAGAAGCTGCAAGCTTTTCCTCTGGAAAAAGGGTTTGGTTTTGTTTGGAGGTTTTCAATAATGATTTTTTCATTGCCTCACTTGTCCTTTTATAAATTTATTTTCCATTCCAACCCTAACCCTAAAGTAATTAGAATTACTTTTTAATTTAATATTTACCTTTTTGTAATTAATGAATATTAATTACTCTAATAAATACTTTTGGCCCCATTCAATAATAATTAATAAAGTGTCATTTTCCAAAGTTATAACTTAAAGTGCTTTTTGACAACTCAATAAATTACTATTAGATTATTAATTATTTCGAAAAGGGGACATGACAACGTTCCTTCTACTCATGTCATTAGGGCATTGGGAGCATCCATCTTCTATGATCTTGATAGACATGGGTTATATGATTCAATGATCACTCTACAGTATCATGTTTGAGCTTATGTATATATTTACACATGCCTATAATCCATGATTGTACATAGGGTATTTGATATGCTATGGATTTGACGCCTTTTTGCTAACACATTCGATTCATGAGCCACTATGACATGTTTATGCTGGTTGCTTATACTTTTCCTTTACACACTTGAGTGTTTTGCCTTACTATTGCCTTGCTTTTTCGAGCATTTGAATATGCTCCATTGTATGCGTCCCCTATGCCTATGTTTTCTTGGACATTTGAATATGTCATTGCTTGTTTTATGGACATTTGAATGTCATTATTTGCTTTTATGGACATTTGACTAAGTCACGTCCATTCAATTTTGTGCAATTTGAACATGCTCCGTGTTTGAATATGTCATTGCTTTTTCTATGGACATTTGAATATGTCATTCGTTGTTTTTGTGGACTTTTGACAAAGTCATCTTCATTCGACTTTGTAGCATTTGAACATGCCCCTTGTTTGCGGTCTCCTTAGACCATTACCTTTTGTTTGCTTTTGAGTGCTCTTGTGTGTATGCTTGTTTGCTTGTTGAGCTTGTACTGTTATTATCTAGATGTTGCCATGATATTTATTATGCATATTAGGTCTATATGTGATTACGTTGGTTCTATGCGCTTCAATGATACATTTGCATAGACATGTTTTCTCTATATGCTACATGGTTACATTCGTAGATTTACAGTTGTCTTACTCTTTTGAGATGAGCTAACTAGTAGGTTTTATTTTTCCCTCACCTCAAAGGGGAGGGCAAATTCAGTGGGGGCATGTCATATGGACATGGCTTCCACACATTCACAGTTTTCAGTTTACAGTGAAGGCTTGCTTTGGAAGCATGTTCTCCACATTTATTTAGTTTTTGATACTTATACCAGTTTGCAGATTCAGTGGAGTCATGTCATATGGACATGGCTTCCACACATTCACAACTTTAGATTCAGTGGGGGCATGCTTAGGAAGCATGTTCTACACATTCATTCAATATGGTACTTATAATTCACATATTCAGTGGGGGCATGCTTTGGAAGCATGTACTCCACACCTACTTAGTTTGAAACATCTGCTGTTTACAGTGGGGGCATGTTTTGGAAACATGTCTTCCACATTGGTATTGATATCAGTTTCAGATTTCTCCATATATAGTGGGGGCATGCTTTGGAAGCATGTCCTTCACAGTTACACAGTTTTCTAAATTGGCCAAAGCACACGATTATATGGTTCCGATACACATTTGTGATAGAATTCTATACATGGTACCATTGTTATACACAGTTTTAGCACGAAACAAATCTAAGGTGCATATGCTATGCAACATGTTTAATATTGCAAAATCCAAATCAATTCAGATTCCAAACTATTGCACGTATTGATACTCAACAGACTTTTACGGACTTTAGCGAGCCAATCTAGTACAGTAGTTGGTTCACCTTTCAATATGGTTGGGGTGGTTAAATGACTCAATCTTGCCAAGTTTTCAGTTTGGACTTGATCATCCAAACTCACTAGGTTATGAGTATCATTGGATCATACAGTTGAGTTAATCTTAACTGCCAGGTGACAACTCACTTTTGCTCCAAAGTTGGAGGCATGTGCCTTCTAACCTCTCTCTCTCTCTCTATCTCCTTTGATATATGCATTTGAAAGATTTATCTATATTTATTGTAATCTTAGTTTCAAAGCTTTGCAATGATATATGAAAGGTGGTTACATTGACACATAGGTGTATTCCTAAACCATGCTCTTTTAATTTCAATCTATTTCAAGTACTTTTGATCTAGATTATATGCATTGATTATACATTGTAATATGCTCTTGGTTGCAGGTTAGTCACCAACAAAGTACTGAAATCTACCTCCAACAAAACACTCAAATTCAACTCAAACAAAAACAAGGTGTGTATACACACCCAGGTACTTATTCCTTTCCTTAAAACTAGCAATTTCATTACTAAATTAAAGGGGGGCAAATGTAGACGAGATTTTGTGACTATGTAGCACTTCAGTCTTGTACACTTGGCAAAATCATGATCTTGGTTGTTCCTCGTAGTTATACACATGCCTTGTTTCTGGAAGCCTTGCATATGTTCTATCTTGTGTTCTTTGGCCTATTTCTTAGTCCGACCAGCGTTATATTGATGACATAAACATCCCATCTTGCTCAAAATACTTAAAATATACTTATCTTACACCTCTGCAAGTTTTGAAGCATCGATGTTATTGGCCTGGCTCGATGCAAGTGTCCAGTGCCTTAAAGTCATCCAATTTGCAAATGAAACGTATTACAATGGTCAACCTAAGTGCTTTAATGCGAGTTATCTCCGATAGGATTAGTATGAATACAATATCAACCCTCATTCATTTTTCATCTAACAATCAGACCAAAGAACACTCAAGAAACACTCAAGTTACCAAAAACTTTCTTATTCTGCCCTATTTTGATATCAGTTAAAAGAATAGTCTAGCTACATGTCTGAAGTACTAAATGAGCAGTCATAAGGTCATATTTGCCAAATTACAAGCTATATCACTGTTGTACTTGCTTTACACACATTGCATGATTCACACACACGCTGACACGTCGGGGAAAACTATATGAGTTTGAGGCCCTCTTCTACAGTATTGGCTATGTAGGCAACGCCATTTGATGATGGGGTCATTGCAGGTCAGCTCGATACCGTGTGCCCACTAATTCATTTTTTCCTAAGGTCACATTGAAGATGGAAAGTTATGGTTTTGCCATTTCATTAGGAGCGACAGTCCATGACCTAGATCTGAATGCACCAGAGCGAAAACGAAACAAAACCCATAAGCATCTAGGTGGTTGCGTACTGTTTCAGTGAATATTCCCTACAAGGACTAGTGTTGACGTAACTGTCCCAGGTTGACACAACTATCCAGCGAGCCAGAGGCATCAGATCCAGAATCTGACGACTGATCCAGAACTGTCTTCTTGTTTGTTTCATGCTTGTACCAGATCTAGCATTGTGTTAGCATTAGAAACAACTAAGTACTCTCTTTTATGTCATTTGTATATCTAGCATAGCTATACTTTCCATTAATAGTCTATCTCAGTTTAATAAATTCAGTATATGGTATATCTAAGTTTACCACATTAATTGGTCTATTGTAGATATGATATTCACCTTTGTGCCCTATCATTTCTATATCCTTAACCTTTTTTACTCAAATAGGATTCCACAATCCAAATTAGGGTTAAAAAATTATCATCGGAATTATAATCATATTCAACATATGCATATTCATGATTTACATTTGCAACATTTGCATTATCAACAACTATAGGAGGAGCAGGAATTTCATCCAAAATTAACCTTTTTTTTCAAATAAACATGATTACCAAGCAAATGAATCTCAATCAAATCCTAAACCCTAATACAAGGGTGACACAAAGCCTAACCCTAAAATGAGTTAAGTGAACATTAAGTCATAATTACTTTATTTGCTAAAACAAACTAATGTCATAAAGTGACTTTATTACTAAGCCTCTCACTGAGACTACTATGATCATTATAACTCTAACCTCTCGTAATGGTCATTTTGGGAAATACACCATGTCTCCAAATTTTACAAATTTATCTGGGCCAAGAGACTTGGTGAGAATATATGTAGTCTGGTTCTGAGTTGGACAATATTGCAACTCAATTACTTCATCTTCTATAAGTTGTTGATTGAAATGACAATGTACATCGACATGATTTGTGCGCTCATGATAGACGAGATTCTTTGCTAGCTTAAGAACACCCTGGCTATTAAAAAATTGTATTGTAGGCTTTGTCTAATCAACTTGCAAATTTGCAACCACTCAAATTACTTCGCATGCCCCATTTTTTGCTGCTCTATATTCTATTTTTGTAGAGGAAAGTGAGACTGCATGTTGTTTCTTGTTGATCCAAGAAACTTCCCTTGTTCCTAAATTGAAGACATAACCTGTTGTAGGCTTCTTGTCATCCATGAATCTTACCCAATCTGAGTTTGAATAGCCACACAATTGAACCTCCTTGCTCTTAACATATAGAATGCCAAAATCTAATGCTCCCTTCACATATCATAGCACCCTCTTCGCTATTATCTAGCGTTTTGTTTTTGGAGTTGTTATAAATTGGGAGATATAGTTGACTGCATAACACAAGTCAGGTCGAGTGCCTATTAGATAGATCAAGTTGCCAGTTGCTTGTAGAGTGACTCATTTACTGCTTTTGAATCGGTCTTGGCCGAAATTTCAATCCAGTCTTCATAGATGTAGACGAGATTTTACAATATGCGATCTTGAATGTTTTAAACAAATTTGTTGCATATTTTGTTTGAGAAGCAATAATATGTTTATCAATTTGCCAACCTTCCACACTTAAACAATAATGTGGGAGGCCTAGATCTGTCATATCAAAAGTGGAACATAAATTTGAATTTACCTCTTCAATTGCTTCAACCTCACTACTTGTGATGATGCCATCAACACATGCCACTAGAATCACCACATCACCATTATTTCTTTTGATGTAGAGATCGGGGTTAGAAAGACTTCTTCTAAATCCCTATTCTCCCAAATACCTGTCAATTTTGAAGTACCATGCCTTGGGAGCCTGCTTTAGCCCATAAAGAGTTTTTTTCAGTCTGCACACCATATGCTCATTCCTTGGAATCTGAAATCCATGCGGTTGGTACATATATACTTCTTCCTTTAGATCTCCGTGGTACTTTGTAGCGAAATTGTGTTGCCATGGCTAGAAGCAATTGGATTGTTTTCATTTTTGCAGTAGGAGCAAATGTCTCCTCATAATCAATACCTTTTTTTTGTGCAAATCCCTTTGCAACCAACCTTGCTGATTACACCCATATCCCCTGTAATGGCTGCAACTTTCTGCTCTGATTTCTGCCCAATCTTTATCTAGAACAACCTTACTTTCTCATCAACTACAACATCTAGACTAAAGCATCCTTTGTTAGTTTCCAAATCAACTAACCTATATGCTTTATGGTTGTCACTATACCCTATGAACATCAACTTCTTGCATTTTCTATTTAGTTTAGTTTGCTTTTCATCAGGAACCCATCAATATACAATTTAACTAAAAACCTTGAGACGACTTACTCCAGGGTATCATCTAGACCATGTTTTTTTTGGAGTTTTCTTGTGTACCCTTTTTTTTGGAAACTGATTGGATAGATACACTAGTGTGTATTACTTCTGCTCAATATTTAATAGGGACAAACTTGTTCTTTAACATACATCTTCCCATATCCATAATGGTACAATTTCACCTATCTACCACTTAGTTTTGCTATGTAGTGTAGGGTGTAGTGTATTGCCTCTAGATGCTCTCTTGAGCACAAAAATGAAATAATTTTTTAAAGCAAAAATCATTGTTGTTATCTTATCTATAAGATTTTTTTGTAATGCACCTCATGTGAAACGTGTGACTTCAATTGCTAATTGACACATGATTACCTGATAAGACTAAGATTCTTGCCAGTAGAATGGCAAGGTTGTCATCTTTAGATGCATGATGGTCACGGGATCATTGGTACTCTTATTTGACTCTGGACTATGGTGCTATTCATGGTTTGCTAAAACGTGCTTGGGTGTTAGTAAAGACATATCCTGGTAAGAACTCTTAAGACCATGACAAAGACCCTCTATTGACATTTGCTATGTTGCTTGCTAGACAATATGATTATGCTAATCGGATGGTTATACTTCAATGGTGATATTGATTGCAAGGGTAGGTAGATTAAGCAAATGAAGTACTAATTTAGCAATGCTCGAATTATTGCCATATGTTGCAATTGCGTCCATACATATGTTAGATGCCATATGGATCTCACTCCATGATTTTGTGAAAGCCTAGAGATGTTGATTATGTTTGATTTAATTGAGTTCTCGGCATGTTTAATTTTGCTGCTTCAACTACTAGGATAGAGGAATTTCATGGGTGCAATGAGCGTGTAGGAACATGTCATTGCCAACGAGGGAACATGGACTATGCCAGGTATTTTCACATCATGTGTGACCCCATCCCAGACCTGTAGCTTGTATTGAACCTTGCCCGATCCTAGTGGGATGTCTTGAATGCCATCCGACCCTCTCTTTATCCTTGACGTGTTAAAATGAGATTGCATCACTGATTGACTTGGTGTAACCACCTAGTGGCTTGTCGGCTTTAATGCATGGGGATGAAGTAGATTAACGCCTAGAATGCCTAGTTGCATAGTTAAGATGCATTTAGTAATGGTTTCTTGCCTAGATCAAAGTGTAAGGAAGGAAGATTTGGAAGCAACCATAGAAATCTGCAAAGCCATCATGTGCCATTATGGATTGTAAGAGAATGTCCATTTAATGAAGGCATGGCTGGTAAGAAAGGTGGTTGGCTCCAAGCCAAGAAAGAGGAAGAGACACTTGTCACCCTCGAATTGGTGGGGTAAGGAGGAGAGAACGCCTATTTGAGGAAGGCGGGTTTCTCAGATGGACTTGTTTGGCCATTATTTTTGGGTAACCTGGAGGAAGGGAGCAAGAAGAGCCTGGCGAAGGAGAGCCTTGACTACTAGACAGCTTGAGGAAAGAACCCAAGAGAAATCTGAGTTGATTGGTTGGTTTTCTTATAACTTGTCTATTCTGCGTTTTGACTGAATGAAGTTTGTGTGGTTCTTGTTTGAATTACTGCATTTGGGGGAAGTAAGGCTGCTTGGCTTGCTTCTTCCCTTTTTACTTGTCTTCCCATGGTTGTGCATTCGTCACCCTATAGTTGTTTTGCTTTTGTGTGGGAATTTGAAGTGGAGACAATCCTCCTTGGTAGATGTTGCTGTTAGCGCTTTTGCTTGCATGAGATTAGATAGTTTCTAGTTGCATGATATTGAATAGTACATTGAAGGTGATACTCGTCATGATGGAAGATTGTTTGGGCCCTCTCATGTTGGACATGATGGTAGAATGCCTAAACCCTCTCATGATTGGCATAGTGAACCATAAGTTGTTCGCTGAATGACTATTGCTCAAATCTGTATGCTTTCTCTTGTTGTGCTTGTATGCTTGCTGGAATTGATTCGAGTTGGTAGCCCCTTTGATTATGAGATGGTTGGATTGTTCCCTTGTGAATAGTACATCCCTTTGACCCCAAATCACCTCCACCACCTACTTCCATTAATTGCCTCGCACCATGATGCAAACATGCTTGGAGCTGGGAGTCTTGAGCTTGAGGGTGCCTAGAGCATAAGCTTGATGATGGCAAAAGGTTGGGAGGTGGGCCCTCCTTCAGTTGGCTTGCCATTGCAATGGAGCAAAGAGAAGACCTGGTCAATGGAAACATGCATTTTAATGTCCGAGTCTGGGCAAATTAAGAGCCATGAGCAATGTAATTACTTTCAGTGAATGGCCTGTTATTGCCATGAAAATTGCAGGTTGAGCTGCTTGTAATAATCTGTTATGTTGAATTTATAGTGGAAGACACACCAATGTAAGGCGGAAAGTGAGCTAGATTGTTTAAGGCAATGATTAATAGATGTAGCTGCATACTCTGCTTGTATGAATCTTGTTATGGTTAATCCTTTCGTGATCTGGCATATCAATGTGATATAGCATCTTAATCAACTTTCTGTGTTAAGAGTTATTGAAGATAACAATAGGTTCTGTTTGTGAAACCCCTCATCGATTATCTTCTTGTGGAAGACATGCTAAGTAAGGAGAAGTTCCATAGACGTTTTATGTCTTTATTAAATAGATGTTGTAGTATGTTCTTCTGGCATGAATTCTACATGGTCTACCTCTTGGTGATTAAGCCTACTTATGTAGGAAAGGAACTATATTAAATCTCTTTCATGGTTGTCATTGGATATAACAATAGATTTCGAATAGATTACCGGTAATCGATTATCTTCTTGATGGAAACACCCTTGTGAATGAGCATTTTAGATAACCAGTTGTGCAAGCTTAATGCCTTAGATATTTGTGTAAGAGTTACATCTAGATAGAGGGGAAGATAAGAAGTTTTGAAGTAATTGCTTGGGGGGGATGTCAATGCGTTCTGCCTTGTAAGATTGCTTAATGCTTAATCCACTGTGGGATGTAGGACAATATGCTTCATTTGTACTAAGCTTGGCATTGCAATCCCCTCGAGAAGAACGTACTAGTATACGTGGATGGAATTGCACTAGTTTTATCTCTTGAATCCTTGGTGATAGACTTGTCCACATTTGAAAGAATGATGGTGGTCTATTGCATGGCGGCTCGAGCTTGTAACCTGTGAGAATGCTTGGGTTCTGTTGAGTGCTTGTTTAAGCCTTGTAGCATGTGCAACTAAGCGGATTCTGCATTCTTGAATGAAGCCATATAACCAATGATCGTTCCATGTCTGTAACTTGCAGTTGAATAGGTAATCGACTTCATAGATTTTAGCAGGTGCTTAAGTTCTTGAAATGTTATGCCTAGACCTAAGCTCACTGAGTCGTCGTTGTTAATTGACTAAACCAATGGGAGTATTGGTTTAGGTGCGTTATATCGATCCGATCTTGGGTGTGGTTCATTTGGTTCCCAAGGGCCCTTCGTCGTTGAACTTTAACATTGGATGGATGTAGTGCCCCTCTAGACAGGCTTAGGCCCCCCCCACCCTCGCGCGGAACTCTGGTTGCATCGATTGCTTGATCGGTTTTTAGCTTGCATCTAGTCGTTTGCTACGAACTCGGAGCTAGACCGTTCGCTTATTATAGCCTAATCGCCCTTGGAAGAGCCGACTTACTGTTCTACCTAAGTCACCTGCACCTTTGCCTTAAACACAACCACTCTTCGCTTTGATCACTTGATCCGCAACCTTGCCTTAGTCTGTTTGTTGACCTCGCCTTAGTCATTGCATTTGTCTTCGACAAAACATGCAGAAATTGCTCGGCTGTCTGACTAGACTTCCGATCCCGAGGAGCCTCTACGTGGCAATGTGCCATTTAATCAGTTCTCGACGGCCAGGGTTTTTGACAAAAGCCTAAGTCGGGAGCCCTTCGAGGTCCTCCGCGAATGTGACGCATGTCTTCATTGCATCACGCAATCAATCCCTCATCTTAAGTTTTTTCCCAAAATTTTGTTGAAGACCCAAACTTCAAATCGCTACAATGATGCCATGTGGCATCATTGCAAGCATTCGATAGTCAACGTGGGCATAGCGAGAGCATTGAGCCTCGAGCGCTGAATTGCCGAGATGGAGCCATGTGGCTCCATCGTGGGCATTTGAGCTTGCAGAGAGTTGTTTGGCAGTTGAGGGCTTTCGACTCGTTGAGTTTCTGCGATGATGCCATGTGGCATGATCCCGTGCACTTGGGAACTCGGGAGGCTAATGAATGCAACGTCGAAGCTGTAGAATGGCCAAAGCATTGAATTGCCATGGATCGTCCATGTGGCGACCAAACAGGGAAGCGTAAGCCCGAAGAGAGCAAAGGCGGAGTCGCTGGCTACATTGAGGCAAGGGTTAAAGGATTTTGATCAAGCCACCTAGCACGATCACATCCCATGAAGAGACCAGACGAGAGCAGACCCAAAGGGCCACGTGGAGTCTGACTTGGCCAACAGGGGCTGAGGTTGAGGTTGACGGTCGTCAGGGCATAGCAAATGTCTCGGTCAAGCTCCAACTTTGCAATCTGATCCTTGTATTGTGATGGTGATCAAGACCTCTTGTGAATGATCAAAGTCGTCATTAATGACTGCTATGGACGACTACTATAGATAAGGCCCTTTTATCTTTTGGCAAAGCACAATAGATGAGGACACATTCGCTGATGACATTTGACTGTTAAAACAGAGTTAGCCGTTTGACACAAAAAAAATGCTTCGGTCTACGTTGGGCGTTCGCTTTGGTTTGTTATGTCTAGGTGGAAAATGGGCATGACATTTTTGATGCTCTTTCTTTATTGTTTCTCTACCATGACCTTGAACTTTTTGAATTCATCAAATGCATCTGATTTTTGCTTTAAAAAATACACCCACATTTTTATTGAAAAGCCATTTACAAATAATAAAAAATACCTAGCACTGGGGATTGATGTCGTCTTCATATGCCCATAAATGTTAGCTTGTCTATCAAATGGAACCTTGTGTTGCTTGCATGCTACCTTGACATGCACCACAAACTCCTTGACAATTCTAAATCTCTGGAAGGCCATCCACAAAACTTTTTCTAGCCAAAAAAGTAAGATATTTCAAAATTGAAGTGCCCATACCTTGAGTCCAAAATGTGTTGTTGTCTCTAACATTCTTGGGCATCAAAGCATGCTCTTTTTCCTCTCCTTTATCAATCAATATGAAAATCCCATGTTTTTAAGTACTAGAACCAATTGTCTTCTTTTTGACCTTGTCAACAATATAACATTTAAATCACAGTCAAATTAGGATTGTGTTTCTTAATCTCACTAATTGAAAGGATATTCTTTTCCAAACCAGGACTGTAGAAGACATTCACAAAGAGCAACTTTTTACTTCTTAGTGTTATCTACACATTTCCTTTGCCTTCAATCTGATATTCCTCACCTCTACTAAAAATCACAGTGTTAGAAGTAATGTATCTACTACAAAGTCAAGACACCAATCTCTCATCTTCTTAAAATTTTTGGTGGCACTAGATAGAATCTATATACCAAGCAGTCTTGTTCAAACAATCTCTATTATTTCTAGCCATTAAAACATAAAAATTATCTTCTTCTTTATGTTCTGCAATATTGCCTTGCTTCTTAGGCCATTGGTTATTTTTCTTATCTCATAACCATGTTCAATAAAATTTGCTCTTATGATTTAGTTATCGACAATAGAAGAATTTGTAGGTTTTGGTTTTCTGATTACATCAATCCTTTGTGTTGTTGCTGCCCTCTCTGTTTCCACCATTTTTTAGCTTAACAACACATGCCCTTGCTCTTGAAGTTTGCTAAAAAAACCATCTCTAAAACCTTAATCACGCTACTACTACAAATTTGTTTTTTCCACCTGTCTTGTTGCAATAGTTTAGTGCTCAACTCTTCAAACTTCAAGTCAACATTAGTAGCAGTAATATTTAGGGTTTCAATAAAAAATCTTAAACAAAGTATACTCTTCAGAGTGTTTACCACCATATCTTCTATCTTTCATCCAGTGGCATTTGATTTTTCTCTAATATCTTTTATTTTCCTATGAAGACTCATTTTTATTCATTTTAATAGGAAACACATATTCTTAAGGAAGAAGGCTCTACCTTTATCAGAGATTTCATGCAACTCCTGTAGTTGCTTCCAAATCCTTGGCGTGTCATTGATAGCCTGCACTTTTGGTAGCATTTCATCAGTCACAAATAGCTTTATTAAATCATTTCTTCTCTATTTTGCTCATTGAAGTTGTCCTGGCCTTTTTTTGTTGTTGCAAGTCGGGTTTCCTTCCCCAAAACACTGATATAAGCATCTATACTAAAAAATGGCTAATTTTCTTTGTTTCTAGGGATTATAATTCTTCCCAAAAAACTTATGGTTACCCCCCAACATTATATGGGACAAACTAGCTATTTTCTTAAAATAAAATAAAATCTGCTAATATTCTTAAATAGATAGTTACAGCTACAAATATGTTGTTTCCTCCCCCAAACTGCAAATATTGGAAGAAAAAAAGGTAAACCACCTTAATACTTGTTCAAAACTATTGAATTTGTTGAAAAACACTAAAAAGTGCTAAATATCGCTAAAAAATGCAAAAATATGCAACATGAAATTTCCAAAAAAATAAAAAATCACTATTTTGTATGGTTTCATATGATGGTATGAATTTATGGTGTTTGGTGCAGGTTTCGGATGTGTAGTACAAATTTCAAACATGTGGTACAGGGTTTTGATGCGCGGTATGGATTAGGAGAACCCTAACAACTATACGGATTTTTTTTCTTGCTTGTCCTTTTTGTTGACTTGTGTGCAGTTGAGCAGTTCCTTGATTCGTCACCGATCTAATACTCTGTAGGCCTTCATTCGCTACTTCCCGACTTATCCTCATTGTGCCTCTGATACCACATTACAAAAATGGAACACAAAGAAACCAAGCAAGTATGCGAGAAAACGTGAAAGAGAAATTTTTCCGATAAATTAATTAAAGAGAAACTCTACTATATAGGAAAACAACTACTTAAATCCTAATACAAGGGTGACACAAAACCTAACCCTAAAATGACTTCAACAAACATTAAGTCATGTTTACATTATTTGTTAAAACAAACTAAAGTCATAAAGTGGCTTTATTACTAAGCTTATCACTAAGACTAGTATGATCATCATAACTCTAACAAAGGTCATTGGCTTGGGCCCCCTTGAGGATTGCAACTACATACCTTGCATGCTCACAATCAGGGTTCATGTTGTTCTTTGCATGAGTGACCCAACCCAAGTGAGAGAAAGGATTTCATTTTCTCTCCCTATGACAATGATAAATCTCTCTGCTCTTTAATGCAACCTTTTATTGGTAAAGTATATAGCGACATGACTTTAGGAGATGATGAGGGCAAAATATGATCAATGTACAGGCTCCTTGATAAGTGTGCAATGCATAGAATTAATGTGCAACACATTAACTTGGTGGTTAGGAGGTTCTTGGATGGATTACTTGATCAATACTTGATATGAAATGGCTTACGGTATATGTGTATAAATAGGTTCCTTTGAATTCCAATTTGGGAATATATACACAGGGCAACCATGGAAAAGAGTGACAACAAACAATCAAGGCATAGGAAATCAACACAAGGCACAAAGGATCCATAAAGGCAACTTAACAATTTTTGGCGGGCCGAAAGTGATTAGCCTAGAAAACGGTCAAGGTGGAAAAAGGCCATGAAACAAAGATCAATTTGAATTGTGGATGACTAGATGGATCTTGATGTAGATAATTGATAGATTTGAAGGTTTTCATGGGGAAATGCAAATGACGCAAGGCTATGAAGGGTCCGATGTGAAGGGATTGTCTACCAAAAAGAGCCAAATGTATGCAAATGAGCCAATTGCATGAAAACATGAAAAATACACTATGATTACGTGGCTTGTACCAAAATTATGTGTCTAGCCAATATCATAATTTAACAAGGTTTCCAATCTTAGTTGTTTGCTTGAGCTAACAAGTAGAAAGAAAATTTATATTTGTCATAGTTAACCTACAAATCCGGTGTTGCTTTCAAAGTCTAGTTGGTGGACCTAATGGAAGTCTTCCAAAAATATCATATGGACCCTTTTCGGGGACCAAAAATAGGTTATGTGGCGACGTGGTGGATATTTCGAAGACAATGGCGGCATGGTAGTGTACCACATCGTGGATGTTCCAAAACATTGGCGGTGGCAATGCGAAAGTGTCTAGAACTCTTAGAAAGTGGGCCCAACGGGGAGCATGAGACATGACATGGTCACGATGCTTCTTTTAGGGTGCCATTATGAGCCGATCAGCTTGGGACATGCCGAAAGTTGTCAAGAGCTATAATGGGCCTGTGATGAGGGTTGTTGCCACTAGGTCAAAAGGTGTGGACTCCAAGATATAAGTGGTATTGTCACATGGTTGCTATATAGAATGTAGGACATCATAGGGTTACACCACTATTGTTAGGTTACAATGACATGGCGAGTTATGTTGGATTTGCAAATGAGAGTCAAGGTAGAAAGTGAGTGAATGTCACTTTGGATTTTGCTATCAGCTAGCATCACTCAAGTGCCATAATCGGCCTTTGGTAGAAAACCTTTACATGTTCAAGGGAGAGAAGCAATTTTGATCTCAATAGGGAGATAAGCCAATTCTTGATTTGGGTGTTGTGGTTCGTCTTCGATGTGAGTTCCATTCAGGGGTGGAATGTTTACTCGCACACTCTTGCCTTATATCAAATTCATCCTCATTCAAACCCTAATTGCTTGCTCTCATATTACAGGGAATTTCCAAGTAATAGGTTGAGGGTTTGGGGACTTAACAATATAAAATATATTATTTAATGGTACTCTTAAAACGATTAGTATGTGCCTGTTTTTTTATTACAATATATGATCTTGTATATGGGCCTCATATCACTGTAGGGATAAATAATATCCATAGCTTTATCATCTAATATAATCTCTATATCAAGATTCTAGAATCTAACCTACGTTCCATTGGGATGTAGTCCCTCATCCCTGTTCCCATGCTATTTTTCTATTAAAATATTGTTCCAAGAATTTTGGAAGTGCTTCTAGGCAACCTGTTTTTGCATCCATTATTTGTTCTCTTCTCCTTCCCTCTGCCTGCACAAAATGGGCTTTGGTGGATCATACCCTGACCATTCTAAGGAACAACTTCATGTGTGTGCCTGCTTTTTTATTACAATATATGGTCTTGTATATGGGCCTCATATCATTGTAGGGATAAATAATATCCATAGCTTTATCATCTAATATAATCTCTATATTAGGATTCTAGAATCTAAACTACGTTCCATTGGGATGCAGTCCCTCGTCCCCGTTCCCATGCTACTTTTCTATTAAAATATTGTTTCGAGAATTTTGGATGTCCTTCTAGGCAACCTATTTTTGCATCCATTGTTTCTTGTTCCCTTCTTCTCCCCTCCACCTGCACAAAATGGGCTTTGGTGGATCATACCCTGACCATTCTAAGGAACAACTTCATGTGTGTGCTTGCTTTTTTATTAGGTCTTGTATATGGGCCTCATATCATTGTAGGGATAAATAATAACCATAGCTTTATCATCTAATACAATCTCTTTATTAGGATTCTAGAATCTAATCTATGCCCCTCGTCCCCATTCCCATGCTATTTTTTTATTAAAATATTGTTCTGAGAATTTTGGAAGTTTTTCTAGGCAACCTATTTTTGCATCCATTGTTTCTTGTTCCCTTCTCTTCCCCTCTGCCTGCACAAAACGAGCTTTGGTGGATCATAGCCTAACCATTCTAAGGAACAACTTCATTTTCATCTTGTTCATGGCTTTTACATTTTATGAAGAAATTGTATTCCAAAAAAATCAGTCGAAACTTGAAAGTTGTGAATGAAATCACAAAGAACAAAGTCAATATCTCACATTTCATTAGTACTTTAAGCATTGAATTCTTAAATTTCTAGCATGGATTGCACGTAATATGATAGATGTCTCAAAAATGTGATTGCTTGGGGATTGTGACATTGATTTTATGTTTTTTGTTTTGCAATTCATATGAATATTATATCGATTTGGTGCTTATTGCCTTAGTTATATCAAAGTTATAGAAAGTAGAAAGAAGAAATCCATCAAATTGTTAAAGACAGTTTCATACAAACTTCTTTACCATTTTTTGAGGAGAGGTTATACTTATATGCAATAAAAGGAGGGTATGTTGCATACTTAATTGGACTATGTCAATCACCATATGACATTTTGAGGCAAAGAGCGTCTTCCTTCAATTTGATGATTTGATTGGGTGTTGACTTATCATGAATATCGTCTTTACACTTTAGAAGGCGAGTTCCCTGAAATTCCCCTTTCTAGGTAATTTTATGAATTCTTGTATTTACTGTGATTCCTTTTCAAACTGAAAAATAAAATAACCATATGCAATACTGTTGTACTAAAACTAATAGAAATTTTTATTGCAATGGGATGAATGCATACAAAATACTTACGATGATACAAACCAATCATTCACAATAATACAACGGAAAACCTTATATATATATATTAAAAAATCCAAGTCTTGTGATGAATAACTAGCAGCATAACACTTACAATATTCAAGAAGAAGGTACGACAGCTCCCAAGTATACTAATGTTGTTTGCCATGTAGAACTGCCTTCAAAGTGCAACAATAAATGTGTTAATGTGGTACCGCTGTCAAAAAGCAGGTATGGCAGGCACTAGAAGACAAAACAACAACAAACAAATGATTTTTGATGCTTGCCAAGTTACAACTAACAAGTTACCACAAACCCTAATCAACAAATAATTTCTGATCCCTTACAAGGTACAACTAACAAGATACAACATACCGTAATCAGCGATCACACATTCACTATCGCTGACGACAGGGGACAGATTATTGTAGTGGCGATACGACAGATCTAAACAGTAGTAAAATCCTTGAAATTCCTTTGTAAACTGCTAGCAACCTTCACCAAACTGTAAATTGGTAATAACCTCGGTCCTTTCTGCTCAAATGTGATCCCGGGAAGGAATCACCACAAAGGATAGGAGGGTTTTCATCCTCAGATCCTATACACCCAAAGGGTTTTCGTCTTAGGGCAGAAAGATGAACAAGTGTTCAATCTCAAGCAACTGGGGTTTGAAAATAACTAGAATCCCTTCTTTTTGCCCAAACCCTTCTTTTATAGACACATCTGGGAAAATAAAATGTTATTTTCTATTTTTTCTTTTTCCCAACATATAATTCAAAGTGGCTTAGGAACCTTTAAAAATAATATTATTTTGTACCCCATGCCTAACGTCACTTTATAACATCGCTTTAGGCCCCCTTTTAAAAACTATTGGACTTGAACTTTTAATTATTTTAATAATAATAATATTTAAGTTGTTCTTGATAAAGTTTACTTTATTTAAAGTGAGGACTTGACTTAATATATTATTATTATATTATTTCCCTTACTTTTACCCCTTTAGCCTACGGAAAATGAAAATAGATTTCGGGTCCAATCTCGTTTAATTGTTTGGAAAAAGGGGACATGACAGTCCATCCTTCTTGAAATTGCTTGTCCTCAAGCAATGCAATTCTGGGAGTCTGTGACTCTTCACCTTCCTTGATGACCGCATGATCATGTCCCTGAAGAGTCGTTGCTATCATGCTTGCATCAACTTGATTGCCGAGATAGTCCTTCAATGTTATAATAAGGTTGATGCTATAAGTATGCAGTACTTTATTACCCAAACTCTGTTTTACTGCCGCAAAATACCTTTGAGCCATTTGTATTGGCTATGCCAAAGTATTCATGGATGCCCCTTTTACTTGGAAAGCAACAAGTATGTCCAGCCAATCTAAACAATGTACCATGGAATACCTGGCTTGTCTAAACTTGTGCTAGAAACCTATTGTAATTATACCAATGTACCCTCCGAAGAAAAGAGTTTCAACTTTTGCGATTAAGATCCATTTGTTGGCAATTTGTTTGATACCTAGAAAGAAGACAAATGCATCCTAACATGTGTCGTTTCCTTCAACAATCCTCCATCTCTTATAAAGTAAGAATATCCCATTGGAGCATTTTCTTGAAAGAATCTATGAAGCAATATTCCCCTGGGTTACCCTCCTCTAATTGTGGGTCATATACAACTCTATGAGGATTGACCATGCTCTTGTAGGATAAGAAAATACTCATTGCTTGTTCATACAAAAAATTTAGGAGCATAAATATCTCCTTCCAACATTGGTGTACTTAAGGACGCTCTGAATGTCAATTCAACCTCATGACATTGGTTGCGTGTAATCAACATGCAATTTAGTTATAATCAGCTTCCTAACAGCCCAATGAACCCTGTTAGAAGTCTTTGGATCAGCCCCAGGTTGATTCTTCTTTGCAAGAATCAACATGCGTTTTCCTGCCAATACGTGCTTCTCTTTTCACTCTTCTGAAATATTAAACATAGAAACATTGAAGGCCTGTCTTATTGATGGTACTGGCTGCCTCAAGATAGGGGTGTATATAATTTTCACTATCTTTTTCTAAAGTGACAAAAAGGCCTTAACTTTTCAATGAGTGCAAATTCCCATCACCAATCGCCATTGGTTGTATGAACTCTCGTGCACATTTGTGAGCTTTATGGATTGATGTCACCTTTAGAACAAAGATTCCATCCAATGAAAACCATAATAAGAATATGGAAAATTTTGTAACATTACCATTTCCCAAAGCAACAATGGAGCCTTCACAACTTGCTGCTTCTTTACAAAATTTCATTCTCATACTCCATCTTCTATCAGGTGGCGGCCCTGGATGTATGTTATGAAACAATATGCTTTGCTCAACCCAGGGACTATAATTTTTTTGTTCATTCAAATACCTGGCATTATGTTTGCCTTTCAACCTCCATTTGAAAACCCCTGTATTAGCGGAAGCATATGTATTCCCCTTGATAGAATTAGGCCTCAAAGAAAAACAAGAAAAAGTGGCCTAATCAAAATTAATGATATCATTCGCTGCCATAACCTTCTGCTAAAGTTTACCAACAATCTTGGGCAATGAATATAAACTCTTGATTGTCATTACTGACATCCAAGATGATAGCAGAGTATTGCATCCTCTGCCATGATGAATTGCAGAAATGCCCTGAATACTAGAATCCCACTCCTTTGTGCATAGCCAATTCTATATTTGATTAAAAGCATCTATATGCCCTTCATTGCAAGTTGTATCTTTTACCTTTTTCTCATTTTTAGAGTACTTTCCATGATGACAAAAACATTGAAAGGACATAATGTAAAGTTTGTTACTGTCACTTTCATTTTTTGAATCATACTCATAGGAATGATTGAGATGCTTACTTTTTTCTTCTTGGATGAGGTTAAGTAAACTAATCCTTTCTGGTATTAGGTGGATAATAGGATCAATCTTTCCAATTTGCAAACCCGGAGCTATGTGCTTTGTGCTGACAATGTTTACTTCACCCAATGTGCATTTATTCATCTCCTTGATTTGAGCACTTTCAAACTTAGGTTCAGATCTTCGATGTTTGCATCATTTAAGGGATTAATATACTCTTTACTGAGAGTGGTGACTTCTACTTGTGCATCCTTTCTCACACTAAATTTCATATCTTCCACTTGCGTGGTGAATTCCTACTATTGTTCAATGACCTCCATTTGAGCAATTTCTCGTGACTTGGCTTCTTGTTTTTTCTTTTTTCTCTCAACTCCTTTTTGTCGAATCTATTTATAAGCCTCTCGTTGAGTTCATCATTAGAGGGAATAGTTGACTCTCTCAATTTCTGCTGTAAATTTTCTAATCTTTGTTGCAAAGTTTTGTGACGCTGCTTTTGAATAAGTTCTCTTCTCTATTTAACTGTCATTTCTGTTGTTATGTATGGCTTCAACTTTTTTTCACATTGATCAACCACATTTTTAGCTAGTTCATGCGCTGATAGTGAGACTTCCCACACATCATTTCTCATATTATCCAATAAAATTGATAGGAGTGGCTGAGAAATATCGTCACTCTCATTAAGAATCAAAGACAATTGATTGCATTGAGGTAATAATATTGTCTGTATGATTCTTACTAACAATAGTAAATAGATGTTGAAACATTTTAAGAATAAGATCATTACAACCAAGATCTAACTTTTGCCACCATTTTTAAAATCTTAACTCTTTTAGCAAAATAAGGACTTTTGATTTCATCCATACCTTGAAAACTTTTCACAATCAACTAAAATATCTCCCTCATTGTGTCATCATAGTATGGGACTTCAAGTGCTATTATTCGGGTAATTTCGTTAATGCAATTGATTACTATAAGCCTTACATCTTTGTCTTGATGTCTTAGAAGTTCTAGCTTTCCCAAAGAAAAATTATTGGATTCATACCCAGATTCATCATATCAGATGGTGATTGTTCCGCCATAGACAAGCAATTTTCCACTTCGTCCAACATACTGAGGATTGTATCCTTCAATTGAGGTGGATGCTTGAAGCTTTTCCCCTGCTTGGTAAAGTTTCTTCTCCACATCCTTTCCCGTGAGCATCTCATAATCCTTATGAATTTGTTTGCTTAAATCTTGTATCAATTTATCTGTTTTTGTTTTATGCATTTGTTTCAAAAGATGTTCCATAGATTTTTCTTTCGGATTGAATCTTCCACGAAGCTGCATTAAAACATTTTATAGCTTGGAACTCTGAAGGCTAGTAGGAACAAGCTCTGATACTGTACACACCTAAAATTGGCCATCGATATCCTCCAATCAAGGTTTTGGCTAATTTCCACCCAAAATGCACAATTTGGCCTAAAAACATTAAAACACGTTAAATGATGTGAAATTGACATATTCAAGTGCTGATTTTGATCAGGGTATCCCTAAATTGGGTAATGCAATTTATGGGTCAACTAACTTTGATCAGATCATTTCGAGTCAAAATGCCAATTTTGTACCTAGGTGCTTTGGATTGTTCTTTCCTATCAAATCTTTTGCACGAGACGTGCATTTGTTATTTGTTGGTAATAGCCTAAATGGGATAACGGATCCAACGAATCTGACATTGCCTTCCAATTCCAATCTAGTCGAATTTTGGACCAATAACAAAGTATTCTGATCAATTTGAGTAATTTGTGCTCAAAGTGCTTAATCATGCTTAATAGTTAATTAACCCAAATCAAGGTCTAATCAAGAATTCCATGGAAACTTGTGAAATAATTTGTTTTTAAAAATGAATATTGAATATCTGCATCATCAGGTGATCTCATTTCTTGGGAAGACAATCTTAGGCCATAAATGCCACAAATATCAGGGTTCATGCCCTCCATGTCTCATCAATGCCTTTCATGATGCCCTCCATGTTTCTTAATTGCCCCTTCTTCCAATGTCATGATGAGGATACATGGAAACTTGTTGAATAATTTGTTTTTGAAAATGAATATTGAATATCTGCATCATGTGACCTTATTTTTTGAAAATACATCTTTAGGCCATAAATGCCACAAATATCAGGATTCATGCCCTTCATGTCTCATCAATGCCTTCCATGATGACCTCCATGCGTCTTAATTGCCCCTTCTTCCAATGTCATTATGAGGATACTTGCAAACTTAATTCAAAAAATTGAATGAATTCTCAACCACACATCTCAATCTTGAGATGGATGGTTCAGGTTGATTTTAGACATTCTCAAAAATCTATAAATAGAGAGGCCATGAACATCATTTCTAAGACATGATTATGCAAAATTGATTACAAAGTTTCAAGCAACTAGTGTTACCATGCAAAATTGATTCTAATCCAAGCCAAGCTACAAGCCAAAGGTGCCAAGGAGAGATGGAGGTAGCTAAGCTTCCATTGCCAAGGACTTCATGAGCACAAAATCGAGCAAGCCACTACTACAAAGGCATTTGGAGCATCCAAGGAAGGTGAATGAATTTTTGTGTTTTATTCCTTATTTTTTAGTTGTGTTTGTCATCTGTTTTTGTTAACTAAGCTCTCCTTAGTGTCTAGGCCTAGAGATGTTATGCTATTAGTGTGTTTCTTTTATTTTGTTTTTATTTTGGAACTAACACCATACTAACCATCATCTCTTGAGTCAAATTCCTAGATCCACTTATGGCAGGCCCGGTGGGATTAGACGCATCTCACATATGAAGAATATCATTTTGCATCTTTAAAATCTTCATTTGGATCATTAAAACTCTTGCAAATTGATTTTTTAATTTTGTTTTGCCATTTTTTGTTTGCCACGAGTTTACACAGTAACCGATGTCGGTTATATAACTGACGTCAATCACTGTGTTTTCTTAAAAACACAAACTTGAGAGCTATTTTAATATGGTTGGTTTGGGGTCATACGGACTCCGTTTTGGATGATTTTTTCTTAAAACCACATGTTTTATCCTAAATTTTCAGAATTTGACATTAGTTTAGCTTCAAGTTTCATAGATTTTTTACAAAATTTGTAAAATCTATTTAAAATATTTCTAATTTAACATATTTGCTTTTTGGGTGATGCCTTAAGGGTAGACATGTAACCAGTGGATTTCAAATTTGATAAATCATGTTTTAGACCACCTTTTGAATGCTTTTAAAAAATGAATTAGGAACCTTGTTTTGATGCTTAATGAAAAATTTAGATGCTTAAATGAATGTTTTCAAAGTTCACAATCTTAAGACCAAGGGGTCAAATGAACACCACCAAATCTTTCATTTGGGCTTAAAATTGAATTCACTTGTCATTTTTGTCTTCAATAGTTGTTTGATCTAATTTTGTTTAGCAAAGAGAGGTGTTGCGTGTATGCTCTTCCATTTGTGCCCTTTAGGGAACCCTTGGAATAAAAAACGCCATTCCTATTGCACAAAGCCTAGTCCAAATATAACTAACGTCGATCACTGTGTTTTCTTAAAAACACAAACCTGAGAGCTATTTTAAAATGCTTGGTTTGGGGTCATACAGACTCTGTTTTGGATGATTTTTTTTTAAAACCACATGTTTTCTCTTAAATTTTCAGAATTTGACATTAGTTTAACTTCAAGTTTCATAGATTTTTACAAAATTTGTAAAATCTATTTAAAATGTTTCTAATTTAACATATTTGCTTTTGGGGTGATGCCTTAATGGTAAACAGGTAACCAACAGATTTCAAATTTGATAAATCATGTTTTAGACCACCTTTTGAATGTTTTTAAATAATGAATTAGGAACCTTGTTTTGATGCTTAATGAATAATTTAGATGCTTAAATGAATGTTTTCAAAGTTCACAATCTTAAGACCAAGGGGTAAAATGAACACCACCAAATCTTTCATTTGGGTTTAAAATTGAATTCACTTGTCATTTTTGTCTTCAATAGTTGTTTTATCTAATTTTGTTTAACAAAGAGAGGGGTGTTGCGTGTATGCTTTTCCATTTGTCCCCTTTAGGGAACCCTTGGAATAAAAAACACCATTCCTATTGCACAAAGCCTAGTCCAAGGCTTAGAAAGAATGTCGTCTAAAACACTCCCCCAAAACTCGTCAAAGTTTGGGTGACCTTGAAAACGATCCTAAAGTCTTTCTATTTCATGCTTTCTTTATTTTTATACAAACTTGGCTTGCGAGGGGGACGTCATTACCTCTCGCAAGTTCTTTAGAGAAGCTTTGATCCAGGGTTTCATCTCCCGACATTGACTTCACTTGCTCCATTGGAGTTGCACACGGTACATATCTGCATTTGGACATCGCATTACACTGAGCGAACAACAGGTTGTAGTGGTTGTAAAAAGGACTAGAGTTTTTTACAACTAGCCAATGCCGTGGTCACCCAATTTTCGTGCTTGTCGTTTGCATTGTTTGATGTGAAAGTCATTGTGCAATTGATTCCCCTAGAACGATTGAAACCTTGCTAGTTTAGTCAACCCCATTTTGCCATACCTTTGTTTGGATTTGGATGATTATACTTAGTGTATTTTGGTCATTTATCTTGGTGTTTTTGAGATTAAAAACTTGTTTGTTTGTTCATAAAGCTATGTCAAAACCAATTTATCTATACGTCACTCTTTTGTCTAAAGAGGTGTTATGTTGGTTGTTTTACACCACACTTGTGCCGTGAATTTTTTTCTAAACTTGTTTGTGTGTGTGCCATTTGAGTTGCAGAGGGTAGCATTATGGTGCCCAAATCATGTCAAACCATTTGTGCCTTTGAGTCTTTTGAAACATAGCAGTGATCACATCATTCAAGCATGCTTATGTTGTTAGGTTGCTCAATTTGTTTCAAGACTTGTTTCACCTTGTATAAAAAACCATTTGTTTCAAACCATTTTGTGTATACCATTTAGACCTTTATTTTGTGGTATCATGTTGTCCAATCTTGTCTAGCCTATTTGGTCAAAATCTAGTTTTCATCGTTGAGTTTTAATTAGCCTTGTCAAGTTTGGATTCAAACATTGATTGATTTCTGTTTAGGCCTTAATTCGTGGGGCTAATACACAAATCTTTCTCTTTCGGGTTGCATAATTTCAATTAATCGATTATCCAAACTTGAAAACTATTGATGGTTTGTTTGTTTAATGCCTATCCTCATCATTGTTTGTGCTTTTATTTGGGAAAATACAATTTTTCTCCAAGAGCTTTTTGTCTTATGCCTTATACCAATTGATCATGTTTATGTTTGATTCCATGTGCCGGGTTTATGTCAAAGTTATTTTCAAACTTGTTAGATTAAATCAAATCACATCATACCTGTTTGTTTGAGCCTAGCTTTTGACTCCGTGTTTGGACAAAAGACTTAGTAATTCAACTTTTCCCTTTCCTAGTTTAGACCTTGTTTGGAACACTTTGACCTAGACCTTTGACATGTCGGTTTTTATTCAGATGCTTGACCTTTTGTGCATATGACATTTGACGTTAGACGTTTGACGTTAGGCTATTTTATGCCAAGTCTTAGCACAAATCATTTTGGAGATACAACTCCACTTTCATACCACATTGGAGATACAACTCCACCCTTTTGACGAAGTTAGACCAAGCTTGAACCATTTGTCTTTTGCACACATTTATTCAAAGTTTGTAGAACTCTAAGCTTTTTTGTTTTGGAGCTTTCGTCATTTACGTGGATATGTTTTGCTACCTTATGGTGGAGTCACATACAATCCAATTTATGATAGAATGGCCGCACAAAATCCCACTAGGAACCCCTATAGAGAGATTTTCTAAGGAGTTTTATTATTCTCCCTACAACACTCCATATGGGGAACATAGTCAAAATCCACAAAATCCAAATCGAGACTTTGATTGGCATGAAGAGGCTTGTGAGGAAGACTTTGAAGACCCAACCATAGATAATGTTGTTTGGGATACGAATCCATACCTTCTTTTTAATAATCAGTACATGGAACATAGTCAAGAACCAGCGTATGAGCCAACTTACAACTGGGATGATATGGTTTATGAGGAAGACTTGGATGCTTTGGTTTGTGCGAGCAATCAGGTTCCACAATGCCAAATTTTTTCTATACCAGGACCTCATCTTTGGCTTGTGCAAGCAATCAAGCGGCACAATGCCCCTTCATCATTCCAAGACCTAGTCCTTTGGCTTGTGTGGGCAATCAAGCCCCACAACACCCTATCGTTACCATATCAGGACTTTGTTCTTTGGCTCATGCAAACAATCATGCTCTCCAATGCCCTACCATTATCCAACCGCAAGTCATTCCTCATTCAGAACCAATCCCATCCAAATCTCAACCCATCCAATCCGTTGAAGACCAAGCTGTGTTCAAAACTGGTATTTTTCAACTCATTGAAAACCAAGGCCAAGAGAACCAACCAATCCGAGATGTTTTTGTTGAATCAATCATTTGTGATAAGTCAACCTGTGATAAATTGCCTATTGATCCTATATCTTTGTTGAGTCACTTCTTAATGATTATAACCGCCTTTGAAAAAATCATTATCTCGACCATGTGTCTGTTTTTCAAGAGTCTCCTATTGACAAACCAATCTTCAAAGAGTTGTCTTTTGACATTTTTCCCATCCTAGAGAAGTCCCACTCTGACAAACCAGTTCTTTTAGAGCCCATTATGCCATCATAGGTTGTTAATTGTCCAATACCAAATATCCAGCAAGCATCATTGTTAAAGAGTACCTATCAGATGAAGAATCAAAGTTAGAGTCGGATTCTATTCTTGAACCGACATCGGATTTAGCATCAGAATCAGAATCATTAGTCTCAACATTGGATTCAGAGTCTTTTGAGTCAGAATTAGATTCAGAAGAAGAATATGTTCATGGCTGTTACAACATTGGTTACTCATGCCTTGCAGATCAGTTTGAATACATTTGTGATCCTTCTACAGTTTTTGAGGAAGAGTACTTCAGCATCAACACAAGTTATCCTAGTATCTTCTACAAGGATTGTGCAGCCTCTCCCCATTCCATTACCATTTCACAGGTCATTACCATCAACCAAAATAGCCATATCATTGACATTCCATCTCCCACAAGTGTTGATTGGGATCGACAGAATCACACTTTGTTGAACTGCATCCATGGCGACATAGCAGTTGAAGAAGAGCAAGGAGGCCAAGACCACATTCATATAGCAGAAGAGCACTCTCCTAGTTAAACTTTTTTAGAGGCACTAAGGGACAATCAAAGTCAGAACTTAACATCTTCTACTGAAACTTTTTCAAAAATGCTAGACGAAAATCAAAGTCAAAATCTAATGTTCATTAGTGAAACCTTCCTGGAGGCGCTACAGGACAATCAAGACTTCATTGGTGAAAACCTCTTTGAGGCACCAATAGCTGAGCACAAAAGTTCTTCACTATTTGATGAAGATAAAATCAAAGATTAAATCAAAATAGCTTTCTATCTACAACCTGATTAGATGATAGCTACTCTCAAGATCAAACAACAGAAAAATTTGGTGGTCCTATTGAGAGAACAAGTCTTCAGCTTTGCCACAACCAACGTTATGTTGAATCTGGCATCAACATTACGTGTGATTGAAAGCCCTGATCTTCATTTGTTTCCCAACCGTTCGACATTCCATTATCATTTGTCATTCCATTTCACAATCAAACCTACCATCCATTATTTAACCTTGTTTACCATCCATGGTCGCACTTTCTTTTGTAGAGGTTACAAAGATACCTTGTCTCGATGTTTGAAGGAATTAGAATCAATGACCAACGAAGATCACAAAAGCATTCTTAGCAACCAAATCTGCAGGCTATTTTTGACAGAGCAGCTATTAAGACGAGGTGTGGGATAGCAATTAACATGATCGGGTATTCTGTTTGGATCATTTGTTGATTAAGACGTGCATTTCCCTATCAGTAGGAACAACAGAATAAAAAATAACACCCAGGCCAAAAACATGTACCATGCCATTGCCATTATTACATATCCATTTCTCATTATTGTAGATCCCAGCGATTTACCTCATCACTTGGGGGCAAACCCTCTTACTATTTTATATCATCCTATCATTCTATTCCTATCTAGACCAAAGCCTATTTTTAGTCATCCTACCCAATCGTGTTTTGATCTTGGTTCATTTGGTTTTTCTCGCACCTTTTTGTGAGGGGATTCTGATCAAGTTTCAACAATCAATCCAATTCGTGTTTACAATGACAGTCTATGAAAGTAGTGTGACAGTTGATCTGGCAAGGTATCTTTCATTTTTCATCCTGTATCATATTTATGTGAGCCTAATTATAACTGCCTATGGGCAAATCAATGTTTCACCCGTCTTGCTACTAATTATAATCGTCTATGGGCAAATTAATATCATTGACTTATGTCGTTCTATCCTAGTTATAACTGCGTATGGGCAAACTAGGGGCAACACTTGTTTACCATGCATTGTTGCATCACCTTACCATTACTGTTTTTATTTGACTGGTCATTTGCCAGATTTGAGAACTTGTTGGGACCTAGTTGGTTTTTCCTCACCTTTTGTGTGGATGGAATTATTGTGACTTGAGGTCATTTCAGGGTTGTGGGTCATGCTCAATTCATGTTGATGTCACCTCAGTCCCCCTTTTCATACACTCTCGCCGTTTTGCGAGCAGGTATCTTGTCATTCTCTAACGAGTTAAGATACTCTCAAAATTTCAAAAACATTCATAACATTTCAAAAAATTCAAAAATATTTGTCCTGTCTAATCTTAGTCAGTTATCCTCGATCTGCCTTACTGGGGCATTGTCATTGTTAGGATTCTTTCTTTTGCTTTTGTTTTCAGGCTTTTGGTTTGTTTGTTTATTTCAAGTTGTTAATTTGTTTGTTTTTCTATTTGTTTGTTTGCTTTTGGCACTGTTGTCTCGACTCAGTCTATATGTGTTCATTGGGTGATTCTTTGCGCACATTATTCTTGAGTTCATCCATATTCATCCATTAACATTGTCATCATGGTTTTTATCATTGGTGCATTGTTTTTTGAGTGTTTATTGGATTGGGAGTCAGTGTTTATGTATATATTGGTCAAGTCTTCATGGTGTTCTATCATGAAGCCTACCATCACATGCTACAACAAAAATCAGCTTCAAGGTCTACAATCAATAGAGATGCAGAAGTTTTTCCTTGGCACCTTGGCAAATCCTCCCACCCACCTTGATCAATATAACTCATTTGACCATTCTAGTTGTATCATTGCTAATCAGGATGAGCATCTCCTCGTTGGTAGGTACAACTGAATCATTTCTAATGATCAATCTTATTTCTCTATCCATCCCTTTCATCACTTTGCACCCACTCCTCTTTAATCTATATTCCAGGTTATATCCTTGAGTTATGCTTGCTAATCATCCCTAATTGGGGCACCATCAGTTTTAGCTAATCCAAGTCTCTGCTTAATGATTATAACCCCCTATGAGCAAATCATTATTTTGATTTTTATTCCTGATTATAACCGCCTTTGGGCAAATCAACATCCTTTTTACATCAATGCATGAAGCATTTTCTCAATTGGATTAATCTTAACCATGGGTTAATTCCACCTTTCTTGTTTCTTTTCGAGGGATCGTCCATCAACAAATGTGACGGCCACTCCCTTGAGGGGGCATCATCACAGGTTTCCCAAAGCCATTTGGAGCTTTGTTCTTCAATCATCTTCTTTTTGACATACACGTCATTTTTCATTCTTTGAGAAGACATTTATTTGCCTATGGTTTGCAACATCTTCCCAAACAGGGGCAAACTGTATACACCTAAAACTGGTCATCGATAACCTCCAATCAGGGTTTTGGCTAATTTCCATCCAAAATGCACAATTTGACCAAAAAACACTAAAACGCGTTAAATGATGTGAAACTGACATATTCAAGTGTCGATTTTAGTTAGGGTATTCTTAAATGGAGTAATGCAATTTATGGGCCAATTAACTTTGATCAGAGCATTTCGAGTCAAAATGTCAATTTTGCACCTAGGTGCTCTGAATTGCTTTTTTCTATCAAATCTCTTGCAAGAGACATGCATTTGTTATTTGTTGTTGGTAATATCCTAAATGGAATAACGGATCCAACAAATCTGACATTGCCTTCCAATTCCAATCCAGTCGAATTTTGGACTAATAACAAGGCATTCTGATCAATTTGTGCACAAAGTGCTTAATCATTTTTAAGAACTAATTAAATCAAATTAGGGTCTAATCAAGAATTCCATGGAAACTTGTTGAATAATTTATTTTTAGAAATGAATATTGAATTTTTGCATCATCAGGTGACCTCATTTCTTGGGAAGACATCCTTAGGCCATAAATGTCACAAATATCAGGATTCATGCCCTTCATGCCTCATCAATGCCTTCCATGATGCTCGCCATGCCTCTTAATTTCCCTTTCTTCCAATGTCATGATGAGGATTATTACAAACTTAATTCAAAAAAATTGAATTAATCCTCAACCACACATCTCAATCTTGAGATGGACGGTTCAGGTTGATCCTAGACATTCTCAAAAATATATAAATAAAGAGGCCATGAACATCATTTCTAAGACATGATTATGCAAAGTTATAATGCAAAATTGATTACAAAGTTTCAAGCAACTAGTGTTACCATGCCAAATTGATTCTAAGCCAAGCCAAGCTACAAGCCAAAGGTGTCAAGGAGAGATAGAGGTAGCCAAGCTTTCATTGCCAAGGACTTCATGAGCATAAAATCTAGCAAGCCACTACTACAAAGGCATTTGAAGCATCCAAGGAAGGTGAAGGGATTCTTGTGTTTTATTCCTTACTTTTTAGTTGTGTTTGTCATTTGTTTTTGTTAACTAAGCTCTCCCTAGTGTCTAGGCTTAGAGATATTATGCTATTAGTGTGTTTCTTTCATTTTGTTTTCATTTTGGAACTAACACCATACTAACCATCATCTCGAGTCAAATTCCTAGATCCACTTATGGCACGCCCGGTGGCATGTCATAATCCTTATGAATTTGTTTGCTTAAATCTTGTATCAACGTATCTGTTTCTGTTTTATGCATTTGTTTCAAAAGATGTTCCATAGATTTTTCCCCTGGATTGAATCTTCCACGGAGTTGCATTAAAACGTTTTATAGCTTGGAACTCTGAAGGCTAGTAGGATCAAGCTCTGATACCACTGAGATGTCCCTTTCTAGGTAATTTTATGAATTCTGGAATTTATTGTAATACTTTTTCAAACTGAAAAATTAAATAACTATATGCAAGATTGTTGTGCTAAAAGCAATAGAATTTTTTATTGCAATGGGATGCATACAAACTACTTATGATGATACAAACCAATCATTTACAATAATACAATGGAAAACCCTTATTTATATAGTAAAAAATCCAAGTCTTGTGATCAATAACCAATAGCATAACATATACAATATCCAAGACGAAGATATGGCAGCTCTTAGGGATACTAATGTTGTTTACCATGCACAACAGTCTTCAAAGTGCAACGATGGATGTGTTAATGTGCTACAACTGTTAGTAAGCAGGTATGGCAGACAGTAGAAGACAAAACAATAGCAAACAAATGATTTTTGATCCCTGAAAAGGTACAACTAACAAGGTACAACAATCCTTAATCAACAAATAACCCACACAATTCATTATATCTAACAGTAGGGTACAAATTACTGTAGCGACAATATGACAGATCTAAACAATAATAAACACCTTGAAATTCCTTTGTAAACTGATAGCAACCTTCACCAAACTGTAAACTAGTAATAACCTTGGTCTTTTCTATGCAAATGCCATCTCGGGGTGGAATCACCACGAAGGATAGGAGGGTTTTCATCCTAGGGCAGAAAGATGAACAAGCGTTTAATCTCAAGCAACTGGGGTTTGATAATAATTGGAATACCCTCCTTTTGCCTAAACCCTTTTTTTTTAGACAATATTGGGAAAATAAAATATTATTTTCTATTTTCTTTTTTTCCCAAAATATAATTCTAAGTGACTTAGGAACCTTTTAAAATAATATCACTTCGTACCCCATGCCTAGCGTCACTTTATAACATCACTTTAGGCCCCCTTTTAAAAACTATTGGATTTTAACTTTTAATTATTTAAAAAAAAAAAATATTTAAGTCGTCATTAATAAAGTCAACTTTTATTAAAGTGAGTACTGGACTTCATATTATTATTATATTATTTCTCTTACTTTTATCCCTTTAGCCTATGGGAAATGAAAATAGACTTCGGGTCCACCCCCGTTTAATTATTTCGAAAAAGGGGACATGACATTTCCATAGTTACTATCATTAGTGCTCACAAACCCTCATATTTACCTTATTTGTTGTCTCATACACTCTCTTATAGGAAAGAGATAAAATTGTGAGAAAATACTGTATATTCTTTTGAACAACTAACCAAAAGAATGCACTTTAATTTGTTCAAGGTTTTATCAAATACTATTAGGTGGTATGATTCTTAGCACTAGAAATGTACCCCTGGCTGGTTTGGATGGGTAATGTTATGTTTGCAAAAGTGATCAAACATATCAACCAAAGTCTATTGATTAGCCAAAGTAATGTACTATAATTTATTCAAGGTTTTATGAAATATCATTAGTTGGTATGTGTCGTCTTCCAAATAACAATCGCAAACAAAAATAGAATTTTAAAGCAAAATAAGCTAATAAATGGGAAAAATAGGGGCAAAATAGACAAGTGGTTTTAGAGCCTCAATCGATTTTTTTGCAGCTGCTACCAAAATGTCAAGGGGAGATTATCCAAGAAACAACTTAAAGTTTGTGACCAAGGACGAGATGAAGGGGTTATTTGCTGAATTTGCCAAGGAGGGTCGTTCCTTTGGAAAGCAACCGGAGTGCCTAGATCCGAGGTATTCAAACCATTAGAGCACTATTGAGTATGAGGAAGAGGAGTATATCAACCCTTGGGGAAATATTGATCAAGATACACCTGATGATGATGAGGAAGAAACAAAAAGATTGCATTGTCCCTCTTTTAACGCATAAATGAATATCCCAAAATATGACTTTGGAGGTGGGATGGAAGTCTGCACATGGATGAGCAACCCTAGACCATTCTTTTAGGTGCAAAAGATTAGAATGCAAGATGACAAGCTGAATGTGTCCCTACAACTTTTGGATGGTGCTGCCCACACATGGGGCAAGAGATGGGTTCTCTTAGATCCTGATGGGGATTGCTGATTTCGCTGATGCTTTGACTCAAAGCAGATTGCGACTAGGATGAGCCGGATGATACCCAATTAATGCACTTGTTTCAAAAATATATGTTCCCGGAGGGTACATGTACACGGAAAAAATTCAAGTTTTGGTGTCTAAGGCCAAGCTTTCTTTGAATTTGGTGCAGAACTATATTTCCACCATGTGGGCGGATATTCAAATAGAGGCAAAAAAGGGCTACTATTGTCTAGAAGAGGAAAAAAACATATTGATCCCTAAAAAAGAAAATGGTGGGAACTACTACTCAAAAGTTGTTTACTTTTGATAGGAAATCCACAGATGAGGGAAAATCTGTCTTCATTGTTTAAAACCCTTGGCCGTTAGCTTGCCTCATTTCCATTGTTGTAAACCTCTATTGTAAGTGTTCTCAACCATGGAGCAATGGCCATTGTATGCAATACTAATTTCTAAAAAATGGTGGAACATGTGTGACCGTATGAGCTAGAGTCAAATTCTAATAATGAGGACATCACCGAGCAAGCTAATGTAGAGTATGAACTAGAAACATGGGAACCATCAATGTAACTTTCTATAGTAAAAACAATAAAAAGAAGGGAACCATTTGTCTACTGTAGTAGAAACAAGGGAACCATTAGTGTCGTTGCAATGATAGGGTTGGTTTGTCTAGACACCTTTAAGTTCTTTGCTCATATCAAGAAAGTCAGGTTTTGGTCATGGTTGATCCAGGAAGTACACTTAATATTTTGGATGAGAAATAAGTCCATGGTTTGGGTTTCCATTTAGACTCTTCTAAGAGTTTTCCCATTCAGTTTACAGGTTTTGAAGCATTCAATGCCTAGGAGTAGTGCATAATGTGGAAATTTTAGCGGTAGATTATGTTCTCAAAGATAAATTCTATGTTCTTCATATTGTGGGGGGGGTGGATGTTGTTTTAGGGGTCCAATGGTTATACTCGCTAGGAACGTACTCTACCAATCATCAGGGTAAATTCTTGACATTTATGCAAGGAGATTGTGAGTGTAATATCAAGTCCTTGTCTTTGAGCAAAATCAAAATTTGTTGATTCCAGTCAAGTGAACAAAATTCTGAAAAAGGGGCATTTAGGGTTTATGGCTCACCTTTATTGTATGGATGTAGACTCTTTTGTCCCACATGAACATGCTCTAGGTACTTTTGAGAAGTTGTGCAAATATAAGGCAATTTTCGAAGATATACTAACGATCCTTCCTCTTGACATGGAATTGCAACACATTATTGAGCTTGACCCTATTAAGTGTGTCCAATTGTGGTACACCCTTATAAAAACGAGCATTTTCCGAAACCTGAGATAGAAAAAATCGTAAGAGAACTCTTGGAGGCTGGTCTCATTGTCCCTAGTAAGAGCTCGTATATTGCTCTAGTGGTACCAACTAGGAAAAGGGATTGGTCACATAGACTCTGTATTCATTGCAGTGTCGTAAACAAAATTACAATAAAAAATAAATTTCATATGCCAAGGATTGATGATCTGCTTGATGAGTTGCATGGGGTGGAGTATTTATCAAAGTTCTGTGCCATTGAATATGATGCTTTTAGATGTGGACATGGTGCAATACTTTCTCAAGATGACCATCACATTGCATTTTGTTGGCCTTTTTCTTGTCACCCTTTCAGTCCTATGTAGACTTGACTACACTCGACATATAAGACACTCCATTGACATATCACTTGAGCCAAAGACTCAAGCCTTCATAGGAGGCGCAATGAGAGATCACCAAGGCCCCTATTATTAGAAAGGCATATAAAGATCGTGAATGTGCATAACAAATCATTTATACCCTAACCAAACTATAACAACAATAAACAACGAGATAACATATACATAAAACAAGTATTCCTTCCACAATCAACATACAACAAATTATATCAATCATTACTGTTGACGTTGTGGATTGCATCCTTTGAAAGGAAACTTAGCTCTTTTCTTCCACGTGGCACAATGGAGACATTGCTCTTGCTGTGGGTAGCAAAACTGAGGAGTGAATCTCTAGATTAGGGGCTAGCTCTCCTTGATGCACCTTAAAGTCCTGAATTTCTACTACTAACAATGTGGGGGGTGAAAAGAGAGAAGGATGTTATTAAAACAGAAATTAATTGAAATGGTGATGCACCAAAATTGATTGATCTACTCATCTTTTATCTACGCTTTGTTACTAAAAGGAGCGAACAAACACTTCATTTGAACAAGAGACTAGATTGCATCAATGTTTTAACAAGGGGTTTGATGGAGGTATAATGAAGAAGAACTTACCATAGGTGCTCTAGAGGCACACTGTTGATTGGTTGCTCCCCTGCACCTATACTTCAACCTGGATGCTTCTTGTTAACCTGCAAGAGAAGATCTTGGATACACTAGATACACTGGCATCGACTTATGAAAGCATTAAAATAAATGACTAAACATAAGGCAATACACAGACATGCAAAAGTGT
The DNA here is from genome assembly GCA_037957365.1 of Torreya grandis. Classification (NCBI taxonomy): domain Eukaryota; kingdom Viridiplantae; phylum Streptophyta; class Pinopsida; order Cupressales; family Taxaceae; genus Torreya; species Torreya grandis. The sequence goes on along the minus strand of JARHVA010005459.1, from coordinate 336,673 downwards.
AAAGAATTAGATGGAGGTAAAACACTTTTTTTGAGTAAAGACAAATTTTGTCAAGGCTTTGCCATACAAAAATGAGAGATTTTTTCAAAGCTGAGAGGTTACAATATATATAGAAATTGGAGAGAGACCTTTGATCCTTTAAAGAACAGGCGGTCCATACTGCATTAAACACTTCGGCAAGAGGAATTCGCCCCTGCTGCTGTCATCTTCCCATAAATGCACCTGTAAGAGCCATGCTGTAGGTGTCCCAGATATTGACTTTGCTACCCAAGCTGCATTAAACACTCCTGCTAAAGCATGGGTCGCTTTGCTCCTTGACCAACAAGGCCACCTCTCACCACGTTTTGGGCTATGCCTTTTCCTTGAATGCTCCCGTAACTCCCCTTAATGGCTATTCATTAATGTCAAACACAAGGAAAAATGGGCCGTCTTCTTGAAAGCTCGCACAGCTCTCTTAATGGCTATTCGTGGATACTATTCCATTTGCAAGCATTTACTTCTCCTGCTGACGCCTCCTGTGCCACCTGGATTACTCTGTTTCGTTCATGCGTTTGGTTGGCTGTCACCTGGAACGTTTCGAATGTTTGTCTTATATGTGCGTGGCTATGTTCTAAGCCATGCTCTCTCTCTCTTCTCTTTTCTCGTTATTTCTTGTCTTTTCTTGATCGTTCAAGCTCTTGGGGGCTATCTTTTCTCCTTCGGGCTCCTTTCTCGATGGTTTGCTAAATCTTGCTTCGGGCTTCTTGGCCTTTCTAATTTCTTTGGGCGAAATGCCTGAAGGAATTCCCTTCATTATGCTCGTTGCTTTGACTCCCGCCTTTGATGATACTTAGGGCTTGCACTCTTGGATTCTTTCGGACATTTTGTCTGAAAGAATTGTTCTTTGGCCTTCCTCCGACGGCTAGCCCATCTTCTTAAATTTGACGTTCATGGGCCCGTCATCAAACATTTGAAAATCAACGGCTATCTTATCACCATAAAATTGACGTCCATGGGCTTGTCACCATTTGAAAACTAACGGCTCTTTTGCTACCTTCAATATGATGTTCGCGGCCCTGTCACCAGACATTTGAACTCCAACGACTAGCTTATTACCTTAAAATTGATGTTCTCGAGCCCGTCACTATCTTTCAGTGATTTTCTCAGCCTTTTGTAAACGGACTTTTCCGAAGGGAAAGTGACCCTTTGAAAAAATGGGAAGGTCCTCTTTTGATGGCCAAGTGTCCTCCGAAAGGGCACCTACCCTTTGGGTTTTTGTCTTGCTGAATTTCTTCGCACAAAATGTCCGAAGGAATTCCTTCGAACATTTTGTCCAAAGGAATTCGTGCCTTTGAATTTCTTTTTTGGATTTCCTTGGTGAATTTCTTTGGATAATGTCTGAAGGAATTCCTTCGCGGACATTTTGTCCGAAGAAATTCGTTCCTTGAGTTCCTTTGTTGAATCTTCATTAGACATTTTGTTCGAAAAAATTCATTCTTCAAGGTTCTTCGTGGATTTTCTTTGGACATTTTGTCTGAAGAAATTCATTCTTCAACTTGTCACTTTTTTCGAAGGAAATCCTTCTTTACGGCTTTCTGGCCTGGCCTTTGTAGATGGACCTTTTGCCCTTCGCAAGGGCACTTTGGGTCCAAGGTTGCCCTTCAAAGCTCCTTGAAAAGTTCCATTTGTCGCTTTCCTGCCCTTCGCAAGGGTATTTTGGGCTTTGAGTAGTCTTTCGAACGAATTCGCAAAGGCCCTATTTGGCACCCGACTGCGCTCCGCAAGGGTACTTGACTCTCGGAGTTTTTGTAAAAGACTTTTGCCCCTTTGAAACTGGCCCATTTTGTCGATAAAAGGCTTGTCTGGGGTAATTTGTTTTCCCTGCTAAACATCTAAAATTGAAATGAGTTCCAAATCAACCCAAATACTTGCAAGACTCAAAACACTTGCTTTTTTATAGAAACGGCCCTGTTACAGAGGAAAACCCAAAAGATTGCAGTGGGGTGAACTCATCAGAAACTGGCTAACAAGCTCTGCAAAGGAAGGAAAAAGAAGGGGTGCTCAATTTTGGTCTGCAGGACCAAAATTTATTAACACATTTGGCGATTCACAGGGGAAGCATACCTGTTATTCTTAAGAAAGCTAGTGGCTTAAAGGTCCATTGGGCATGGAGTCAGGATACAGCGTGAAAGGCTGGTAATAACCTTGAAAAACTTAAGAACCAATAAAGATTTTACCCCAAATGGTAAAGAAAACACACACAAGGCTAAAAAACTACAAACATGCATAAAAGCACTTAAGGAAAACGAGGAAAAAACAGGGAAACTATGTACATAATAAGAGAAGGTTAGTGAGAATGTTTAAGATATATCCCATTGATTGGGATATGCAGTTCTTCACCATTCAACCTGGAGAGTTGGAATGCATTATGTTGTTTGCATTGGGTGATGACATGGACCACTCCACAAGGCATCAAATTTCGTGTGCTTTCTAGGTTTACCTCGGTCTTCATCCCATTTCAAGACAATGTCACCTTCTGAGAAGTCCTTTGATGAAAATTTCTTGTCAAAATGTTTCTTTGTTTGCTGCTGGCGGCTGGTCATGGAAACCATGGCTTGGTCTCTTGCCTCTTGAAGCTCCATTAATTCACAAAATCTGACCTCCACGCTGTCGCTCTCCTCCAATTGCAGCTGATGGGCAAGATCTAAGACTGGTAATTCAAGTGAAATAAGAAGTCTGGCTTCCCTTCCATACATAAGTGTGTATGGTGAATTACCAACCGCCTTTTTTGGAGTGATTCTGTCTGCCCACAAGGCTATTTTTAGCTTGGCATGCCAAGTCCTTTGATTTTCCTTCATTGTCCTTTTAATGATTCTGATTAGATTCTTATTGGTGGACTTAGCCAACCCATTCCCTGCTGGGTAGTAATTGGAGGATGTACTGAGATAGATGCCGTATTCTAATGCTCACTCGCTTGTCTTGGTTCCTAATTAAGCCAATGCGTTGTCCGAAATGATTGTAGCTAGGACTTCAAATCTCGTCAAAAGGCCTTCATAGAAATCTAGGACTGCACTCTCGTTGGGCTTCTTCAAAGTGACGACTTTTACCCATCTCGTGAAATAATTTGTAGCGGTCAAGATCCACTTGTGGCTAGCACTAAGAGGGTTGATCATCCCTATGAAGTCCAAACTCCATTGCATGAATGGCTGTTCCACTTGAATAGGTTGCAGAGGCATAGCAACTAGCGGCTATTTTCCATCAAAGATAACACATTTCTGGCGTTTCCTCACCCAAGCATGAGTGTCTCTGAATAAGGTGGGCCAAAAGTAGCCAGACCTATTAATCTTTGCCGCTGTAGCCTTGGGGGCAAAGTGACCACCAACGGGTCCGTCATGAAATTCGGACAGTACCCTGTCAACCTGATTTGAATCGATGCATCTCAAGAGGACCCCTGAAAAGTCCTTTCTAAACAACACTCCATCAACCAGGACATAATGAAGAGATTGAACCTTGAAATATCTCCTCTTAGTTCTATCAAGGCCTTGCGGACACTCACTAGTTCGAAGGAAATAAACCATGTCTTTTACCCAGTTCTTCATGATTGCAGGCACTTCTGTTGTAGCTTCATCATGGAGTATCAAAATGCCCTCCGTCGGCTCTTTGAAGTCTGTAGCGAGGTGTTCGCACAACCCTCTTCCCCTTACCAGCTTGGTGGTCTTGATCTCCACATGATACTCCATTACCTTGGTGATCCACCTTGCCCTTTTTTCATTCAAGTCATGGCTCAGCAAGAAGTCCTTTACACTAGGATGTGGCACCATGATGTGAATCTTGCTATTAGATAACATATGTCTGAATTTATTCAAGCTTCGTATGACTGCAAGTGCTTGCTTCTCAACATATGTGTACCTAACCTCATAGCCCTCTAAGCCCTGGCTAAAAAATGAGAGAGGCTGTTCCAAATTTTGACTATTCGCTTGAGTGAGCATAGCAGAGATTACCTCTTCATTGCCAAAGGTGTAGAGATCGAAGCTCTCTCTCCTCGTTTCTGTCCATGTGAACGTCTCGTCCTTCCTCAACATGGAAGTTAGTGGCTTGACCAGTTCAACAAAATTAGGGATGAATCTCCTAATAAAGTTTATTTTGCTAAAGAAGCTTTGCAGACCCTTTTTGTGTTTAGGCAAGGACATTGCTAAGATGGCGTGCACTCTTTTCGAATTAATGGTCAAGCCCTCTTTTGAAACGACATGACCCAGGAGTTTGCCTTCATGGACAACAAACACACATTTCTTAGGGTTGAGAGAGATGCCGAACTCTCTACACCTCTCGAAGATTTGCCTTAGGTGTTTTAGATGTTGCCTTGCCTCCTTGGAGAAAATTGTCACATCATCAAGATAAACCAGGGCAATGTCATTTATCAAACCTTGGAAAGCCATATCCATAGTTCATTGAAAGGTAGCTCCAGCATTTGACAGTCCGAATGACATCTCCCTGTAGGCGAAAGTTTCCCACTTGGTGGTGAACGCTGTCTTGTACTGGTTGCAATCTTGCACCAGAATTTGATTGTATCCAGAGTACCTATCTAAGATAAAAAATCGTTCACTGTCTGTCACCATCTGGAGAATCTGTTCCATACTTGGGAGGGGATAGTGATCTCTTAATGAGACTCTATTTAGGGCTCTGAAATCAACACAATCTGATCTCCCCATTCTTCCTAACGGGGACCAAATTGACCAGCGAAGAAGAGTGTTTGATAGGAAAAATGATCCTGGACTCAATCAGCTTGGTGAGTTCCTTATTCATGAGAGGCTCAATCCTTGGGTTGATTGGTCTCTGTTTTTGCTTGATGGGTTTGGCACCTTCTTCTAGTTCAATGATGTGTTGGGCCAAGCTTGGATCAAACCCCTTTAAATCGCCATATTCTCAAGCAAAAACATCGGCAAACTCTTGGCATAACAAAATGAAAGAATGCCTTTCCTCATTTGTACATACCTTCCCAAGTGCAAGCAACTTATCCTTGAATATTTCTACCCTCTCGTAATTCTCTTTCTTGGTTGACATGCTTGTTTTGTCGCTCTTGAATTGGTCATCGTCATTGAAGATGCTCTCAAGAGTGACCAAACCTTTAGGAAGTCTATTGGTTTTCAGCGGAATGATCTGCTCTTCATATTGTTGCTGCAGCTTGGATTGATTCCTAGAAGCGAACTCAACTTCCTCCTGTAAGAAAAGTGCTATTTGTTGGTCGCTGTCGAAACTTGCCAATTGATGACATTGTCTGGTACGGAGGGTCTTACTATCACTTTTAAATGGTGTTGATTTCTGTTCTGACTTATTCCCTTGGGAATGTCAAACTGAGCACCAACTGCTGCTAGTCTATTTGCATGCTTGTTTTGTTCTCTTGGGATGGAAATGATGCTGAAAGCAGTGAAGCTTTTCATTAGGTCCCACACCATGTGCTTGTAAGACTTGAGCAAGGAATTCTTGGTCGAGTTTTGACCTCTCACCTGGTTTACAATTAACTCGCTATCTCCAAAAACTTGCAATTCTTTGATTCCTCTTTTTCTTGCTCACTCTAAACCATGAACAAGAGATTCATATTCTGCTACGTTGCAAGTGCAGGAGAATTGAAACCTGAAAGTTGAAAAGTATTTTTTCTTTGAAGGTGAAACCAACATTGCTCCACCACCAGATTCTAACTTGCTTCTAGATCCGTCGAATAAAAGTTGCCACAAACCACAACTCTCTTGATTTGCCTTCAAATTTGGCATGAGAGTACCTTTTTCATGCATGCAGTAAACTCCAAGACCTGCCTCTTCAATGAACTTCGAAGGATCATGTTCAAAGTTGTCATATCCCCATTCGTCTAGGAGCAGGTCAACAACTCCTTCAAGAGAAGATGGTGGGGATTGGTCTGCCTGAAGTTTTTCATCAATGACGGCATAGCTGACATTTGCTGCCTTGGGCGAGTATGGCTCCAGGCGATCTTTATGGATAGGCTCCGACTCAATCTTTACTTTGGTTCCATATTTGGTCTTATAGACCATGTAAGACCAATTTGCTGCTATCTTGGACGTGAAATCCCTGGATAAGCAAAGAGCGAAGTAAGGGGGAACATCCGCTACTACCACGTCATGGGGAACGAAGAAGGTTGGACAGACATGGAGAGTTAGATTCAAGCCTACCACTCCCAATGTCTTGGCTGGTGATCCATCTAACTGTAGAACTCCCTTGGTCATTTGCTCATATTTGAGTCTTAGCTTGTCAGCTATGCATTTGGGCATTATTGAGGTGCTTGCTTCACTATCAATGATGCAATTGTGGACCAAGAAATCTCCAATAATTAAGGATAAATAGAAAGGAGGGACTTTTTCATCTTTCTTTGCTTGACCTCCCATGGGAGGAGCCCCATTCACAATGAACACATTATCAACGTTTGCTGGGACAGCTTGCTCACTCAGCGCATGTAATTCCTTTTGGAGTATATCCTTTTGCCCTGGCATTGCTAAGGAATCCGACAATCAGATGTTCATGTGCAACTTATTCATTTGGTCCACCACATTGATTGGAGGATTGCTCCCTTTTGAGTTCTCCTTGGCGGCAATTGCAACTTGAGGTGCAACTCGAGGAGTTGAAGCTGCAACTCGTTGTCTGTAATTGGGAAATTTCTGGTTTACTTGTGATGAAAAAGATGCCGATGCTTGAGTAGCTGCTTGAGCTTCCTCCATAGCTCTCTTCTTGGACCTGGTGTTGGATGCAACGCAATCCCCTGATTATTTGCAGTCCCCACATAATTGACTGACTGCATAGAACTCCCCTTATAAGTGGTTCATAAGAGTGGAATCAGATTGAGCTTGCTTGCTGTTCGTCTCAGATTGTGTTGACGCCTCAAAACATGGAAATTGGGCTGTCTGATCACCTTGTGTGTGCATACATTGATTTGGTAGCTCATTGGTATAAGCAACCTGTTCTTGACCATGCCGCAGGGGTGGATAATTACGCTGTACCTGTACCAAATTATTATGAGTGGGGACAAGAGCCTTGGACGATGAAGGGGCATTTGGATTGTAACTTTGATAAGGCCTGACTTGAGTAATCTGACCTTGCCTTTGATTATAATTCTGAAAAGGAGGTCTATTCGTCTGCCTGAATTGCTGGTATCCTTGATTCGATCGATAACTCTGAGCTTGCTGTCTCTTGAGGGCAACTAATTCGTTGGTAACACTTTGTAGTAGGCTCTTAACCTCGTGGAGGTCATTTACAGGGGTAGTAGCCGGCTTTTCTACACTAGGCAGAGGAGCTAAAGTGGTGTAGCAGGTTGAATTGAGCGCTACAAATCAGGAAAGAGTGGCATATGGGGTCTAGGGGCTATCTTTCCTGCTTGCACCAAACAATTTTCGGCAGCTATGGCTATTTCATAAGCAGTAGGTAAAACTTGTCCACCCATGCACTGTATCATGACAACAATGTCGCTATTCAAGGCCTTTAAGCAATATAGGAAAGCATAGCTTGGGGTTGGCCTCACTAGAATGGGGATTTTGTCCCAAGTCTTTTGGAACCTAGTGTTAAAATCTTGCATAAATTCATGCGGAACTCTTTTCATAGTGGTCAATTGCTCAGCTAGAGACAGATAGCCACTCTTCTCTCCAAACCTATTTGTTAGGAGGGTGCCTAATTTGTTTCATGAGCCATTTGAATTCATAGGCAAGGTCCCATACCAGTCCAAAACTTTACCTTTAAAGGACAAGGCCAATACCCTGATGGCTACGTTTTCTTCAGTGACATTATGGATATTGTAAAGGTTGGCTATGTTTCTGATATGCTCAATAGCGGTGATTGGCCCCTCTCCACTAAAGGGAGAAACACTCTTAAGGGCTGTCCCTGGAATTGGGTCATACTGCAGAAGGTTCAAAGGACTCTGACCATTGAAGGCCACAAAAGGCAAAGCCATCGCTGAGACAGGGTTCAACTGGGGTCTCCTTGTGTAGGTGTATTTTATGGCAGGTCTGGCAAACTAGTTTGCTGTGTAAGGATGAGTCGTTGCAAACCTTAGCCTCTTTATTGAGTTTAAAGGCAGCTCAACAAACTCGAAAGGAACACCCTTAGAAGATCTTGTGGTGACCTTAGGCATGGGATGCCAGGTTGATCACTAACCAGAGATTGAGTTCTTAAAATGGAGTCATCAGATGCTGGATTATAGTTCTTTGCTTTGGACTTTTTACAATAACAGGACTAGCACCAATCTTGAAACTTCATAGGATGTAAAATTTGTCCCACCGGGCGTGCCAAAAACTGTTGACGCTGTGGATTGCACCCTTTGAAAGGAAACTTAGCTCCTTTCTTCCACGCGACACAATGAAGACATTCCTCTTGCTGTGTGTAGCAAAACTGAGGACTGAATCTCTAGATTAGGGGCTAGCTCCCCTTAATGCACCTTAAAGTCTTGAATTTCTACTACTAACAATGGGGGGGGGGGAAAGAAAGAAGGATGCTATTAAAACAAAAATTCACTGAAATGGTGATGCACCAAAATTGATTGATCTACTCATCTTTTATCTACGTTTTGTTACCAAAAGGAGCGAACATACACTTCATTTGAACAAGAGACTAGACTGCATCAATGTTTTAACAAGGAGTTTGATAGAAGTATAATGAAGAACCTACTATAGGTGCTATAGAGGCACCCTGTTGGATGGTTGCTCACTTGCACCTATACTTCAACTTGGACGCTTCTTGTTAACCTGCAGAAGAAGATTTTGGATACACTAGATACACTGGCATCGACCTATGAAAGCATTAAAATAAATGACTAAACATATGGCAATACACAGACATATGCAAAAGTGTAAAGAATCAGATGGAGGTAAAATGCTTCTTTTGATTAAAGGCAAATTTTGTCAGGGCTTCGCCATACAAAAATGAGAGATTTTTTCAACGTTGAGAGGTTACAATATATATAGAAATTGGAGAAAGACCTTTGACCCTTTCAAGAACAAGCAACCCGTACTGCATTAAACACCTCGGCAAGAGGAATTCGCCCATGCTGCTGTCATCTTCCCATAAATTTCCTTGTAAGAGCCATGTTGTAGGTGTCCCAAATAGACTTTGCTACCCAAGCTGCATTAAACACTCCTGCTAAAGCATGGGTCACTTTGCTCCTTGAACGACAAGGCCGCCTCACCACGTTTTAGGCTATGCCTTTTCCCTGAATGCTTTCATAACTCCCCTTAATGGCTATTCATTAATGTCAAATACAAGGAAAAACGGGCCATCTTCTTGAAAGCTCGCGCAACCCTCTTAATGGCTATTCGTGGATACTATTCCATCTGTAAGCATTTACTTCTCCTACCGACGCCTCCTGTGGCACTTGGACTAGTCTGGTTCGTTCCTGTGTTTGGTTGGTTGTGTCATCTGGAATGTTTCGAATGTTTGTCTTATATGTGCGTGGCTATGTTCTAAGCCATGCTCTCTCTCTCTTCTCTTTTCTCGTTATTTCTTGTCTTTTCCTGATAGTTCGGGCTCTTGGGGGCTATCTTTTTTCCTTTCAGGCTCCTTTCTCGGCGGTTTGTTGAATCTTGCTTCGGGCTTCTTGGCCTTTCTAATTTCTTTGGGCGAAATGCTCGAAGGAATTCCCTTCATTATGCTCGCCGCTTTGACGCCCACCTTTGATGACACTTAGGGCCCGCGCTCTTGGATTCTTTCGGACATTTTGTCCGAAAGAATTGTTCTTTGGCCTTGCTCCGACGGCTAGCCCATCTTCTTAAATTTGTCGTTCATAGGCATGTCATCAAACATTTGAAAATCAACGGCTATCTTATCACCATAAAATTGACGTCCACGGCGCTGTCACCATTTGAAAACTAATGGCTCTTTCGCTACCTTGAATTGATGTTCGTGGCCCTGTCACCAGACATTTGAACTCCAACGACTAGCTTATTACATTAAAATTGACGTTCTCGAGCCCGTCACTATCTTTCAGCAATTTTCTCGGCCTTTTGTAAGCGGACTTTTCTGAGGGGAAAGTGACCCTTCGGAAAAATTGGAAGGTCCTCTTTTGATGGCCAAGTGTCCTTTGAAAGGGCACCTACCCTTCGGATTTTTTGTCTTGTCGAATTTCTTCGAACAAAATGTTCGAAGGAATTCCTTCGGACATTTTGTCCAAAGGAATTCGTGCCTTTGAATTTCTTTTTTGGATTTCCTTGGTGAATTTTTTCGGACAAAATGTCCGAAGGAATTCCTTCAGACATTTTGTCCGAGGAAATTCGTTCCTTAAGTTGCTTCGTTGAATCTTCTTTGGACATTTTGTCTGAAGAAATTCATTGTTCAGGCTTATTTGTGGATTTTCTTTGGACATTTTGTCTGAAGAAATTCATTCTTCAACTTGTCACTTTTTCCGAAGGAAATCCTTCTTTATGGCTTTCTGGCTTGGCCTTTGCAAATTGACCTTCTTCCCTCCGCAAGGGCACTTTGGGTCCAAGGTTGCCCTTCGGAGCTCCTTGAAAAGTCCCATTTGTCACTTTCCTACCCTCCACAAGGGTATTTTGGGCTTTGAGTAGTCTTTCATAGGAATTTGCAAAGGACCTGTTTGGCACCCGACTGCCCTCCGCAAGGGTACCCGACTCTCGGAGCTTTTGCAAAAGATTTTTGCCCCTTTGAAACTGGCCTATTTTGCCGATAAAAGGCTTGTCTGGGGTAATATGTTTGCCCTGCGAAACATCTAGAATCGAAATGAGTTCCAAATCAACCCAAATACTTGCAAGACTCAAAACACCTATTTTTTTATAAAAACGGGCCTGTTATAGAGGAAAACCCAAAAGATTGCAGTGGGGTGAACTCATTAGAAACTTGCTAACAGGCCCTGCAAAGGAAGGGAAAAGAGGGGGTGCTCAATTTTGGTCTGCAGGACCAAAATTGATCAACAATTACAATGACTCTATGATAGAACATGAGTAAGTTTATCACCATACAAAATACTACAATGTCTTTCAAAGACTCAATATTCTTTGATCTCCAAAACATGTGCTTGCTTTGCAAAATGTGTAGCAATTGGTGTTTGCAAATGTGTAGCACAATTGAAGGTCCAGATTAAGCGGTTAAGGGATCTATTTAAAATTTCCCTGGACCCTCTTCCTCTGTTAGTTGTTGCCTAGTTGGAACCACCTATCAATCTTCTAGAAGGGTCTAGAAGAATCCTTAGGCTTCATTACTGTGTGTATAATCAGTATTGATTCCTGATTATCTGCATTGTTCCTTAGTTCTCATTATGCCACCTGGGATCTTGCACAACTTTGTCTTCAGTGGGGACCTTGCACAAAGATGTATAAACTTGAGATCATTCTACAAATTGCTAGGTACTAAGAGTGATTTTGCGAGTCTCACCTTTACATTCCTAGACATTCGATTCTTGTCAAAGTAGCCTCATGTGCATACTTTGGGTCAACACATTTAAAAGCAAAAAATTAAATGACACAAAATGAAAGTTTTGCAGTCTTTATAACATCCAATCTAGCTTGGATTCCTCTCAACATCTATGCCAAGTCTGCTACACTTGGTGCCCTTACTCCTCTTGCATAGGGTGCTCCTCTATTTGCCATTCTATTCCTCACAACTCTCAATAAAAACAATGCAAGACTTTTTCACAACCTACAACCAACTCAACTAGAGCCTCACACATTCAACCAAGTAACACACAACCTTGCTCTAATACCAGTTGATGCAGACGGGAAAGAGGGGTCCAAGTAAATGGCAGCCTTATTTTTCAACATAGACTGACTCACTCTCAAATGGACACAATTTTATATGCAATACTCAGGCTTGGAATCAAACATACATTTTTCTTGGAATCTAACATACATTCTGTATGCTTTGAATCACAGTTTTATAGAGTTTTGATACACATGCACTTACACTTGCTTGCTTACTGAAACATAACATGAAGAAGAAACATCCCAGCTCAATCCCTCTATGGAATTATTTCCCTCTATTTTGTTCCAGAGACACACATCCTCTAGCAAACTTCTCTTCTTCTCTCCTTTTCCCCACTGAAGCTAACCAACTTATTGATTCTCTGCAACTCTTGCAAATTGATCCGCATCTCCTCTGAATACATTTGACTCTTGGAGTACGTATTCGAACTCCCAAGCATCTTGAAAATACTCAGCAATTGACAATTCATTATTTTGGGTAGTTACTCTCTTTTTGTATTCACCGGGGGTGGAACTACCGTTTGACGCAGAGTGGTGGTTGCAAAACCACTCCTTAATGCAAACCAATGGCTACGAAACCACCACTTAAACTTGTAAAACAATTACAACGGTTTCATCACCAGGAAAAGTCATGCAACTTCTGGATGCCATATATTTTGCATATGAACTCAAAAAGAGATGTCTTTTTTTTTGAAGTGCACAACTTTGTGAGGAGAATCCAAATATCAAACCAAATTCTACTTTGGAGGTATTACCCATGACCTTTTGTCCTTTGCACCAAAACATATCATTTTTAGGTCATCAACGGTCATAGCTGCTCTTGGAGTCCTATTAACAATTTATCCACTCCACTGAGTTTGATGTTGTACATGACCCCACCCCAGGATGAAACATTGTTAGCACATTGACAAGTTTACCCCGACACACTACCCATATCTTTGGTTGATTCAAGTTTGCTAGTTGACCCAAATGCTCCTGTATCATACACCTTGGGTAAATAAAATTATTTATGAGCTTCTGTTCATGAACCTTGCACGAGCTCTTCCACTGTTTTTCCACACTTGTAAATCTTGGATGCACTCAACCAAGTTGCATCTTCAAGATCTCTATCTTTCCATTTGATCAAATACTCTTTGTACTCGTTACCTCATTGTCTTCTTGATGATTTTGGAACCTATCATCATCTCTATTTCTTCCCTTTCCTTCTCAAGCATCTTCTGTCTCCAATCCACAATTGAGGAATCTGAGTGTACATCTTCATCACTCACTTGTCCCTTATGGGAAGGGTGCAAATTTGCTATATCGAAGATCGGTGAGATATCAATCCTCTCTGGTAGCTTTATCTTGTTGGCATTTGCTGCAAAATTTCAAAGAATTTTACATGGTCCAGTCTTCTTTCACTTGACCTTGTTATACATTTCTTTTGGGAACCGTTCTTTTTGTAAATGAGTCAAAATGAAGTTATTTACTTGGAATTCTTGTTATCTTCTCTTCAAATCTGCACATTGTTTGTAATCTATGATGCTCTTTTCCAACTTCTCCTTCACTTCCCTATGCACCTCATGCATATATGCTGCATAATTTTTCTGCGCCAACACCACTTCTACTCATACCAACTATATCTATCAACTCACCAACGCCTCTAGGGCTGCAACCTACACAATCTGAAAATGACTCTTGGCTGTACTTGTATTGATTGAGTTGTTAACAAATGTAGCTTGTGCCAAAATCATATCCTTCTATTTGGGCTTGTCACCTACCAAACATCTCAACAAATTACGGAGGCTTCTATTCACTACATCCATTTGCCCATCCGTTAGTGCATGAGAGGCTGAATTGAAACTCAACCTTGTTCCTAACTTTCTCCACAAAGTTATCCAAAAATTATCAACAAACTTCATGTATATTTCCAAAACTACGCTCTTTGGCAATCAGTGCAGCCGTAGTACTTTTTTGAAAAACAAATTAGTAATGTTTGCAACATCACTTGTCTTCTTACATGCTGTGAAGTGTGCCATCTTAGAACATCCATCAACAACAAAAACAAAAATTGAATAATTACCTCTTTGTATCCTTGGCAACCCAAGAACAAAATCTATTCTTATGTCTTGCCATGGTCTATTTGGTATTCGCAATGGCTGATACAAACTTGCATTCTAACTTTTGCCCGTAGCATGTTGGAAGAGTCTACACTCTTGCACAATTTTGTTTCACATCCACACTCATCCTTGACGAATCGTAACTCTCACTCAAATGTGCCAATGTTTTATCTATTCTAAAATGGCCAGCTAGTCCTCCACTATGCTTTTTTTTATCAAATTTTCCCACATTGATCAATGAGGTATGTAAAACTATTGTCTTTCGAACAACAAACCATGTTGCAAAAAGAATTCCAGCCATGGAGTTCTCTCCATGCTAGTTGGATTCTTGCCTGTTGCCCATGTGTCTCTAAAATCCAAATCCTCTTTATACAAATCCCTCATCGAGTCAAACCCAACTACGTCCACTCTCATCTCATTCAACACAAGACACCTACTCGATGCATCTATAACTCTATTTGACTTACTTCTATGCTTCAAAACAAATCAATAACTTTGAAGAAATGCAACCCATTTCATATGCATTTGGTTCAACTTGCCTTGGTTGTTTATGAACTGCAGTGCTTGATGCTCTGTATACAAAATGAACTCCTTGAGCAATATAAGCTATCAAGGATGACACTATTGTTGATGGGAGAGATGAAATACATAGCAACTGATATAGGAAAAATGTGTGAGACAAAACACACACACACATGAAGGTAGACAACGCTGAAACAACAAACCCCTTATGGCACTTTATAAATCAGTGCGAGTACAATATACATTAAAAAAAAACCTAAAAAGATAAACACTGTATGCACCATAATAGCTTCATACAAAGACATTGTCTATCTATTGAAAAAGGCCATCATCAATATGAGATTTGCTCTAAATAGGGGAGCACTACTAGGCAATATGAAAAGTGTGCGAACGATGTAGCTAAAAGGTAGAGGAATCATGTCGGTAGAGTCCACGCAACGAGCGTTGACAATGCTGCCACAACTAATCTGAAATCCATCTCAAATGGACATGGATGGTAGAAGAAGATACCTGCATGTGATTCGGTGCTATGTGCACAGACGAAGAAACATCTAAATCTAAAAGTGTGTCAGGATTCTCATGCTTGACATAAACAATCTTAGGTCTCTAATGCTTGAGAAAATGTGTAGAAAACCTCTTGTTGCTCTATATCCTTGTGAAGAGTGGAGCGAACAAAAACATGCAATGAGTTTACATGAAGTGGTCTCGATGAAGAAACACATGCTAGATAACCAATGCCTTGGTGAGTAGTCTAGTGAACAGGCTAGATGGGGAACAATGCCCTATACGTGTTTACCAATAGCTCCGTTAAGGTGACCCATGGAATGGAGTATACGAGACCCAAAACCAGTGGTGTGCTTTTCAAATGAGCCGAGCACATATGCAGGTGGATCCGAAGTGGGGGTTGCAACAAGTGCATCAGATACAAAAGTCATCTTATGATCTCATAGATCACAATCTAAAAATGCATCAAGAGGATGCATACCAAAATTAGGAAGAGGTAATGTGTCACATGATGGACTAGGCTCAATGGAATGGGTGTCCATCGTGTCAATCTTACATTGTATGTTGTAACAGTCCCATAAATGAGTGAGAGACATAGGGAGTTTTTTTTTAAATTTTCCTTTTATCTTGAAATAATTTAACCATATCCTCCTGAAGTGCAAATACTTTAGATAATATGTTATTTTCCGATTGTAGGTTATTCTTTGCCTCCGTGAGGGTGTAGAGGTTTTGTCACAAAGCCATTATTATAAGGCAAAAAAAAAAGCCTTAGAAAAACCTTGAAATTGAAACACACTAGAAAGATGATAAACCTCCTAAAATGCATATAATTACACAAAGCAATATTACAAATTTTTCCTCAATACAATGTTTGGCATGCAACTAAATGTGCCAAAAAAAGAAGTGTTACCCTTGACCCCTTCTGCCACCCCCTCTCCCCATCCCCTGCCCCCTGCTGCCCACTCCACCACAACAATAAAATCTTGAATTCTAATACAAAACAATTAATTTAGAACCTCTTATAATTGTTTATAATTTCGCAGATGTGAGTTACTTTGTTTGAATGAAAGAAAAAAGACAGGGAAAGATAGTGAAATATACAATTCTATACAATTGAATCAAATTTGACCCTGCAAATAGATTCTACAAAAACATACATTCTCAAAAAAAACAGCATGTCAAAATTCTTTACAGGACTCAAGATATGAGTTTGCAAGGGTGCCTAAATAGCAAACCCTACAGGGTTTTTAGCAAGAAATTGTGTTTCCAGCAAAAATAAATTGCTCAAAACGATAGGGGTTTTGCTCCAAAATTTTCATGTTGGAACCATCATTCCAACAAAAAACCGACACGTCTCTAGCCTTCCTAGATTGAAAGATATGGCCTCTAGAGTTGCTAAGAGGTAAAAAACAAGGCCAAATAGCATAGGGGCAGCCTCAGGGGCTAAAATTAGAGCGGCACGATCATATTGGTGAGTAGGCATTGCGTGTGGCTGCTAGCAGTTAATGCTGGTGGTCTGTGCATTGGTCACATGGCACTCTTTGCATAGGGGCAGTTTGCACAATGCCACTAACCAAGGGGTGCCCTAGGAGATTCATTCAATGCACCTGCAAGCTTCAAACTGACACCATGGGAGCCTTGCTTATTAGTTTGTGCAAAGTCGGACTTTCTGGAAAGCTCTCAGAATGTGGAATTCAAAAATACATGATTTGGGTCTTCATTCTGCACAAAAAATTGTTGAGGAGCCTGCTGATCCTTGCTTCTCCTTCGTGTTAAACCTAAAAAAATCACAAAAAATTAACCACAAGGCTAAAAAATTCCATTTTTTTTTTCATAAAGTTTCCAAAAAAATATTAGGATTGTCCCAAAAAATTGGGATTTTTCTTGAAAATGGAAAAACTTCAAAAATACCCAAAAAACATTGTTTAGGCCAAAACAAAATATACCTAGATGGCATTTTTGGAAACATAGAAACATAGTGGGCTCAAAAACATGACAGGCAATGGAGAAATTGTGTGGGAATGCTGAGCATGCATAAAGCCAACAGAAATCCACAACTAACATCCGAAGGAGAAAGGCTCTGGAATCATGTTGGAAATTAGCTCTGATCACCATGTGGGAAAAAATCCGAGAGCATGAAAGCTAGGAAACTTCTTAGAATATACTCACTCCAGTTGACATAAAATACTCTACAAACAAATGAGGGAAGGATAAGAGTAGATTACTCCATAGTATATCAACCTCAATGTACAAAGAGATTAGGGGTATAAATAGCTTGAGCAAGAGCAATCTCCCCTTTCTGTATTGGCCACATAATAGGCACATGTGATTGGCCCATATAGAGATGTCATTGATAAATGGTGGTGGTATTAAATGCTTACTTATTCTAGTCTAAGCCTAGAGAAGTGTGACAAGCACACTTAGTATAGATAAGCTAATATAAGTTAAGTTAATATTAATGCATGTAGAATGATGCACCAACAATGTCTAAGGGTTTTCACAATCAGAAGGTGAGGATCAAATATTTGTGATCGTGGATTGGTTAACAAAGTAATTTCATTCCTGTGACAAGGGTTAGGTTCAATGCTCCTAAGGTTGTGAAGTTCTACTTTCAAGATATTTTTAAGTTCAATGGGATCCCTGCTCAATTTTTTTGGTAGGGACCGAATATTCTAGAGTCATTTTTGGTAAGAGTTATTCAAGCTCGAATGTGTGACATTCAACATGAATACCACTTACTACCCTCAAATTGATGGGAAGACAAAGGTATTGAACAAATGCCTTGAAGGCTGTTTGTGGATGTACATAGGGGACATGTAGGGCAAGTGGGTGGAGCGGTTGAATTTGGTAGAGAATTGGTATAATAGCACATACACTCAACCATCAAGATGAGCCCTATCAAGACATTGTATGGATATGAACCAACATCACCCATGGATTGGGTAGTGCAATGTGGGAAGGTGTCAACAACAGTGGAGTCACTAGAGGAGATGCAAAATATTATAAGTTTGTTGAAGGAGAATTTTAAAGTTTGAAAACTAATGAAGCAATAAGCCGACTAGCGTCATAGTTAGATAGAATTTGTAGTTGGGGATATGTTATTTGTCCATTTATGCAACAAACTCTGAAAGATAAGGAAAAGCTGAAATTAAAGCCCAGGACCTGCATGGTGCAAGAAAGGGTTGGAGAGGTGGGATATGACTTGGACATCACAAATAGAGGGAAGATTCATGATGTGTTCCATGTGTCGTGCTTGAAGAATAAGGCTGGAGAGGTGGTATATGCCTTGGACATCACAAATAGAGGGAAGATTCATGATGTGTTCCATGTGTCGTGCTTGAAGAATAAGGTGGAAACATGTAATGTCCCCCTTCGGTTGAAATACCGAATTATGGGCTTTGTTAGCAAACCCTTTCTAAGAATAAATTCTAAACAAACTCTGAATTCTGAAAATTAAAGACAAATCCCTTTTAACTTGGAATTTTATAGAAATAATTTAAGTGGCTGAACACTCAAAGAGAGCAATTTTTTTATTGAAATCAGAGCATAATGTGAAGTACAAAACAAAATATATTGGCTGAAACCCTAACCAAAATTATGCATGCAAAATTCAGAGTTGTAACCCTAAATTTTTATGCCCACTTGACATTTACAAACAAACCCAAAGGGTAGAACCTGCGTTTGTACGACTGATCGTACAAATGAATTGGCTGGCTGGAAATGGCATCCAAGCTCGTTCGTTGATGATGACATCACAAACTGAAAATGATTGAATGGGAGGTATGGGTGGTTGGAGATGATGTACGAATGGTTGAAGAATGATGTCCTAGCTGCCAACAATGTCTAGAAGTCCGAAATGATAGGTTTGAAATCCTAGTACGGCTATAGCATCACTGTAGCAATATCATTTAGAGCTGATATCACTGTAATGAATTGATTTATAACTGAAAATGATGATATCAGCAATGGAGGGATGTATCGCTGTTGTCCAAGCTGGTATGACTGGTTAAAAACCCTAGCACGAACCTTGGAAGGAGCTGGAAACATGATAAATATGACTGACGATTCTCTCAATGCTGAATTCTGACAGTACCCTGATTTGAAAGCACAATTATAGTTCATGAATGGAACCACCTCACAAGACTACAGGGTTTTCGTCCTCAAGTCTCTTTATCCACCGAAGGGTTTTCGTCCTTAGAGGCTAAAAGCTAAAGCATATGCTCAAACTTGCAAAAGTGTAATTGATAATAGGGAAAAGATAATTTTCAAATGACCCCTCAACGTCTTTTTATAAGTTCAATTGACATTTTTCCCAAGGAAAATCTTCAAAAGTAACTTTTCATCTTTTAATTTTATGTTGACTTGCTTTATTTGGAAAGTCACCTTTATTTTTTTATTTATAATAATAAAGTAATATTAAGTTGTCATTTTTTAATAAAAAGTAAGTCACTTGACAACTTAAAAATATTAACTTTATTATTTTTACTTTATTTGAAAAAGGGGTCATGACAACACACATGTAGTCTCACAAACAAAGTTGCCTATAATAAACGAGAAGGGAAAAATTGTCTATGAGCTTGAAGGAATACTAGTAGAGAAAGTGAAGAAGCTGATGCAAAACAGGGAGGTTCAACTCTTAAAGATAAAGTGGAAAGGAATGCTTGTTAAAGATGCAACACTAGAGAATGAGGATTGTTTGAGAAAGCATCAAAACACCCCAAAGTTGAACACATTTTCATGGGTTTAATTAAGTAGTATTAAAGAGTGTGTTGGTTAGAGCTTTATTTTATGATGTGGTGGTCTTGAGTTCCATCCTCCTTGCATCCTTCATGTATATTAAAATTCATGGTCCAAATTTTTTGTTGCACTGATAAATTCTTTGCAGTTTGCCAATCCTAGTACTACTCTAGGTTGAGCGCGCTTAACTTTAGAGTTTTTCCTAGCTTCAGGGACAAAGCTCTTTGAGGAGGGCTAAGTCGCTATTCCTAGTACTGCTCTGAGTACAGGGTTCAGGTACGTGGATACGATGATTTTTTTCCCTGGGTATGGCCGTACATAAATATTTATAAAATATTGAAAAATATAGCCTAATAAGCAAAATTAGCTACATAATATGCATAGAATAAACAAAATATGTTGAATTAAAATAACTAGAAAACAATTGAAAACTCTAGCTATAATTCAATGCAAATTGTCATTATATTCATTCGTCAAACTGAGAACAAGTACATAGTGCAAATGTATACACAAAAATAAAGATGAATCAACTCTAAGCAATTGAAAAAATGGTAATGAGAGAGAAAATGTTCCATGAGAGGTAAGTGTGTTGGTGGTGTTGTTTTTTTTTGATAAAATGAATGTGAGAGTGACTTTTAGGGTTTGCCTATACTTGGGCCTTATCTGGGGATGACCTTGGGCATATTCAACCATGTCAGGTAGTACTTGGGTTGTATCCCAGGGTATATTGTACTAGGACCGATACACAGTATGAGTCATATCGGGACCAGTCCGGTTGGGGTGAAGGATCTCGTAACGTAAGGGGAGGGCATGTTGTCTACCTAAAGACAACATACTTGGGCTTAAAGTATATCATATTATATTAGGGATCATATTATGTTTAGATTAGTAAAGTAATGCGATT
Organism: Torreya grandis; assembly: GCA_037957365.1. Lineage (NCBI taxonomy): Eukaryota > Viridiplantae > Streptophyta > Pinopsida > Cupressales > Taxaceae > Torreya > Torreya grandis. The sequence continues at coordinate 316,226 of JARHVA010005459.1, read as the reverse complement.
ATGCCATTATGGTTTCATAGGGCTTCCTTAAAGCTGGGTATAAGTTGGGGGAAAATGTAGTGACCCCAAATAGGATCTCAAGCAAAATAAATAAATCTTCTTTAAACCCCAAGCCAATTCTGAAAATAGACTGTATGCTGCCCATAAACTCAGCACATCCTAGCCACAATGATCTTCAAAAACCTCGCAATAATACTCCACAAACGCTTCAATAAATAATCACATGAAAAGCTATACTTGTGTACATTTTTGTAGTATGAAACAAAGATGTAGTTGCTGGAAATAGATGTAGAATTCTGTTCATAAAGCGTTGGTACAACAGTCCTTTACTTCTGCAAACAGCCTTGAAAACCCTTGGATAAACTTCCAATAATTAGGCCAAAAACCCTAATAAATATCCAAGCTTCCAAAGAACCAATTTAGCTTAACAAGATCACTTCAACCCTTCATACAGATCGTCCAACTCGAGGAAAATTAGGAATATTTTCAGAAAGACAAAATCCTTGAAAATAGTGATCAACAAGGCCTTCCAAACCTGCAAATTAATTCGATCTTCTTGGGAAAATTATAGAAATAAATCTGAATATTTTTTCCAAGCATAACCCTTACCAAAAGGGTCCACAACCTCACAAATCGAATCGCCAATCCAAGGAAATAATAAAGAATAATTTTCGATCTTTACTCTTTTCAAATCTATTCCCTTAATAAATTATTATTTTACTTCAAAACAGCTGAAACTTAGAAATTTTATAACTTCTGAAATACTTGGAATTTTAATGCAAATGATAGCTCAAATGACCACAAATTAGTAGATATCAAACAAAATTAAAATCGGAATTTTCCCTTCCTGGGAAGTCCCTCAAAATTAGTCCCGAAGTTCTAAAAACCCTAGTTACAACGCTAAATCCCTTCAAACCAGCAAATAGACCATCTAAAGCAATTCACCAATCTTAAAACTTGCAATTTCATTGTCCTCAAATAAATCCTCCAAGGTGTAGCACAATTTTCGATAGATAGGTGGTGTTAGTGGACACCGTTTATAGAGCATTATAGCTCTTGGAGGGTAACATTCTCCAAAAAACTATGCTGAAGACAATCAAGCTTGACATGACCTCTTTTCCAAATATCATACAAAACATAACCCTCAAATGAATCCTTTTTTCCTCTTATATCTTTTTCCCAAGCGTGGCACTTAAATTGGAGGGAAGAGTAAATTTAAAAATATTGAAAGGAACTCCTTATAATTTCATTTTAAGCCTTAAGTGCCCATGACCCTTAAAAGACCCCAACTCAAGTGGAATTTATAACATAAAGTGCTTTTTCTATTAATTGCCTTTATTTGTAAGTATTAAAAATACTTTTTATTTTAGCAATAATATTATTTAAATCTCCAAAAAGATTGGGGACATTACAAAAAACCCTAAGTTTTGTATTTTTGATAATTTTTTAATCCAATCTAATGCAAAGAGTTGTCACTTGACCTCCTGTTCTTCTTATCAACTGGATATGTTGGTACAAATCCATTCTTGGGTGTGCAGGTGCTCCAGTTGCTTTTATTGCATCTTTATTCCCATTGTTTCTTGAATTTGCAGATTTATTCTCTTGGAACGCCATCGTTCTCTTACTAATCGTATCTTTATATTGTCGAACTTGGGCTCTTCCATGGAAATAAGAAAAACTCTTTATCAATTAACCCCAAGATTGGTATGTTGGAACATATGGCTTGTAAGAATTTGCAAGATTTTTGAAGACACTTGCAGTATTATATAGGATTTATTATGCATAATTTTCACCCAAATCCGCACCACGGCCTTGATATATAGCTTCAATTCAGTTAATAGGTTTCACTCATCAAGCTTGACTACTAGTATCATGCCATTGATGGACCCTCCCCTTGTAGGATACTATATATTGAGTTTTGATGGTGTCTCAAAGGGCAACCCAAGAATGGTGGGTATTGGAGGGATCACCAGGTATTCTGAGGGAAAGGTATTCATTAGTTAATTACATAATATTGCCCTCTAGATGAATAGTTATGTTGAACATCAAGCAATGGACCACATTGTCCAATCAAGGAAATTAGTAAACATCAACCATCTCATAAAGGATGTAAATTTGCAACTTTCTATAAATAGGATTAAGAAAGCCCAACTAATGAACCAAACAAGAACCACCAACACGAAGCCTCTGATAAAATGTCATTGAAGTGTGGAAAATTATTCAGAATTTGAATAGATAGAAACTATAATATTGTATTGATTAAAAGTATTAGTTACATTGCCCTTCCTCCTTCAAGGTTAAGTAATATTTTCATATGGGACCCAATGGACTCATCAACCAACGTCCTACCCGTACAACTATACACATTACTAATGTTTACTAACATACTAACAAAACATAATATAAAGGGGGTGTCTCACTAGGAGATGAATGTGCCATACCAACACTTATTAAATTAAGTACAAACATTTGGATCAATTAAATTAAGTACAAACATTTGGATCATAAATCCTAACAAACCCCCTTGATCCAAAGGGGTCAAAATATGTATGTGAGAGCAAACAACACTACCTCTAATGAACCACTACAACCTGCAAAATGTATCTCTTGTACTGATCAACTTGTATCGACAAGTCTATTGCTTCCCTGACAACCTGCAAAATGTACCTCTTGTATTGATCAACTTGTATCAACAAGTCTATTGCTTCCCCGACAACCTGACCTCTTATGCCTATTGCAATACTTGCAATCTCCTAACCCCACTCGACACGTTGATGAGCATCATCTTGGGAATATTCACCCCTCTTATCATATGTACCTCTTCTATAGTATAAACATCATCATGGGGATATTCAACTACATCAAACTTTGTATCACGGATTCCCCTGTACCTCATGTATGAAACATTTTCCCCTAATGTCCAAACAACCTTGACCACTTTGCAAACACTATTGGGTTTTACAACCTCTATTAGTCTATACAATCACCATGGAGACTAATCTAAGCATTCTTCCCCCCTATCAGCCGAAAGGTGAGAAGCCCATGCAGTCTCGAATCACCAACTTGCTCCACATCGCCAAAAAACTCAAAAACAACTGAGATGACTACTAACATAGAAAACTCAAGCAAATATTGCGAAACCAAAATTGCCATTACATCACTTTCCCTATCTTTGAGTTATCAATGAACTTAAGATGGGTCTTTGTAGGCTATGTCAGCCAGGTCAATCCTGAGGGCCTTGTAGATCCCAAAATGTAACTTGTTTGTCTCGGACAACATTGGCAACGGGAAATTGCAGTGTTACATTCTTGGTATTTTTGTAAACATTGCCCATTTTCACACTCAAATCAATATTAGGGTGTCAAACTTGATGAAAAATGCACCCTTTATACCTTTTGCACTCTTTATTTCTCCATTTTAACATGTTTTTCTTCAATTAATACAAGGAGAGCCCTCCAAACAAAAAACTAACTCTTTCGATGGACTTGGAATGTTACAAAACCTAGAAATCAAGTGGTCACACACCTACCTTCATGTAAAAACACAAAATGATAAATATTACACAGCCATAGGCATTACAAATGACATGAATTGAAAATTCAGTTTTGCATTGGCTTTGCACTTGGCGAGTTTGGATCTCTTGACCTCTAGGTGAGCATTGAATTATTATTTGACAACTACCACTTGTATGCAAGCACTTGACATATAAAGGTTAAAAATGGTAGATAACTTAATTTTGCATGTTCATGTTTCATGCAAAATAAACTAATGAGTTAATCGGAAGTTGAACCTTAGATCTCTAAGTTTTCTATGACTTCACATCAAGCTTTGACCAACTCAAATAGAGCTCTACTTGAGATGCAAATTGTAACAATATTTATTTAACTAAACATTGGTTCAGTTTTTCATACAAAAAAATTCACCCGATAGTCAAAATATGTGGTAGTGAAAAATTAGACAGTTGTCAATTACCCAACAACAAATGATTTCCAGCAAAATTTACTCTCTCCTATAGGTTGGCTCTACAAGGCCAATTTTTTTACAATGATTTAAAAAGTAAACATTGCAAACAAACCAAAAATATTAAATATGTAATGCTACAGCATCGTACGTTACTCAAGGAGGGAAATAATGTGCCATTGTTAGATGATTGTGTTTTGGCTAAAATTTGCATGCCCATGCAATATTCTCATGCATTTTAACCCTTAGTGAAAAACACCTTTTTGAGTATTAATCACGCCACAACAAGGGCTCTCATGCTTCAACAGTCCAAAACAATGCTCCAGCAAACAAAAAATGGCTTCATTAGGCCAAAAGAAATCCCCATGCAGTATAACAAATGGCTTTAGCAGTCTTCGAATGCTTCAAGCAGAATCTAACACTCTTTCAGACATATTCATGATCAAATAGACTTTGCAATTTTTTTTAGGGAATCAACAACTTCTTCAATTAATTCTTTTCAGGCAAATATATTGAATTTTCTTGTAATTTTGCTCTCAACAAATTTACTCGTTCTTAATTTGCTCTAATCTAAATTTCTCTTAATTTATCATTGAATGCCTTTTTTAGGGAAAAAAATGTGTGAAGTAATTCTCCAATATCTTCCTTACATGTAAACTAAAATTACTCACAACAAAATAAGCCAATGAACAACTTTATTTTAACAGGTTCTCCACATGCTCCTTCACCTATAAGCTTCTTCATTCTTCTCACGCCCCATTTTCATTGCGGCTTTGATACCACTATTCAGAATTTGAATAGGCAAAATCGATAATGTTTTATTTATGAAAAGCATGGGTTGCATTGTCCTTCCTTCCGCAAGCTTAAGCGTTTCATATGGGACCCAACGGACTCACCAATCAACTAACCTCCTACTTGTACAACTATCCATATTACTAATGTTTACTAACATATTAACAAAAAAATAATATAAAGGGGGTGTCTCATTAGGAGATATATCCCCATACCAACACGAACACTTATTAAATTAAATACAAACATTTGGATAATAAATATTAATAATTTTTTTGTAGAATGTATGATGCATATTTCGGATAAATACTGAGAGATCAGAATTCAGCATCAAAAAAGACATGAAAATGAAGTAGTCGATTGCTTTGCCAAGTTAGCAACGAAGAGGAACCGAGGGAGTGATCCAATCACCTTCAATGGGGAGTCAGGGTGACCACCCAGAGTTCAATCTATGGTTTCTTTGGATAAACAACCATGGACCCACCATTCTAATAAATGAATTTAAAAAGTTAAAATCAAAGCATTGATCCCACTCACCTTAAAGATAAGTTATCCCCTTTAAACTTTATTAATTTTATCAATTTTAGCTAGCACTTTTTGTCATGCCCATTTTTTTCCCTCTAAAACAGAGAAACAACCATTTTGCGTTTATCCAACCAATTCACATCAACATATATGCACATATATGAAATCCCTATCCGTTGTTATTCAAATAACAGGGGTTGGTCACTTATTAAGTAGTCAAAAGCTCAAGAAGTTTGGTCAAATGCTAAAGGATTCATCCACTAGCTCACGCTTGTAGTTACAATGTTATGACATTGAGTTGGCCGTCAAAATCGACCTTAGTCCACTGCTGATGCAGTTGACTTCATGTGGTTGCTTCGGCATGCTCCTTGGCCACGACAGTTTTTCTTTGAGTGCTCGAGGCCACTTCCTGCCACTTGTCGTTCCCTCGACAACCCGGATCTTCTCGGCTACTTCGTGACTACACATGAACTGTGTTGACTGTTATCTCTACTGGGTTAGCGGGATGCTGACACCTAGACGGCTCCTAGCAGTCTGCTTGCTCAATAGAGTCCGTGCAATGGACTTTGCTTACGTCACTCTTGGGTTAGCAGGATGATGACACATGGACGACTATTGGCGATCTGCTTGCCTGGCAGAGTTTGTACAATGAACTTTGTTGATGTCACCCTCAGGTTAGCAAGATGGTGACACGTATCGCAATTTTTGAGACTTGGGATCCTAAGTCTAATCGCCAAGCCGCTCGTGCTTCTGAACCCCAGGTTGTTGCCACTTAGCAACTCCTTGGGTTCACAGGACCTCAGAAGCATTAGGGATTTAGCCCCAATGGCTTAATCTGCTTGAGGTTCCGAGCTCTGGGATGTGGCAGCTCCTTGGGCCCTTAGAACCTCAGAGGCATTAGGGGGTTAGACCCTAATGGTTTAATCCTCCTAGGGTTCTGAGCTATAAAATTTTGCCACTTGGCTATTTGTTAGGGCCCTGGAGGCAGTAGGGGGCTACTCGCCCCACTAAAGCTCTGAGTTGTCAGAATGATGCCATGTGGCATCATTCGGCCAATTTTCGAAAAGCAAAATCGACTAAGGCAAAAGCCGATGGAAAAAGGCCAAAGCAATAACAGCTAAGGCCAAAAATTAATACAAGAAAAGTCAACAAGGAATTTCGACTAAGGCATGAAGCTGTTAATAAAACAAAAATCAGCAAGGACAAGATCTGATTATAAAGCCAAAACAAAAAAATGGCTAAGGCATGAAGGAAATCCCTGAAGAGTCAATCAAGCAAATCGGTTAAGGCATGAGTCGAAGCAAAAATAGGGAACGTCTTAGACGATGGCGAACAAACTAAAGCAAAACAAAACCAATATTTAACCATGCCTTCCATTTTAAAGGAGCTTGTGTTTGCATGATTGAATAAACTCGACAATAAACCAATATTCTCATTGGTTTAGTTGACTATCAGAAGTCGCAAGGCAAGCTTAAACTAGCCAAACGCTTCTAATGGAACTGCTCAATCCGATGAACCGACTGGTCTATCCCTTAGAAGATTAAACTTCGAGCATTAACATAGAGACCCATTCATTCCATTAAAGATAAGAGGCTAAACAATAGATCTATTAAAGAGAAACAACACGACTTCAAGGATTGATCTGCATAACCTTCTCATTTCATTACTCCTTTGCAAGGGTGACCTCTGTCAATCCTAAAGATTACAAGCCTAGTTACCTTAAAGCAGTCGGGCCAAGCTCTACTAAAATCCTTCTTTTATTATAAAATGGTCTTGTTTGAGGGGAAGGTCTTTAGCATATAATTGACTCATTGCTTTGTTCTAGGAGTTTTCCACAAGACGTATTTTTTACCTGAGACATTGATATTCAAATTATCAAGTCGAGCTATATTGTTATTCTCAAAAACAATTGCTCAGCCATTTAGTTGAGTTCCACTCATTTATGGATAAGCTTAGTCCATCAAGATAAACCACAATAGAATACAAGAGGAGACACAAAGCGTGATGAATAGGTTGATCATTACGAGATTTTAATCCAAGTAAGCATATTAACACTAATGAAAGAGCCATGTAGGATTATGAGTTGCTCCTCAAGTGTCAGACTCATTCTAGGAAGATCTAGATGTTAAGCACAAGCTTATACTGAGAGGGGGGGGGGGTGAATCAGTATAAGATATTTTTTTCGCTTTCGACTATTAATCTTAAATCTAAAACCTCAAATTACTCCGCAATTTATATGTTCCAAGCAATCAAAGAATACAATGCAAAACCACACAATGCAAATAGACACAGATTTGCGTGGAAACCCTTTCGGGAGAAAACCATGGAGAAATTATCTTAATATAAATATTCATAGGCACCAACCTAATGGATCACCTACCTCAAAAATAATTTTGTAGGCACCAACCTACGGAAGCACCAACCCCTTTCACCGAGCACCAACTCAGCAAGAGACACCAATCTCTTCAAAACGAAGGCACCAACCTTCTCAGAAAAAAATCACTCTTCTATCTGAAATTTTTTGTCAAAACAACGGATGATAGAACACTTGCTTTATCTCCTTTCGATTTGATCTACACTTGAGTGTTTTCGCTGCTATACTCTTCCTTATACTTGCTGGTTTTTTTTTTTTAATATTCACAAAAATTTGCCTTTAAGAATTTTGCTCTTCTTTTATATCTTCCATTTTCGAATCTACACTTTTGCCATTCGTTATGCACTTATTTATAACCCACGAAAAGCCACAAATTAAGGTCATGCCTCTTCAAGTGAAAAGGTCCATTCGAATGGTCACAACTCCTCTCAATAGGTCGGCCAAGGTCGACAATTCTGTTCACTTCCGTCGACATTTCCATTCACTTTCGGCAACAATTCCGTTCACTTCCAGCAACACTTCCGTTCACTTTCGGCAATACTTCCGTTCAATTCCGACAACAATTTCGTTTGACATTTTCATTTATATCTGTTACAATTCCTTTGACATCAATGACAATTATTCCAACAATCTCCCCCTTTGTCATTGATGGCAACCTTCTAAAAAGATCTTTTCTGCAACTCCCTATCTTCTTTTCTGCAACTCCCCATACTGCGATTCTCCCCCTTTGACATCAATGGCAAAGGGTCATTCAAGGAGCTGAAAAAAGAAATTTAGCTCCCCCTTAACTAATGTTTCTCTTGATTTTTAATGAGTAGAAGCAAAGGATATTACTCTCAACTTCTGTCATAGGTACTCAAATGTTTCCTTTGGAAGTGGCTTAGTGAAGATATCTGCGATCTGTTCGAATGTGGAAACATATTCTAATTTTACTTGTTCTGTCACTTGTTCTCTCAAGAAATGATATTGTATAGGGATATGCATAGTTCTGGAATGCATAACTGGATTCTTCAAAATACTTATCGCACTAGTATTATCGCAAAATATGGAGATTGGATGATCATACTCTACTTTGATATCTTTCAAGGTTTGTTTCACCCATAGAACTTGTGTACAACATAGCACTGCCGCTATGTACTCTGCTTCTGCTGTGGATATATATACAAAATTCTGCTTCTTATTCAACCATGATACTAGGCTATCTCAAAGAAAGAATGGTCCTCCACTTGTACTTTTTCTATCATCTACACAACCTGCCCAATCTGAATCCGTGTACGCTACCAATGTGAAGTCTTTACCTCTTGGGTACCACAACCCATAATCCAAGGTTCTCTTTAAATATCTGAATATACGTTTCACGGCTTGCACATGTGTTTCTTTTGGAGTTGTTTGAAATCGTGCAACCATACCTACTGCTTGCATGATATCTAGCCTAGATGCCGTCACATATAGTAAACTCCCAATCATTGATTTGTAAAGAGTTTGATCAGTATTCGGAGATTCATCATCTTTGCTCAACTTCGTCCTTGTATCCATAGGTGTGCTAACAGGGGCACACTCCACCATATGGAATTTCTTCAACATCTCCTTCATATACTTGCTTTGGGATATGAATATTCCTTTCTTGGATTGAGAGATTTGTAAACCAAGGAAAAATGACAACTCACCTAACATGGACATCTTAAATTCCTTTTGCATATCTTCGACAAATCTCTTAGACATTTCCTCATTGTCTCCTCCAAAGATTATATCATTTACATACACCACAACAATTAATTGGTGATCTCCTTCAGTTTTGATGTAAAGATTACTATCAGCAAATCCTCTCTTGAATCCTTGGTCTTGTAGGTATTTATCAAGCCTAGCATACCATCCTGTAGGAGCTTGTTTCAATCTGTACAAAGCCTTCTTCAACTTACACACATTATCCTTGTTCTATGTAAACTTCCTCTTCTAGATTGCCATTTAGAAATGCTGATTTAACATCCATTTGATAGACTTTGAAATTTTTGAATACTGAAAATGCAAGAAATATTTGAATTGCTTCTAATCTAGCAATAGGAGCAAAAGTCTCTTAAAAATCTTCATCTACTTGAACACACCTCTTACATACCAACCTTGCTTTGTTTCGAGTGACTTGGCCATTTTCATTCAATTTGTTTCAAAAAACCCACTTAGTGCCAATCACATTCTGATCCATTGGCCTGGGCACAAGTTCCCAAGTCTCATTCTTCTCAATTTGATCTAATTCTTCTTCCATTGCTTTTACCCAATGTTTATCATGACTAGCTTCAGAAAAATGCTTAGGCTCTACCTTGGATAACAAAGAGAAATTTACATGCTCGAGTATACTTACAATTCTTCCTCTGGTTTGCACCCCAGCATCAATGTTGTCAATGATCTGACTTTCAACATGATTCTTCTGAACAAAGCGAGATGGTGCTTTGGTGCCCTGCCTTTCAGTTTCACTCAATTTTTCTACATTTTCTTCCTCTCTTTCTACAATATTGGGTATTTCTAGAGGCTCTTCTGAAGGTTCTTTTGCCTTTTGATTTATGATGTCATCTATTCTAACACTAGCACTTTCTATGATAGTTTGTAGCCTTTTGTTATAACATCTATAGGCTTTGCTTTTGATGGAGTAGCCAAGAAAAATTCCTTCATTAGCTCTTGAATCAAATTTACCCAAGTTTTCTTCATTCTTGTTGATAAAACATTTACTTCCAAACACTTTGAAATGTTTGGCCGAAGCTGGTCTTTCTTTCCACAATTCGTAAGGAGTTTTGTCATTATTAACTCTGATTTGCCCTCTAATCAAGATATATACTGATGTATTAACTGTTTCTCTCCAAAATCTATCTAATAGCTTAGATTCATTCAACATAGTTCTAGCCATCTCTTGAATGGTTCGATTTTTCCTTTCCACCACTCTATTTTGTTGTGGATTCCTTGCAGTTGAGTATTGTCTCTTAATTCCATGATCTTCACAAAACTCAATGAATTCATTTGAAATAAACTCACCTCCTCGATCTGACGTTAGGCATTTTATTTTCAACTCTTTCATTTTCTACTAATGCCTTGAAAGCTTTAAACTTTTCAAATGCTTTTGATTTTTCTTTTAGAAAGGTTACCCATGTCATTCTAGTATAATCATCAATGAGCAACATAAAGTAGCTCTCACCTTGCATGCTTTAAGTTTTGGTAGGACCACAAAGATCCGTATGAATCGGCTCTAGTGGTTTGGTGGTCGAATATTCCTTCGTTCTGAACCTTGCTCTGGTTTGCTTCCCGTGTTGGCATTGCTTGCATAGAGTGCTTGAAGATTTCATTATCTTGGGCATATCTCGCACAACCTGTTGTTGCTGATTTTCACAAGATTATCAAAATTTATGTGCCCTAACCTTCTATGCCATAGCCAACTCTCTTCAACTTGACTCAGACAACATTTCTCTCCTCTCATTTCTCTAAGCATGTATAGGTTGTTTGTGGTTCTATGAGCATCTGCAATTAGTTCTCCCGTGACTCTTTTTCTGATCTTGCAACCTTCAGAAAAGAACTTGAGTGTCTGTCCTTGATCACACATTTGGCTAAAACTTAGAAGATTATGCTTTAACCCTTCCACATATAACACATTTTCTGTTTTGGTTTTTCCATTATTGAGACTAAGTGTACCTTTTCTTGTTATTCTGGCTGTAGTGTTGTCTCTGAACTTCACTGTGCCTTCATTGACCCTTTTTAATGAGCTGAATTTGCTTTTATTTCCAGTCATGTGTCTTGAACATCCACTATCAATGAACCATTGTTGTCCATCTCTATCATGGAATGCTGTTTGAACGATCATGGATTCTTCTTGCTTTTTCTTCCAGGTTTTTGATGGTTCTCTTTTCTTTATCACTGGAGCCTTGAACTTTTGATCATATCTTACAGATTCAAAAACACTTCTACAATAGCGTGCTATATGTCCATAGTTGTTGCACTTGTAACAAACTATAGCTTCATCAAAGTTTGATAAGGGAGCAAAGGAATTGTAGTTTCTGTTCGAAGCTCCATAGGTTCCTTTGTTTTTGCTCCTGACTTCAATATCCTTGGCTCTCTTTCTACAATTTAATTTCTTATGACCAAAATGATTGCAATAACAACAATATCCATCAAAATAATTACCAAACTTGGTTTTATTTGCATATTTTGGAGCAAATGGTCTTCTGAAGTTTTGTTCTCCTTTGCTTTTTTTGTTGATAGAGTTGGTTTTTGTATTCTGGGCTTCTTTCTTCTTGGTCTCCTTTTTCACTCGTTCTTTAAGAGTTTCAGCATAGCTCTTAGCTTTCTCTTTTTTCTTCTCATACCCAATGCCTAACTTGTTAGATGGTGATCTTTGACTCTCTAGAATTTTATTCAAAACTTGAATGCTTTTCTCAGATTTCAAGTCACTTGCTATTTTAGAATTCGCCTTTTCTAGATCCCTTTTTAAAGCAGTTATCTCAGATTCATACCTTTCATAGTCTTCTTCTTTCTTCTTTGGCTGATCCGTTAGATCTTCTTCAATTTTCTTTGTTTCTTCGATTCGGACTTTTAGATCAGCAATTACCTTGTTTGATTCCTCAAGACTTGTGATGTCTTCGCTTTGAAGTCTCAATTCTCTTCTTTATATTTTTGGAGCTGTAACTTCAATTTTTGATTCTTTTTTTTAAATGCTTTTATTTCTTCCAACGTGCAAATAAGTTCTTTTTCAAGGTTCACTTCACCTTCTTCCATGTCTTCGTCTTCCTCCGAATTATCTTTGCTGGTGGCGGCATTTTTTTCTGTAGCCATGAACTGAATCTCTTCATTATCACTCTCAACATTACTTTCTTTGTTTTCTTCGAATGAGCTGCTATACCTCTTGGAGTATAGGCTTTTCTTTTGTTTCTCAAATCTTTGCTTGTCTTTGCTCGGCTTGAATCCCTTTTTGTACTTTGGTTTGTTTCTCTCATCATCGCTATTTCCTTTATTTGGATATTTGGCTGCAAAATGACCAATTTTACCACAATTAAAACATTTAAATGGTAACTTTCCTTGTTATTTGCCCGATCATTTCTTTAGCTTCCGAATGAATAGAGCTTCATTTTCATCTTCCTCACTACTTGAATTTTCACTTGATTCTGGTTCTTTGATCTTCTCTTTCTTCGAGACCTTGAATGATGCTTCCTTCCACTGTCTCTCAGATTCGGTTTTCATTTCGTAGGCCATAAGAATTCCATGGAGCTTGTCCATTTTTATCATGTCTAAATCCTTCATTTCTTCAATGGCGGAGACCTTTGCATCAAATCTCAATGGTAGGGATCTCAGGACTTTTGAACAATCATAGATTCTTCAATTTTCTCTCTGAGTCCTTGAATGACATTAACAATCTCATCGACACGAGAAGATACCCAACAATGTTTTCATCATTCTTCATTTTTAAACTTTCAAACTGCCTCCGGTGGGTTTGGAGTTTTGCTTTTCTAACCTTACTACCACCTTCATAAATAGTGTTGAGTTTATCCCAAATCTCTTTTGCATATTCACAATGCATAATCTTAACAAACTCATTTTTAGAAAGCCCGCATAAGATTGCATTCATAGCTTTCGCATTGTTCTCATTGGCTTTTTTTCTAGTGGCATCCGTTGGTGCAATTTGTGCCGTTGTGTATTCTATTACCAATGCTTGCCAAATATCGAAACCTAGGGCCATCAAGTAAGTCTTCATCTTTATGCTCCAAAATGCGTAATTCGTTCCATCGAACAAAGGAGCCTTGTTAGTGGAGAAACCATCCAACACTTGAGATCCTGCCATATGTGCTTTCCAAGATCTACCTTCTAGCAGTTGTGCTAACACTGAAGGAACCAGCTCTGATACCAATTGTTAAGCACAAGCTTATACTGAGAGGGGGGGTGAATCAGTGTAAGATATTTTTTTCACTTTCGACTATTAATCTTAAATCCAAAACCTCAAATTACTCCGCAATTAAAATATTCAAAGCAATCAAAGAATACAATGCAAAACCACACAATGCAAATAGACACAGATTTGCGTGGAAATCCTTTCGGGAGAAAACCACGAAGAAATTCTCTTAATATAAATATTCATAGGCACCAACCTACTAGAGCACCTACCCCAAAAACAATTTTGTAGGCACCAACTTACAGGAGCACCAACCCCTTTCACTGAGCACCAACTCAGCAAGAGACACCAATCTCTTCAAAACAAAGGCACCAACCTCAAAAAAAAATCACTCTTCTATCTCAAATTTGTTGTCAAAACAACAGATGATAGAACACTTGCTTTATCTCCTTTCGATTCGATTTACACTGAGTGTTTTTGCTACTATACTCTTCCTTATACTTGCTGGTTTTTTCCTTTTAATATTCTTACAAAAATTTGCCTTTAAAAATTCTGATCTGCTTTTATATCTTCCACTTTCGAATCTACACTTTTGCCATTCGTTATGCACTTATTAATAACCCACGGAAAGCCACAAATTAAGGTCATGCCTCTTCAAGTGAAAAGGTCCATTCGAACGGTCACAACTCCTCTCAATAGGTCGGCCAAGGTCGACAATTCCGTTCACTTCCGTCGACAATTCCGTTCATTTCCAACAACAATTCCGTTCACTTCCATCGACATTTTCATTCACTTATGGAAACAATTCCGTTCACTTCCATCGACATTTTCGTTCACTTATGGCAACAATTCCGTTCACTTCCAGCAACACTTCTGTTCACTTCCGGTAATAATTCCGTTCACTTTCGGCAACAATTCCGTTTTACATTTCCATTCATATCCATTACAATTCCTTTGACATCAATGACAATTATTCCAACACTATAGTCAAACATATTGTTGCTTTCAATATTATTAGTTTAAGAGTTATTTAAGATTCTATCTCATATAGATTATGCCAAATCATAACATGATCAGCCACAACACGATTCATAAAACAGAACACAATACTATTACTATTATTAATGACATAGGCAATCTAATTCACTTGCTTTCTTATATTGATAAGTCCTTTTCATTTAGGTCATCTAAGAGTAAGAGTTATTACAAGCAACTCAAGATGCAATGTACAAAGCAATCACTATATATATATATATATATATATATCAAGGTCCTTAACTCAATCAATTTTAGACATGAAGCTACAAGCATCCATTAGAATTCATTTTCAAAGATGAATCTATCATAATATCTAGAATCATATATAAATGACACTCTAATGAAAGAGCCATGCAGGATTATGAGTTGCTCCTCAAGTGTCAGACTCCCAAGAAGATCTATAGTTCAAGAGTTATTTAAGATCCTATCTCACGTAGATTATGCCAAATCATAACAGAATCAGCCACAACACGATTCATACAACATAACACAATGCTATTACTATTATCAATGACATAGGCAATCTAATTCACTTGCTTTCTTATATTGATAAGTCCTTTTCATTTAGGTCATCTAAGAGTACAGTTATTACAAGCAACTCAAGATGCAATGTAAAAAGCAATCACAGGATAAGACATGAAAATACAAGCATCCATTAGAATTCATTTTCAAAGATGAGTCTATTATAAGGAGATCTAGAAACATATATAAACAAGAAGACTAGCTGCAGATCTCAACAGTGATAATCAGAACATTTAGCTGGTAACATACCTTATATATATATATATCAAGGCCCTTAATTCGGCCAATTTCAGACATGAAGATACTAGCATCCAATAGAATTCATTTTCAAAGATGAGTCTATCATAAGGAGATCTAGAATCATATATAAACAAGAAGACTTTCTGCAGATCTCAACTGGAATAATCAAAACATTCAACTGGTAAGATTCCTAATGCTTGAGGCTCACATCTTGGCCCACAATAGATCATTAACATATACATACATAAGTTTGACCGAGCACTTGCTCACGTCTGGCTATAGCAAGCAACATAATAGAATAATCAGTAGTTGTAGACGGGCTCCTCTTTGCTCCAAGTGCAACTTCGATCAATAGGAGGACTTACCCCCAAACCTTTTGCCATCATCAAGCGATTGCTCTAAGCACCCCCCGATCTCGAGACTCCCAGCTTCAGGCATGCTCACATCATGGTGCAAGGCAAGCAAAGGAAAGAGACAGTCTAGATGTCTTGAGGTCAAGGAGATGGCTACTCATGAGGTAACAATCAAAACATCTCATAATCAAAAGAGGCTACCAACCTCGAATCCATTTTTAGCAAGCATATAAACACAAAAAGGGAAAACACAAGGATTAACACAATCGACATTCAACCAACAAGTTATGTTCTATTAAGCAGTCATGAGAGTGTTTAGGCAACCTACCATCATGTCCAACATGAGAGACCTAACCCTTATTCCATCATGAAGAGTGTAACCTTTCTAAGGCATCATACCATATCATACTACAAGGAACCTCCCATTCCAGGGTAAGCGAAGGTTCTAACAACACCATCTATCATGGAGGAATGACTCAACTCCGAACTCCCACACAAGGGCAAGAAAACAATGAGGTGACCCAAGCACAACCATATGAAGACAAGTAAAGAGAAGAAGTAAGCCTAATGACTCTACTCCTTTTGAACACAATAATTCAATCAACAGTAACATAGACTTTATGTAGTAAAACAACAAACTAGTTACGTCAAAAGAGAAGCCTACCAGTCGATCTCGGTCCTTCTTGGGGTCTTTTCTGAAACTTTCTTCTAGCAGAGGCTCTCCCTCTCAGGTTCTTTTGTTTCCCTTCCCCCCTTCTTGCTAAAATGGCCCAAAAATTCCTTTTCTAAGAGATCCGCCTTCCTCAAATAGGCATTCTCTCCTCACAACCCAATCAGAACGTGACAAGTGTGTTCTTTTCTTGGATCGACCAACCACTCTATTTGCCAGCCTATGCCTTCATAAGTGGACATTCTCTTTTCTCAGTTCATAATGGCGCATGGCGGTCCTAGCTGAATCCTATGGTTGCTTCTAAGACAACCCACCTCCCTACACTGGGTTCAAGGCAAAGACAATTAATGGACAAGTCTGCAATTCTGCCACTAGGCATTTTAGACGTTGGTCTACTTCGTCCTCATGCATTGAAGATGACCAACCAAAGGTGGTTTGACCAACCCAACATTGATTACAATCTATTAAGACATGCCCAGACTAAAGAAAGGAGCTGAAAGGCATACAAGGCATCCACTTGGAATAGGTAAGGTTTAAGACAAGGGTCCGAGATAGGATCACACATGATATGACAATGTTTGGCGTAGTCCTTGTTCCTTCGTTGGCAATGCCCTCCTCCACACTTATTGCACCCATAAAATTCTTCTATTCTAATAGCTGAAGCTTGCAACTATAAGCATGCTAAATCTTTTTATTTAAAACAACGTAATTGGTTTACCTTGCAATTCACAAGGTCCTTAAGTGAGGTCCATATAACACCTAGTGCATGTATAGTCTAATTGTGATATAGGGCAATAATTCAAGTATTGCTAAATCAGACTTACCATATGCGTAACCCACTTACTCTTGCAATCAGCCTCACCATGCAAGTATAGCCATCAGATTAGCATAGTCACATTGTACATACCCGAAGCATGTCTCAGCGGGTCATGAATAGCATTATAGTCTAGGGTTAAATGAGAGTACCAATGATCTGGTATTCATGATGTATCCATAGGTGAGCTCCATGTTGTCCCACTGGCAGGGATCTTGGTTGTATCAGGCAATCCTATGTCAATTAACAATTCAAGTCATTTGTTGTTCATGAGGTGCATTACACTTTCTATCGTCCACCATAGCCTAAGTATTAAAAATCGTAGGCCATACATTAATCTCCCAGTCCCCCACAAAAATATTATGCCCCCTTGTTTCCTAACCCCTGTTCCCCACTTTGATATCCCTTTCAACTCCTCCAATCCCCTTTCAAAACATTTGGCCCAACTCTTCTAATCCCCTTTCAAAACATTTGGCTAAGTGTATTTTAATTTGCTTTGCCCATCCACCTCCACCTGTGTGCCCCTTCACTTTCTGTTCCACACAAATTCATTGTAATATTTTATATTTCCCGAGCCCATCTCTTGTAAACGTTAAGGCACATCAAAATTTTCAAACTCAACATAATGATAAGGATACACTTGGTTGAATGCCACATACCTAAATGAAGGGATATGTGGATGGAGGAAGGCGTAGACATATGGTCTCTTCTTCATAGTGTTTAAATGCCTTTCATATGCCATCTACCAAAACCATAGCGGAGGTGCTTCTATTCAAATAAGCCTTATCCTCCCCTCATGCATTAATTGATATCTCACAAAAAAACTATCTTGCGAATTCAGGATTTAATGAAGCACACAAAAAGCAGGTAGATGGTTCTGTGGATTACAAAGGTAAGTGGGCTAGGGTCGTCGCCAATATAGATAAGCTTTTAATGTTTGAAGAAGATTTGGATTGCACAATAAATCCTCCTTGGTTGTTCAATAAGGTGTATGCTATTTGTTTAAACAATTACACGACAATCTTATATATCCGTAAATGGAAAAGTGCCATATTATTTATTAGCATAAGAACTACTACATAAATTGCCTGAATGTAATCTTTGAATTGTCTCAAGCTTTAAAGAAGCTTTGTCAAGTATGAGACTCAACTAACTTCAAACTACCTATTACCCTCCCGAATCGCTAACTTACTAATTTATCAATTAACAATATTAACTATCACAAAAGGTGGTGTCTTACAAATGAGATGCATGCCTTGTGCACTAACTTTATTACTAACAACTATTTGGATCACTAGACCCAACAAATCTCCCCCTCTTGATCCAAAACGGGACAAAAGATGATTTGGCACAACATGACTTTAAAGCAATCCAATGTGCCACATGTACATTTGGTACTAATCAACTTGTGTCAACACGTGTATTGCAATTGTACCCTGGCCTTCTTGTGCCTTGTGCCATGCAACATTCCTTGACATGAAGATGATCGTCATTCTGGGAATATCCATCTCTTTGATCATCTGTACCAGTACTTTGAGTATGAGCATCATCATGGAAATACTCAACCACATTGATCCCTTTCTGGATGATAATTCCATATCTTGTGTATGACACATTTTATTTGATGCTCAACAAATTTGACCACTTTGCAAAAACTCTGGTTCTTACAACCCCCTATTAGTGTACAATCCATAGTTACCATGTTTGAAAAATTCGGTTTGTTCGGAAGGGGGAAAAAGTTCGGAGGTTCGGAATTTTGAAAAAAGTTTGGTTCGGTAAGTTCGGAAGTTCGGAATTATATATATATATATATATATATATATATATATATATATGCAAAATATTTCAATCTACTAAGGAATGATCATTAATCTAAGTTTAACACTTGCAAAAATGAGAAATGCATAAGAATTTCAAACTTGAATTACATTAAAAGATAGCAAAATATTCATAGTTTAGAGCCTAAGCTCAAAATTGATATAGAACTTAAGTTTCAAACATTTGCAACATCAAACCCAGCTTCAAAATCAAAACTAGCACTAGCACTAGCACTAGCACCATCATTCATTCATTCATTCATTACTTCAAAGACAAAATGTACATTCAAATCTAGAATAAATCATCTCGATTGCCCACAAAATCATGAATGCCACTCCCATTATTTTTCAACTTTATCATTTACTGACACTTTCTCTCACAAGGGCTCATTGGTGCATTGAATCTCACAGAGTGCATGCCTTAAGGGGTGCACTGGGAATGGGGTGGGATCGGCTTGTGGCAATTTGCGAGAGATATTTTCATACTATTCTATCACGCATACATCCCTTCATGCAGCCTTCATACCTCCTATGATGTCTCCTTGAAATCTTGAAACCCTGAAATATGGCTAAGTTTGAAACCCTGAAACCCTAGAATCTGACTAACTCTGAAATATGATAGGATCCTCCAAAACCTAGAATTTGCATTATAGCTCCTAGCGGTCCGAAACCCCTCTCAAACATCCTGAAAGTATATAAATAAAATATAACTTAAAGTATAAGTTTACATTTATAATGGACATCTAGTTTCTTATAACTTATACTTTTATAAGTTATAAGAAACTAGATGTCCATTATAAATGTAAACTTATACTTAAATGTTTATTTTATTTATATACTGTTGGGTTCGGAAAAAAAAAAGGTTATTCGGTCAAGTTCGACCGAACAAATTCGGTCCATGCCATTTGTTCGGTTCGAACGGAACATGAGCCATGTTTAGTCGAACATGGTAACTATGGTACAATCACCCGAAGACTAATAAAAAACCAAAACAGTCTCTTCTTCTTATCAGACGAGAGGTGAGAAGTCTATGTAGTAAAAAATTACCAGATAACTGGGCTGCTCATCAATATTTTCAAGAAATCTAAAATTGCTATCATCTAGCAAAATTTTGAAACAACACCAAAATCAAAATTGCCACTTAATCACCATCACTGCATTGAGTTAGTAGCTAACTCAAGATGGGTCTCTGCAAGGCTTTGTTAGTGTCATGACCCCTTTTTCATATACAAGAAAAAAAATAAAGTTAATATTTTAAATTGTTTAAGTGACTTTTGAAGAAAACCTAAAAGTGAAAACCTAACCCTAAAAGTGACAATTGAGTCTATATATTAAGAGTTCTCTCTAATTGTATCCATTCAAATTTATGATCAATATATTTTCTCAATTTGTTGAGCTTCATAGTTCTTTAGGTTTTTCAACATAAAGACGGAAACCCTTATTGGTTGAAGATGGTTGTGGGGATGAAAACCTCCATCTTCCATAATTCAGGATCTGGGGATGAAAACCCTCCTATCTTTTGAGGTGATTCCATACAGGGATCACAATTGTGCAGACAAATCATGTTATTTTCAGATTTCAATTGGCTGCAAGGTACTATCAATTCCCATAATTTTTGAGGGTTTATTGGATCAACAAATCAAAGCTTTCTGCTGTAGAAAGGGCTTTTGTGCCCTAGAAGAGGCCACCATACCTTTTGGAGATTGTTGTGCCTCAAATTGCAGCTGTTGGGGGTTGTTGCGCATGTTTTGGTGAGGGGTTATAGTGGTATCCACTTTTTTGGCCGTCGATATATCCATTTCAGCGATTGAATGTCCCTGTAATTCGTTCGTAGCCAGCGGATGTTTCCATTTCAGCAATTGCATGTCACTGTAATTCGTTCGTAGCCAGCGGATGTTTCCATTTCAGCGATTGCATGTCGCTGTAATTCGTTCGTAGCCAGCGGATGTTTCCATTTCAGCGATTGCATGTCGCTGTAATTCGTTCGTATCCAGCGGATGTTTCCATTTCAGCGATTGCAGCCGTACCTTCATTTACAACTATTATAACATTAAAATCAGTCACGCTGTGCCATCCAATGCTGATCTTGTAAGTGTTATGTTGTTGGATATTGATAATAAACTAGGGTTTCATATCAAATAAGAGGATTCTCTATTGTTGATGATCAGTTTGTGTAAACATCTGTATTTTCCACTCAACACAATAAAGATTTCAATGAAGTTTTCAATTGGGTTTTCAATACTTGTGTTGCATGTGTTGTTTAGTATTTTGTTGATGTTCCAGTGTTGAAAAGGAATCACAGTAGATTCTAGAATTCAGAAAATTCCCCAAAAGGAACATGACAGTTAGCTAGGGCAATCTTGAGGGACATGTAGACCAAAATATGCAACATGTTTGTCTCCGATGTTACCAACAAAAGGAAAGTGCAGTGTTACATTCATGTTGTTCACATAGAAATTTCCCATTTTCAATCTCAGAGCAATACTAGGGTGTTAGTACTATGGAAATTGCACCCTTCATACATTAGAATGTCTTATTTCTCTGTTTTTAATACATTTTTATAAAAAACCTTAAGAAGGGGGACTTCAAACAAAAAATTAATGTTTCCAATGGACTTATAATGTTCTCAAACCCATGAAACGAGTGGTCACACTCCTATCTTCATGTAAAAAGGCAAAAATGAGGATTTTATAAAAATGACTTAAAACTTGGTGAGACTGGATTCTACCACTAAATATCATTGAAAGACTCTTCGACCAACTCTTCTTAGTAACCACTTGACAACTAATTAACTCAGTTTTCACATGCATATATATGCTTTCCTTTGTGAAATTGACACTTCTGACAAAAGAGACGTGGGAGAGACTTGAACAACTGACCTTTCTATATTTAATTCCTTATTCACATCCTTTCAACCATCTTGCCCACACACACCTTTGAAACATAACACCACATATTTGGATGAATCTAAAGTTACATCATCCAAGCGTAAAAAAAACAAATACTAAGGATTTGAACTCACCCAGCACATATGCAACTACAACATAGCTTTCCATGTGCTCTCATGGCAATGCATGCTTTTAATAAAGTTAAAACCTTTTAAAATAGGGTCAAAATGGAGCCCGCTCATTTGATATATGTAATTTTTTTTTTCACACTTAAAGACCTCTTCTCATGCCTTCCAGCACACTTTCTTGTTCACCAGATTTCAATTTTCTTTCAACACGTGTCAGCAACAGCAATTTCAATGCTAGTGTAAGAAATAATTTGATATATTTGCATATGTGGAATGCTTTTCCAGGTCAAAACAACAATTTTAATATCCTTAAGGTGCCATATATTGAATGCTTTTGCAAATCTTCCACTTCTACAGAATCTTCACGGCTTTTACAGCAAAAATAGAAGGATTTCTTCTTGTTTGGAATGCCTTTTCAGGCAGAAATCAGGTCAACAGCAGCAAAAAAAACATACCACAATATTTTCACGTTTCATGCAAAAGAAGACATGGTTTTAGCAGCAGAAAACAAGCCCTGGGCAAAACTCTCAGCATTAATAGTGCTTCAAAGTTCAGGCAACCTTTCAATGCATTTTAGCATTAAGAGTGGGTTTTTAATTCTTCTGGATGGTCTCCATGCCCTTTGTATTCAGACATGCTTTTTTATGCAGGCATGCTCTTCTCCAAATAACAATTTCTCATATGTTTCTTCATTTGCCATCATCTTCCTTCTCACAACCCATTGCCAACAGTGCTCTGATATCACTGTTCAACTACACAGAATTATAAGATCCTTAAATGGTAAAGTGCCATATTATTTTAGCATAAGAACTTTTACATCATAAAATGCCCGGAAGTCATCTTATAACAACCATTTGGATCACGAGACCCAACACTATTTTGTCTAACTCCCAGAATCCTCACAGACATGAAGCATTTTAAGGAAAGGATTTCAAAGGAACAAAGGATGGTATTCCAAATCTAAGGTTTGATTATATAAATCACGCCATGATTTTCAGGATATGCAATCATATCAGTGAATCTGATTGCAATTATATCACTGAAAACATTTAAGTGATCCACAAATCAGCAAGGGCACCAAGAAGGAGCCTTAGACTGAAAGCACTCGCTATCAAGCAGCACATTCTTTACCACAGATTCAAATACAGTTCTCCATCTCCAAAAACATTTAAAAGTTTATCAAGGAATAAATAAAGGGAAGAAAATGCAACTCTATCAAGCCAACCCACAATTAAGAGAAAGATTGTATGGCCCCTAACCCGTTAGTAGAGGATCCATGCCAACATGACATCCACCTAGGTGCGAGAGGATCATTTTGTTGAGTGGATTGCCTTTGGGCTTTTTGTAGCCAGCTGGAGGTTGCCGCACATATCTTGTGCTAGCTGGCAGACGGCTAACTATCTCCTGGATTTTCAGGGCATTTTCGAGGTTTTGAAGAGACGTGGAAATTGCAGCGTGGACTTTGCGGAGTCATGGAGCCGGCGATTATGATGATCGAGTTCCATCTTGACACTCAGCGTGCAACTTCCACCTTGGCAAAGATGTTTTTGAAGGTTTATTTAAGGAGCTCGAGTCAGAAGAGGCAAGAGAGACGAAGAACTATAGTGGAGCTCTGGCAAAATGAATTCTCTGCATACATTGATTCAGCTGCCATGAAGGCTTTATAAACGTTATGGAGGCCGCTTGGCTCCGTTTTTATGTACCCAAGCTCGTCTGTGAGCCTCTGGGTTGTTAATATTATGATATGAATAGAAACTCTGTTATGAACTTTGACAAATGACAAGTGCTGAGCATTTATATAAACTGTGTCTGGTTTTCATGTTTCTTTGTATTGATAATAGAATGTGTATATTTGTAATGTCATACCTTTGAATCAGTTTTGTGAATTGATGTTCGAAGCATGGTGTGGGTTCATACGTTTACCTAGTCTTGCTATTTAAATGGAGTCCTTGTAAACTTTCACGATGTCACTATTATTTAGTATGATGGATGAGTATAGGTTTGCGCCATTAACCCAATGCTTGTGTAATTCACATCTATTTAATATGAGTAAAAGCAACCTTGTGGCCTCTTAAGCGCTTATATGACACTAGTCTTAGTCCACAAAAGGCTTGTGCTTTTGGATCAGCCTTAAGTTTTCGTTGAAGTGCTAAAGTCCCCTCATTGAAGCCTCGCGCTATGGCACAACTAGCCCAACGTGGGCCCCGATTCCTTCTCAGCTGCGCTTTGGGTGAGCGCACAAGGGTTGTGCCTTATGTGGATTGATGTCAGCGCAACCGAGTGATTAAATGTTGAGCGCAAAGGGAACATCCCATGTTTACGCGTGGTTGGAATAAAACAAGAACTGACTAAACTTTTAACAACATTTTGGTTCCGTTGCCGGGATCTGTATTGAATTTTGTTATTGTGATGGTGCGACAAAATGATGTACCGACTTTCTATCAAAAGCATCGAGCACTGGCTGCAACAGGTGGAAGATAGTTTTACGCTAAAGCATCCAACTTGTAAAGGACAAAAGCCAAAAAAATGGGTTCAGGACAACCTATATGATGCTTTGTACGAGGTCTTTTTTTGTGAGTTCCCTGAGCATGTGTACTGGTGGTTGGTTGCATATTCAACCTATAGAAGAAGTGATGGACGACGCTATGAGTGGACGAGGGAGCGCCTAGAAAGGCTTGAGACCCTTGATGTTACTTGGACTACAGTAGTAGATAAATGGTGGCAAGGGGCCCTAAATAACTACGTACTTGAGTTCACAGTCTCAATAATTTGTGCCTTGAGGAGGCAGAATACCAGTTTTTGCACGACCCTAGAAGCATTTTCGTGAAGGAGTTCGGCACAAAGCTTAAAAAGCTAATAGTTGACTACGGTTTTGAAACTTTGGGGATGGAAGGCTAAAATCCTTTCGCGTATGAGTTGCGCAAAGGGGGAAAATGGGATGTGTAGATGAGGTGTAATGGAAGGGGATGAGCAAATTGACGCTCGAGAGCTCAAAAGACAGACCTATAATAAGGGATGATGCAAATTGACACTCGAGAGCTCAAAAGACAGACCTATAATAAGGGATGATGCAAATTGATGGAGAATTTGGAACTTGGAAGTGCCGAGAGGACCTGTAGCGAATGGGAAGGGCATGGGTAAGTGTCGGGGAATCCAAGAACAACACACCTGTTCTGATCCCACTTGTTAGGATCTTGCTCCTCAGAAAGAGCACAATATGATTACCAAATACAAGCAATTAAACATGCGGAATTATCCAGAAGTAACAAGTAACTAGAAATCATAAATAGCACAGAATATGAGAGACAATACACAATCTTGTATTATTCCTCGTACAGAAAAGAATACAATAAAGAAGATGCCACTTCTTCTCCCACCTTCCAGAGGCTTTCCACACCTCAAGTGTACAGTAATTCTTCTTCAAAAGTTCACTCTCCTACCAAAAACGGTCCCAACACACAATTCACACACAGAATTGGTATTCACCTTTCCAACTAGTCAGTAATAACCCTGCCAGTACCAAGCACTCTAAAGTACTTCAAGTAGATCTCCCATGAACCTGCAACCTGCAATTCAATAGACCTTACACATGTAGATCTCCTATGAGCTTGCAACAACCCGCAACTCAATGATCTTACAATGGAAGGATCTTCTTTGCCTTCCTTTTTAGCTCATAATTACAATACATGCCAATGGGTCTATAAATAGATCCCAGACTTAAACAATAACTTAGACTCTTAGTTTACTAATAATAGACACGCAGCTCAAGACTCAAAATAGCCTTTACATGCAAACACTCAGTTCAACAAACTAACTGTTCGTGCAACGAACAGTTCTGGAACACACAGGGGACCGAAGTCGGTCCCTGTCTAACTGGTGCTGACCGACGTCGGCCGACTACCTGTCGATGCCGGTTGCCTTTTGCATTCATCATGATCGACGTCGGTCATATTGCCGACGTCGTTACTTTTGGAACTTCAGCATCTTCATCCATGTCTGCATAGTTGAAGCTTTTAGCTCCACAACCTAACAATCTCCCACTTGGAGATAAACAGCTGCAACTGTACCTGTACCTGTACATCATCTAGTTTGTTCCCTTGGCTTTGTATCCCTCTTCAAGATCACTCTTGAAGAACAACCACCACAAATCCTGTGGTGCAACACCTATCATCCAAATCACCTGCCACATCCACATCTACAAACCATGTAGAAAATAACTTGACTCTGCATAGCATGTGCACCTGCTGCTGGTCCCTCTAAGAATCCACTGAATTGCCCTCCAATGCTTCTTTTTCGGATTGGCTCCAAACTTGTGACAACTCCCACTGCTTGAGAAAACTCAGGATTAGTACATACCATGCACTTAACCTCATTATGTGAATCAAGACACTGTTCTGTGAACTGTCCAACCATCGGCGTGCTAACCGGTCTCACACAATCATCCTGAAACAAAGTCAACATGTGACCTTCCATGTCCCTAGAACACACTCATGCCAAAGAATCTTGCTGCTCCCAGATTTTTCATGACACACCTCTGAACTAGCTTTACCTTTAGTTCAGCAACTCCCTGTATATGTAACCCTGCAACAAGCACATCATACAGTAACAGGATAATGTAGCTAATATTATCCAACCTGGTAAAGAGAAACACAATGATCAAACCTCCATTGTCCTGCAGCTTATTCAAGACCATATACCCTGGCCTTTTGTCTCACGTGTCCATTTTCGCTCTTCTTCATCCTGAACATCCATTCGTCTCTCAGTGCTTACTTCCAGCTGGCAACTCCATCAAAAACTCCCGTTTGGTTCTCCTCCAAGGAATCACATCCTTCATCTATGCCAAGCTCCCACTATTTTCTGGATCTACCTGCTTTGCTTCCTTAACAACTTCCTGGTTCTTTACCATCAGTGAACAACAAGTAGTGTAAAGAAGGGAAATGACGAATTTGAGGCTTACCTACCCTTTAAGTCCTCCATATGGGCGCTTGAGACTCCTTGACAGCTTGCTGTCCACCCAAAATCCGTCTCAGTGACCGATGCCGGTCACATCTCAGTCTGCACCCGACTGACATCGATTCCATGCGACTGCCTCATCGCCGACGTCGGTTCCCCCTGACCGACGCCGGTGTTTATCTGTCCCTGAGTCACCGACGTCGGGCTGCACATAGCCGACATCGGTCTCTGTCTGGACGCCAACGTCGGTTTTCTAATCGACGTCAGTATCTGTGTTTTGCTTGTGAGAACTGACTTCTACTCGCGAGCTCCTTTTGGATCAAACCCTTGTCCAAATCAATTTTTCTCTGCTCAGAATTCTTCTGCCCCTTGTGCTGAAATCTGTCCGTCACCTTCTCCTTGAAAACCAAGGCTTTTCTGTTCTTGTCACTAACATCGGATCTCTCAAGAAACGTCACTTTCTTCTTCTGCATACAGAAATCTCGATTCATACCCTTTGACTCAAGAACATGCATCTCCTTCTTATTCATGTGACCAAGCCTATTAAGCCACATCTTCGAATCTACAGCTGAAGTAGATAACCTAGAAAGAGAATCAGTAATACAAGTAGATAGATAAAGCGTACCTATTTTCTTACCTCTTGCTACAACAAGTGCACCCTTGGTACCCTTCCAAGAGTCCGCTGTGAGAGTTAATGTGCAACCCTCATCACCCAAACTTCTTACAGAAATCAAATTTCGCGCCAGAACTGGGACATGCATGACCTCCTTCAACACCTAGGTGTTATCTGTCTGCAATTTCAGCTTCACTTTCCCTTTGCCAACCATCTAACAAGGCTTACCATCTCTTACACAAATTTCTCCAAAGTCTCTCTGGACATACTTATGAAAAAATTCCCTATTTGGGGATGCATGAAAAGAGGCACCAAAATCTAAAACTCAAGATTCTACTTTATCTAAAGAACATACCAGAGCATCCTGTGCAACATAATCCGCAACATCTGCTTCTTCTTCATGTCCTTCATGCTGATCTTCACCCAACCAACAATCTCTCTTTAAGTGCCACTGCTTTCCACATTTTCAGCAGGTTATTCTGCCATACCTGGACTTGGATCCCCTGCCTATCTTTGACCTTGATCTCCCACGCTCGATCTTTTTTCTTTGCCTTCCCCTACTTTTCACACTCAAAGCATTTCCTGGTGATTCACCTGTGCTTTTCCTGCGTATCTCTTCATTCAAGATTACATTCACAACATCATCCACTTTTAAGATTTTTGAAGCAGACGTAGTATTTCTAACTGCCATTACCAAACTCTCCCAACTTTCAGGGAATGAACATAAGATTAAGAGAGCCTTAATTTCATCATCAAAATCAATATTGACTGAACTTAACTGGTTTACCAAACCATGAAAATCACTAAGATGACTATGTACAGATCCACTATCCAACATTTGCAAATTAAATAATTGCTTCATAAGAAATACCTTATTCGAAGCTGAGGGTTTTTCATATAAATTTGCCAAAGATTCCATCAACTCTACCGTTGTTTTAATGTGTGATAAGTTGGAAATAACAGACGATGCAAGACTCAACCTTATAGATCCCAGAGCCTTCCGATCAAGAACCTCCCATTCTTCATCTTTTATATCCCGGGGCTTGCAATCAACCCCACCCAACGGTAAGTACAAATCTTTCTGATACAGATAATCTTCAATCTGCGTCCTCCATAATTGATAGTTCTTGCCATTAAATTTTTCCATTCGTAGCTTACTTTCTTCTGCCATTGCTCTACTCCCACTTAAACAAAAACCCCTGTGAGTAACCTGTAATCAACATACACTAACGAGATCTGATACAACCTGTTAGTATCTCAACCAAAAGCTCTGATACCAGTTGTCGGGAAATCCAAGAACAACACACCTGTTCTGATCCCACTTGTTAGGATCTTGCTCCTCAGAAAGAGCACAATATGATTACCAAATACAAGCAATTAAACATGCGGAATTATCCAGATGTAACAAGTAACTAGAATTCACAAATAGCACAGAATATGAGAGACAATCTTGTATTATTCCTCGTACAGAAAAGAATACAATAAAGAAGATGCCACTTCTTCTCCCACCTTCCAGAGGCTTCCCACACCGCAAGTGTACAGTAATTCTTCTTCAAAAGTTCACTCTCCTACCAAAAACGGTCCCAACACACAACTCACACATAGAATTGGTGTTCACCTCTCCAACCAGTCAGTAATAACCCTGCCAGTACCAAGCGCTCTAAAGTACTTCAAGTAGATCTCCCATGAACCTGCAACCTGCAATTCAACAGACCTTACTTACACATGTAGATCTCCTATGAGCTTGCAACAACCCGCAACTCAATGATCTTACAATGGAAGGATCTTCCTTGCCTTCTTTTTCAGCTCATAATTACAATACATGCCAATGGGTCTATAAATAGATCCCAGACTTTAACAATAATTTAGACTCTTAGTTTACTAATAATAAACACGTTCAAGACTCGAAATAGCCTTTACATGCAAACACTCAGTTCAATAAATTAACTGTTCGTGCAACGAACAGTTCTGGAACACACAGGCGACCGACGTCGGTTCCTGTCTAATTGGTGCTGACCGACGTCGGCCGACTATCTGCCGATGCCGGTTCTCTTTTGCATTCATCATGATCGACGTCGGTCATACTGCCGACGCCGGTACTTCTGGAACTTCAGCATCCTCCTCCATGTCGACATAGTTGAAGCTTTTAGCTCCACAACCTAACAGTAAGGATCTCTTGAAATATAGCAACGCGAAGATGAGAAGTATAATGAAGCAATGAATCGAGCTCAACACTTGACAGGTGTGGAATTCGTTGAATTCCTATAGAATTTGGTGACTATAGATATGTTTGATGTGCCTACCCCCTTTGAACCTACGACGCATGCTCATGTGCTGGATCCCCCACTTGAAGAAAGCACATAAGTAACTATTGACTCTGCTAACAACTCAGATCTTAGACGTTTTGCATACTTGGATTGCAACTTTGTGATTGAATAGATTATTCCATACAAGGAGGTGAGCGCAACTACCTCTAGACCATTGGACGCTAGCTCACCACAACAGAACTTGAACACGAGCATACCAACTCAGCCGATGTCAGCAGTGCAAGGTGGGCAATAGCCCGCAAGAAGTGGTCTGACGCCACAAGCAAGGTGCACAACACCAACGACATCAATTGCACCAATAGTGATGACGGGACCAACGCCTAACCCCGTGGTTGGAGGCGTTGGAGGGCCGCCGCCAGGAGAGGCGTCGGGGGGACAAGCGCCTCAAGTACCAATTGCCCCCCATAGCAGATCTACTACGAGACGACTATGCACCTCCCAGAGTATCGCGACGTGGAAAATGCTGCAAAACATGTATTGAAGTGTTAACTACAGTGGCACGTGCGAGGCATAACTCAATCCGAGCGCAAGGCTACTTAGTTTGCGACTACATTACTTGATCGCGCCCCCACTTTGTACAGAAAATTTGATCCCAACCAGGCCACAGTTGACTATGATTTTCTGAAGGATGCATTCTTGAAGGAATTTGACATTCTGGAGTTTGAACAGATCATGTCGTGCTAAAAGAGGTTACCCAAGGACTCTTAGAGAGTGTGCACTTGTATGATGCAAGGTTCAAAACTTTTCTATCGAAGCTCCCATATGATATTCACCCTTCCCAACATGTGCAGTGGTTCATTGGAGGGTTGCTTGTGCCATTCCGAAGAGCGCTTTCCATGAAGACTTTTACAGACCCTCAAGAAGCGCTTAAAGCTGCACTTAGAGCTGAGGTAGTCGGAAGTGCAGGCATCGAGATCAACCCATTTATGGAAGCGCAGATTGCATCTATGGCCTCCCAGCTCCAAAAGCTTACCACAAGCTCTTTGCATGATGCTCGAAGTGGACTATGGTGCACCGACTGTGAAGTAGAAGGCCATAATAGAACTAATTGCCCACGAAGGAATGTGCACACCCTGCTTCTAAGCTCAAAGTCTCTCGAGATGCGCATGATGTCAAAAACTATCCTTTGTTGCAACGTGTCAGCCAAGTCAACACAACCATCTATTGTCGGTTGTGTGATGCCTACACCCATACCATTGTTGATTGTAGGGTGATTGACGAGATGCACGAAAACATGGAGAGAGGCGCACAACAGGTATCACAGCAATCGGAGGGCAAACAATCCAATGGAATGATGGCTATGACCAACAAAACACAGGCTTGGGAATGCAATGAGGCACCAGAGGGCGAGGCGGAGGACGTGGTGGTGGAAGGTTCCCACCACGCTCATGTTATGAGTGTGGCTCAACAGAGCATTATCAACGCGACTGCCTTACACATCCCATGTGTGGGTATTGTCGAGGGTCCCATAAGGTCGAAGAATGCCCTGCTTGTACAAAATGTTGACGCAAGGTAGACTTGGAGCAAACAAGGGAGCAGGAATGATTAGGTGCGAGCAAAAAACGAAGAAATGGACCCTAAAGCCGTAACCTACACTCACAGAGGCTGTCAAGGTACAGGGAACTATGTGAAGTGGATTCACCACTCAGTCACCAATTGTGCCAGTACTTGAGTTACGCCTCGAATGTGGGGATAAGGGTCACAATGAGCAAATAACATGGCCTAAACCAAAAGTTGCGCCGTACCCAGACCCAACGCACTAGAAAGACGTCTTACAACAGGCTATGAGTGTAATCCAAAACCTACAAGGGGAGCTCCAGTTAGCGCGAGACCTAGAAGCATAAGCTGTTGCCTCTTGTAAGAAGCAGGATAGCTAGGACACTGAAGTACAAGAATTAACCGAGATCCTGCGCCTCCTGCAAATAGAAGGAATGCTGCCCCTATTGAAAAACTTGCTTCTGGAGCATGTAGGTCAAAATCAAGTTGAGGTCGCTATGCCATGTATGGAGAAGGCGCGAGAAGTTTGACATACACAAAATGCTGAATATGACCAAAAACTCTTGGTGGATGCCACTATTGATGGATGGTCTATCTGTGAGGTTCTTGTGGACATAGGCGCCGAGGTCAACATCTTGACCAAGAATGCCTTGGGAAAAATGGGTAGGCCAGCACTGAGACCTTCCCCTCATGTGCTTTTCATGGCCAGTAAGACTTGGGCGCGGTCTATCAGAATTCTGAAGAGAGTAGTTGAAGATATCATGGGTGCCAAATTCCGTGCTGACGTTGAAGTAATAGAGTTAGCAGAGCAGGACAACTACCCGACGCTTTTAGGAAGGCCATGGTGTTATGCAAACAATGCAGATATGCGCTTCAAAAGGTGCTACATGACATTTGAGAATGGCAGGGAGAGGGTGGTTATACCTCCCTCAAATGACCAAGGACCCCCCTATGTTGAGAGCTTGGACATCAAGGATGAGATCAACCATATCTATAACATCATGAAGCAAGGTGTTGAGATTCTAGACCCAAATGATCAAGGAATCCTCTCTTGGGAAGATGGACAATCGACCTTAGACACCATCGATGTTGCTTGTGACCCATGGGTCGAAGAAGCATATGAGACCACTGGTCGACTGTGCCGCTTGGTGCGGACAAAGATGCCAAAACCAGTAAAGACAGGTTGGGTACAGATTGATCGCACTTCCAAAAGATGGGTCCCTTGCACCAAGAAAAGGGGAAGAAGAGTGTTCTGCCTCAGTAAGGGCAAACTTGCAGCGCTCCCAAGATATGAAGGGAGTAATCCAGTAGAAGACCATGTTCGTGATCTTGAGTCGAGCATCCCAAAAGAGGTGGATAAAATGGGTGCACTAGTGTACACATTGAAGAGCATTGCTGCTCGTTGGTGGGCATTGCAAAAGCCTAGCTTGCCAACTTGGCAAGATGTGAAGGTAGCCATTTGCACTAGATTCAGAAAGAGCAACGAGGACTTGGACATCTCAGCCTACTCTGGCGACTCTGACCCTATTGCACATGTTCGCCTTTGTGAAGAAACATGGACTATCTGTAGCGAAAACGCCTCAAGGAATCTATGGGTGCATGCCCTCTATAGGACCTTGAAGACTTGGGCACGGACGTGGTATGTAGTTAATGAGATGCACCGTGAAACAACCAACTAGGATGCCCTTAAGGAGCGGTTTGTTCATAGCTCCTTTTCTTCGCAAAATCTTGAATTGATTGAGCCATTGCAAGTAGTGCGGAGGTCAGTGTTTGAGGACACTGCTATATTGGAGCGCCTAAAGGACATGTTCGGTGAAAAGGGGTTAGCGCTCCCAACCTTCTTTAAAGAGCAAAATCTCAACAATGACTCTAGTGATGAAGATGATGACACATGGAAGGCGTGAAAGAGGAAGAATTTGACAGGAAAAAGGAAGTTAGTGCGCAAAGTTGAGGATAGCGCCCCATAAGAAGACCCTATCTATCTTCGGGTAGAAACAACCGAGGGCAGCAGACAAGTTGAGGATTCCCACCAGGAGAAGAATGAACCCTACCGTGCACCATTAAGAACTACCAAGTTAGATATCAATTCAGAGGGGGAACCCAAAATTGTCATTTTGGGCATCTAGTGGTTTGACACAAAACTGACATATATTGTTTATCTCCTGAACGATTTCCAAGACTTGTTCCCGCGGAACTACAAGGATATGAAAGACGCACACCCATCCCTTAGAAAGATGAGCATCAAACTAGTAGACGGTGAAAGACCCATCAAGAAGCGGCTTTATAGGATGATTCCGAACCTTCGTGCCAAGGTTAAGACTGAGATCGACGACACGCTAGTCGTAGGTGTCATCTACCCCATGCAAGAATCTGAATGGGTTAGCCCCATGGTCATCAGCATAAAAAAGGATGGGTGCATCTGAATTTGTATTGACTACAGACTGTTGAACGCCGTCTGCATGATCGACCCCTTTCCAACTTCGTTCACTGATGGAGTATTGGATGGAGTCGTAGGTTGCGAGATATACACATTCACTGATGGCTTTTCAGGATACAATCAAGTCTAGATCAAGGAGAAGGACAAGCCCAAAACCACCTTTGTAACCGAATGGGGTTGTTCACATATAACATGATGCCCTTTGGGCTGAAGAATGCACCAACCGTGTTCTCCCGAGTGGTGATCACCGCATTCAAAGACTTCATTCACAAGTTCCTCCAAGTATACTTAGAGGATTGGATAGTGTATGGGTTGAAGGATCACTATGACAATTTGCACCCAATGTTTGAAAGGTGCAGGGAGTTGCAAATTTCGTTGAACCTCAAGAAGTGTGTTTTCGCAACGCCATTTGGCACCTTGCTCAGGCACATCGTCTGCAAGGATGGTTTGCTTGTTGATCCAGCCAAAATTGCAATCATCCTTCAACGTCAAACACTATCAACGCAAAAAGACATTCGCGCCTTTCTTGGACATTGCGGTTACCACAGGAAGTTCATAAGAAATTACATTAGGATTGTGGCGTCGCTAGAACTCTTGTGAAAGGATGGCCCATTCTATTGGGGCGCAACACAGGAAGATGCTTTTGAGACCTTGAAGCTCACA
The DNA here is from genome assembly GCA_037957365.1 of Torreya grandis. Taxonomy (NCBI): domain Eukaryota; kingdom Viridiplantae; phylum Streptophyta; class Pinopsida; order Cupressales; family Taxaceae; genus Torreya; species Torreya grandis. The sequence goes on along the minus strand of JARHVA010005459.1, from coordinate 281,755 downwards.
GTCGCAAGTACGCCAATATTGCAATTTCTCGACTGGGTGACCCCCTTCCATGTCCACGTCATTGCTTCTGGTACCGCAATCGGTGCCATTCTCGCACAACCACGCGAAGGGAAAATGGATCATTGTATTTCTTTTGCAAGCAAGAAACTAACCAAGGCAGAACAAAACTACACCACTGAGTGCAAGGCGTTTGTTGTGCTCTACACCTTGCAAAAGTTCAAAGAATACTTATCGGCAACCCCCTTTATTTTCTTCATTGATCACGAGGCGCTTAAGTACCTAGTGAACAAGCCTATTTTGCATGGGCGCATTTGTTGATGGATTGTTTTATTTCAAGAATTCCAATTTTTTGTGGTAGTGAAGCTCGACAAACAAAACTCAGGGGCAGACCATCTGTCCTGCATCAACTCTGGCGATGTGGCAATGCCAATTGAAGATGACATGCCTGACGCACAACTTTATAGGGTCCAATGCATCCCGGAAGACTTGGTAGGAATCGCTGCATTTTTGACCTCTGGATTTGTGCCTAGACCATGATGACTAAGGAGAAGCATCTCATGGTTTGCGTCGCCCCTTTTCAACTCATTGGCGGGGAACTATACAAAGTGAGTCGCGACGAAGTCATGTGTCGATGTGTCCTAGAGCACGAATGGGACTCAGTACTGCAAGAGGCGTATGAGGGAATTGTTGGAGGCCATTGTGTTGTGGACGCCACGACGCGAAAAGTTCTACAATCAGGCTTGTGGTGGCTAACTCCCACTAGAGGTTGAACCTAACATGTTAGTGGAGATAATTGTCATGGAGGTTGAATAAGTCATAGAATAAGATGTCATGATGTATGAAGGAGATAAAATAGAAGGAAAAGGTTGAGAAGCAAAGAAAGTATCTCCCCCAACTCTATGAGAGAAGGTAGGGGAGGGTGAAAGAAATTCTTCTACATAAATACCTATAATAATAATATAAATGTTTGAAGGTTCATTTCCTCTATGTTGAATAAATTCATTAATGGAGAATAGTATTTCATGTGCGTACACAAACTCACACTCATATTCTAATGAAAATAAAGGATTACGAATTGAGGATGAATGAGTAGGAGTCCCATAATTGGTAGTGCGAGTAAAAATATGAATATTATTTTCATATAGAGTGGAAGCCACAAAATATTTCTTGGGAAACCTATTAGGATTTGTAAGACTCATAATTTTTGTCAAATTTAACTCTGTATTATCCTCAAATAAGAAATTCATGATGAGTAAAAGAGGCTAAAAGGTTGAAGGAAAGAAGAATTAATTAATAGGATATATAGTTGGATAGGTCAATAGAGATTTTGTAAATAGAAAACAAAATAGATAACAAGAGGACACAATCATATTGGTCGACTGTGTACTATTTAGATAGGAGATGAAATAGGAAGATAAGAGGACACAGTCATACTAGTTGACTGTGTACTACTCAGATAGGAGACATAACAAGAAAATTCGAAGACAAAGTCATATAGGTCAAATGTGTTTGACTATATAGGAAACAAAATAGGAACATAAGATACACAATTGAATAAGTTAACTATGTACTAAATGCAAACGAGATGAATAGTTTATATGAGAATGTGTCAATAGGGATGATAATGTTGTGAAAACAGATATTTTTTTTGAAAGATAATATTTAAGTAAATAAAATGAAAAACATAAGCAATTGGATCAATGTGATCAATCGAACTAGAACACATATCACAAACCTTTCACTAGCGTTCAATAATGCAAGTTTTATAATACAAAATATAATGATCAAAGAGCAAGAAACAAAATTGAAAGTAAATTCTAACTATTTGGTCATTCCTAAGTGTTTTTAACTTATAGTAAAGTTTTAAATTAATTTTATGAGAATTTGGTTATAATCAGGGACTATAAAGTAATCTATGGATAGTTTTAAGAAGTTTAGTCTCAAATGAATCTATATTGGTGATAGTACTTCCTTGTTATTGGGGCCTACCCTCTCAATTCATGATCTTGCAGTGATAAGGGTGAAAGTTGATTTGAAAATATATACCATCAACCACATATTTATACTTATCCATAAAACTAAGTCATTTTCTCCCTCGGTAATGAAATCCAAGTAGATAAACCATGGGAAGACAAATGTTTAATTATTTTTTGTGTAAAGTGATTTGGAAGTGTGTACAAAATAGAAAAATAGTGTCACCAAATTGGTAAATTAAAAAACCACCTAATTAATTTATGTTTTTTTACTCTAAGAATGTAATAAACTAAAATAAAAAGTTAACTAATTACGATAAAAAATAGTTTAATTTCATTGATTGTGAAGAGTATAGAGTCAATTCAGGCAACATTGTATGTAAACAATGCAGAACAAAGTTGACTAGGTCTCTACTATTTTGTGAAATCAAGATACAGAGAACACAATAAAATAGGTTGACTATGTCTTATAGATAAAAAATAGGATAAATAACTATGTCGAGCTAGTTGACCCATTTTGTTATAGGGTTGTAATTTTTTAGACTATAAACTTGTGAAAAATAGCACTAGAAATTAAAAACTAAAATGATAGAGAGTAATAATCAACCTTGTTGGGTTTGAAGACACTTAGATTTAAATTTTTTATGCTATGATGATCAACTGATGATTCAAATATTCTATAAATAGAGTCTACTGGGTAAATTATGTTTACAGAACCTGTGTGCTAAAAAAGTAATTTTCAAACAAAGTCAATCAGCTCAACTATATCTACAAACATGTATGTTGAAAAATAAGAACTATGAATAGAGTTGAATGGTTTGAATATGTATGAAATCTTATAAATGAATAGTGAGACTATTTTGATCTGATTAATATAGTCACTTGTATTTGTAAAATCCTTGCATAGACAAAACAAAGTCATTTGGGGGTGACTGTGTTAAACTTGTGCACATACTATTAGAACTAAATTGATAGGTTTGATGCAGTACAATGAAAACATAAAAATATAATATGATGATAAAATGAATGTGTGAAAGAAAACCTACAAGGGTTTGATTCACATCAAGTTTATTAGAATGTATACAAAAGAAAATGTAGCATACCTATGAATCAATCCTAGCACGAATAAGATATATCCTAGTTACACTTCTAATTATTGATACTTTAGATATTAGGGGTCATGATCAATATGGATCCTCTAGACCTAACCAGGGGATCTATTACCATAATAACATCACTAGAGAGGGTTATAAATCATCTAGTCAAACAACAACATGAAATAACCCTGTTAGGTCATATCCTTTCATATTCACCAAACAAATGACAAGTAAAAAATCTAATTTAGTGCTCACCAAAGCTTATGGCACAAAGTATCGGTAACAAACATAAAAAGTAAGCATGCATAGAATATCTAGACTCAAGTCAATGTATATGAAATCCTAATGCATGGGAGATAATTTCAAATGCAAATTTATCTACTCTTACAAAAGAGGAACAATGTTGGGAATACTTACCTTTGAAGACAAATCCACCGAGCCTCAATCTCTCCCTTGGCCAAGGTGCTTCATAAGAGGTTATTGTGGTATGTGAGGATAACAAGGATAAGTCAACTCTAGGATACACAAATTATCTATGCATCCAAAAGACTTATCCATAAGACAAGATCCATATCTCCAAATAATGTATTAAAACCCTAAGTTATATTTCTCAAGTAGAAGGGTGGATAAGCAGATGCAAAATATATTATTCTGATTCTTCTCTTCCTCTCATAAATGATGTAAATGGTGGCCAAAGCATGTGATGTCTGCCAATGCATTGGAAAACCAAACGACCGGGATGAGATGCCCCTCGTCCCCATCCTTGCCCAGGCGCCATTTGAAAAATGGGCCATTATTGGGCCTATTACTCCCGCGACAAGGCGAATAGGCGCATAGTGCATTCTGACTGTTACAGATTACTTCACCAAGTGGGTCGAATTAGCGCTGACCAAAGATTGTAAGCCGCCACAGCAGCAAGATTCATCTGGGAGAATATTATTAGTTACTATGGATGCCCGCTTAGCTTGACTAGCGATTGTGGCGCGCACTTCATCAACGAAACGATTCAGATCCTGCTGACTAAATATATGGTGGTGCACCATAAAACGACACCCTCCCATCCCCAAGCTAATGGCACTGCAAAGGCATTCAATAAGATATTAGGGACATGCCTCACAAAAAAATGCGATGTTGGTCACAAGGATTGGGATGACCGTGTGTCAACAGTGTTATGGGCCTATCGCACAACATGCAAGTGCCTGAACAAGGCTACACCATTCCAACTGGTGTTTTGGCACAAAAGTTGTTTTACTCATGGAATTCCTAGTGCCCTCACTGCGCATCGCACGTATTGGTTGATTGGATAACCAAGAGTCTTTAAGCACACGCTTGGAAGATTTGGAGAGGCTGGACAAGACATGCACCCAAGCACAATGGAGCTAGCAGATCGAAAGGTGCACCAAAAACTATGGTATGATGAGCACATCAAGTGCAAGGTATTTACAGAAGGTGCACTAGCCTTGTTATATGCCTCTTAAGTACCTTAGGCATCCAGGCAAGTTACAGATTAGGTGGATGGGACCTTATGTCATCTACAATATATTGGATATTGACGCATGCAAGCTACGCATGTTGACTGGTAAAATGCTCCCTGGGCATTTCAACGGCAACATATTGAAGGCATACCATCACTAGGATGGCGCTTGTGCCATCTACCATCGACTTTCTGGTCAAAAGCCGGTTGCTTTGACCTATGACCATGATAAAATTGGCACAAGCCAAATCTTTTCCTTTGTTTTGTTTCTTTTGTATTGATTGAATAAGCATGGCACTTTCAGGCCCGCAGGAGAACGTTTCTAGCGCTTACACCCGCATAAATCTAGTCGGGCGAGTCAAGCCCGATCGCTTTTTAAGCACTCGAGGCTAGACACCTGAGTCCCTGGGCACGTGTGAAGTTTGCCAGGTTCAGAAAACTATAAGTATGAGTTGACGAGGGAAGGTGCACAAGGAGTATGTGCACAAGAGACCAAGAAGAAACAATGAGGCGTTGGAGGACTAGCGCAAGGATTTGTATGGAGTAGGGAAGGCCGAAGTAAGAAATGGTAAAGTGCGGAAAACTCGACCAAGAAAGAGAGTGCGCTTGAAAGGAAGCGCAACACTGAGAAGAGATGGAATTGAGGAGGCTGAATTGCACGCATATGAAGCGTTGTGCCCAGGTTGCCATAAGGGCGAAGGTTGTGCCAAATTGAACAAAGTGCAAGAGAATGATCGTTGTGATCGCTGACACCCACCCAACTGTTGACAGGTAGTGACCGTTTGAATTACCTGTCACTTTACCGAATAAACCGTTTGCAAAGTTAATGCTACGACGGTGGAAGAACAAAGATCTACAATAAATGAGCAGTTGGCAGCGGATTTTAGCGAATTTTGTGGGTTTAGCAGATTTCAAGAATCTAAATGCCACCAACCATCAATGTGGTAGCTAAAAATAGCATATAAAAGGGTAGATGGTAGACTTCGAGAGGTTACTGACATTTGTAAGAATTCAAAACAGAGCCATAAGCCAGAGCCACTAAGCGAGAAAACGCTACCAGAGAGAACCAGTCATCCACTGCCTCCCCCCCGCCCCCCAAGCGAGAACGAAAGACCACAAACAAGATTGCGTTCCGCCCTGAGTTGAAAAGGAGGTGAGTGGAGAGAACTTGACAGAGAAACAGGAGAGCAAGATTCTAGCAGAACGACTAGGCTGCCATTAATGGGGCAAGAAGCTTGATAGCCGAATGCACAGTCGCATTTCCCGCCACTGTGAAGCAGAGGAAAGCACAATTTCGGGCTTTGGTAAAATCAACCAGCCACGTTTCAATAGCAACAGGTTTAGGATGAAAAAGAAGTGGCTAAGCACAGGTCTGTCACAAGCGTAGAAGGACGCGAAGAAAGCACAGGCGGTGAGAGAAGCAACCGTCGTGACACTGGAAGTGAAGATGGTGGAAGGCATGAACGTCACATAAATAGACCCAAAAGCGAGCGGAAAGCTTGCCTATAGAGAGATGGAATACCCCCTAGAGGTCATGGTGGGGGAGAAGTGGGTGCCCTTTGAGCATATGTGCAAACTTAAGGATTACAACCATAGGACAGGCAATAACCTGCAAGAATTGAACAAAGACTGGATGGTAGACATTGGGAAGAAGACCAAGGCAGGCGCTGCACTCTTCGATGTCTCCATCCTAGACAAATTGCAAACTGCGGGCGCCACACAACTATTTGAGTTGTCGAGCTTCGACAAGCCTTAAGACTTGGTGCATTTCCTCTTGTGAGTACATGGCAACCGGTTTTACTTTGCTGGATGACGCATGAGGATCTCGGCGAGCCTCATTAGTAGAATCACGGGGTTACCTAGCGCAAGAGCAGACCTGCATGAGATGATGGAAGACGAGGTGGAGGTAGAAAGGTTTGCAAAGCTCCTGGACTACTACAAGTCAGGGTTTGCGTTCTTCATCAAGGACATCCAAGACCCTAACACAAGGGTAGCTATCCACCTTGTTAACGCCAAACTTTGCCTTGGCAGTTGGTGGTCCGATATTAGCAAGACCTTCCTGTGCATTGCCCACCACATGGCGCAAGGAGTGAGATTTAACATCTCCAAGTTCATTGCAGAGGAGATAGTCAAGAATGCACAAGAGTGCGATGGAGCGCGCAAAACCTTTTGATGGGGGTACATGTTGATCTTGATAGTAATGGAGGAGATTGGTGTGTCAGAGGACGATGACGACCACCTATGGGTGTTCCCACCTAGCCATGAGTCCCTTGCAATGAAGTACTAGGACTTCATTTGCCCACTTAGCTTCTCGCAGAAATATAAGACTAGGGTGCAAGGGTGGTTTGAGAGGTACATAGAAGCCTTTGGGAAGGAGTGGTGCATCTCTCAGGAACTTACTCAAAAACTGGTGGGAACGACAACCTTTGTCGTGATGCAACACTTTTGTGTGGTGTGCCTAGCGCTCACAAATGATAATTTGTCAGGATGGCTCCGGTTGCCTAACGCGTTCTCAGACAAGTACTTCATGGCGGTGCTAAGGAGAATCCCCAACGCGCAACAGCTTGAGTCCCAGGCCCGTGGATCATGTTTGTGCGCCCCAGAACCAAGGCCATCAAAGATGAGGAAGATGACATTGACAGGGCAAACATCCATCCCCTCCATAGCGTGATAATAAATGGGAGGATCTTTAACCTCTACTATGAGATGAAGTTGCGCAAGAAGGGCGAAGATCTTGGAAAGGATGATGATTGCCCCCTCCTAGTCGGTGATGAAGGGAAGGTTGCACCAAAGCAACAGGTGAAGACGCTTCAAAGGAATTGAGTGAGAAGTTAGAAGAGATCACAGAGCACATTCAGTTAAAAATTGCCTCCAAATAACCAATTGCGCCCCCTGCTCCAAAGAAGCGCGTGACCTTCATGCAAGAGAGTGCTTCTAGCAAGAAGCCAAAGAAAAAGACCAAGGGACCTATAGTGTTCCCTACTATAACTCTTGCAAATATGGAGAGAGAGGCAAACCTCGTGCCCATAACAGAGGAAACTGAAGAAGACCGAGCAAGGACCTATATCCTGCAAATAGGGGAAGGAGAAGAGGAGCTTAGCGTTGGGAATGTGCAGGAAGCCTTGCAAAATGGCATGATCGTCGCGCTTCAGGGAATTGAGGAAATGGCGAGCCTCACATCTAGTGCCACCTCATTAATGAGCCCTCCAAGGAAACCAGTGCTGACATCTAGCAAGGAGGCCTCCCCATCGCCTCCACAAACAATCGAGGAGAAAAGAGTGGCATGGAAGAAGATGGGATTGAGCGAGGAGGATATCAACAAGGCTTTGGCGCTTGAAGAAAAGTGGAAGCTTGACTGGGAGAAGAAAAAGGCCAAGTTAGAAAAAGGGCCCTGAAGGTTCCCGGAAGCGCAGGACCAACAGTTGAAGTGATCAGGCAAGCGCCAAGTGACCCCACCAGGAAAGCAATAGAAGTTGTGCAAGAGGCATGCCCAAGTAGTGAAGGGGTGTCTGAACAAAAGGAAGGCGATAGTGGCGTCTTAGAACAACAAACAAAAACGACAGAGGAGCCCCAACAACAAGGCGATGTTGACGCCGAAGGAATTACCTTGGAGGTAAGTATTGAAAAGCTCTAGGATGAGGAAACAGATGAGGGGGAGAAGTCCGAGGAAGCAACCCCCAAGGACCGAACAAGTGAATCCTTGGAGGAGAGTGCCGAAGAGAGTGGTGGTCCCAGTGAAGAGGAGGAAGTACAAACATAAAAGGTCATCGTCGAAAAAGATGACAAGGAGCTAAATATAAGGGAGACGACACAGAATAATTGGGTGGATGGAGATCTCTACATATATGAAACTATGCCCCCCAAGCGCCACGACCAGGACGTTCAAACAACTCTCGTTTGCGGTAGACCACTATATGGATGAGCCCCAATTTGAGGCGCCTAGAGCGACGACTTCAAGCTTGGAAGATCTTGAATTTAAGGGAGACGACACATAAGAATTGGGTGGATGAATATCTCTACATATATGAAACTATGCCCCTCAAGATGCCATGACCAGGACGCGCAAACAACTCTCGTTTGTGGTATACCACTATATGGACGAGACCCAATTTGAGGCATCTAGAGCGGTGACTTCAAGCCTGGAAGATCTTGAAGAAGGGTAGGACTCCCTCCTTATTATAACCCTTGCGCCATGAACCCAGTCCAATCTGAGAATGCGCTACTAATAGTGTCCACAGAAGTTGCGCATCGGAACATCACCAATGATGACAAGGTGAGGAAATGGAAAAGGCTCCGGAAGCCAAGGATGAGGTGCAGACCAACAAATTCAAGTTACAACTTTGTGAGTGTGTGGAGGCGGCCGAACCATCTCTTCTAGTTGATGTCGACACTTCAGACCTTTCAGAGGTCGACAAGATTTGTGTATTGGTGGAGCAGATGCTCCCAAGGCTAAAACCGGAGCCGATGCAGGTAGAAGAAGATCCCAGTATCGCGCTGCAAAAAGAGCTAGGTGACAAGTTCCAAGAGGTATAAGACCTCTTTGCAAAATTGGAGGGTGCGGAGGCAGCAGATGCCATTTTCTTAAGCTTCTCCAACCAAGCCTCAATAATAGATTTGCACCTTAAGCAGACGAAGGAAGAGAAGGAGAAATTGATGGCTCAAGTGTACTCGGCAAGCAGGGCAGAGCGAACGCAAATCATGGGTAGCATAAATGCATTCAGTAACTAGATTAAGGACCAGGAGCAGACCTTGGAAGCACTCTTCCATGCTCTACAGAGTAAGGCTTGTGAGCAAGGAAAGATCTTAGATGGAAGTGTGGAAAAGGCAAAAGCCAATGTCGAGGCCTTCCGTAAGGAACTGGAGAAAACGGATATACTTGCGCTCACTGCTGCATCCTCTGAGATAAATAGTGTCGTAGAAGAAATCAAGCTATCCATTAAGGGCTTTGAAGACTTCAACGTTGAACTCCAGTACAATGCGCCGGAGTTCTACATTCCCAAGAGTTTGATGACTTAGTCTGAGGATAGACTAAAGTTTTTGTATGGGGTAATGTTGGGCCCCTAACCTGTTAGTAGAGGATTCACACCAACACGACATCCACCTAGGCGTGAGAGGATCATTTTGTCGAGTGGATTGCCTTTGGGTTTTTTGTAGCCAGCTAGAGGTTGCCGTGCATATCTTGCACTAGCTGGCAGGCGGCTAACTATCTCTTGGATTTTCAGGGCATCTTCGAGGTTTTGAAGAGATGTGGCAGCTACAACGCGGACATCGCGGAGTCATGGAGCTGGTGGTTATGATGATCGAGTTCCAGCTTGGCACTCAACGTGCAACTTCCACCTTGGCGAAGATGCTCCTGAAGGCTTATTTAAGGAGCTCGAGCTAGAAGAGGCAAGGGAGACGACGAACTATAGCGGAGCTTTGGCGAAATGAATTCTCTGCATACATTGATTCAGCTGCCATGAAGGCTTTATAAACATTATGGAGGCCGCTTGGCTCTGTTTGTATGTACCCAAGCTCGTCTGTGAGCCTTTGGGTTGTTAATATTATGATATGAATAGAAACTCTGTTATGAACTTTGACAAATGACAAGTGTTGAGCATTTATAAAAACTGTGTCTGGTTTTCATGTTTCTTTGTATTGCTAATAGAATGTGTATATTTGTAATGTCATATCTTCGAATCAGTTTTGTGAATTGATGTTCGAAGCATGGTGTGGGTTCATACGTTTACCTAGTCTTGCTATTTAAATGGAGTCCTTGTAAACTTTCATGATGTCACTATTATTTAGTATGATGGATGAGTATAGGTTTGCGCCATTAACCCAATGCTTGTGTAATTCACATCTATTTAATATGAGTAAAAGCAACCTTGTGGCCTCTTAAGCGCTTATATGACACTAGTCTTAGTCCACAAAAGGCTTGTGCTTTTGGATCAGCCTTAAGTTTTCGTTGAAGTGCTAAAGTCCCCTCATTGAAGCCTCGCGCTATGGCACAACTAGCCCAATGTGGGCCCCGATTCCTTCTTAGCAGAGCTTCGGGTGAGCGCATAAGGCCTGTGCCTTATGTGGATCGATGCCGGTGCAGTCGAGTGATTAAATGTTGAGCGCAAAGGGAACATCCCATGCTTGCGTCTAGTTGTAATAAACCAAGAACTGATTAGAGTTTTTCACAACAAAGATGTCAAGCACGACAGGCTCAGAATGAGCAAAACACCATAAAATAGAGGATGAAGACAACAATCAGCAACAATAGGTACCCTCCACTATGAAACATCATCATCACATCATCATGTATTCAATTCCAGCATACCTCAGACATACTCTTATTATATCCCATCAAACAAATATGGCGTACATAGGCTGTCCAGTGAAAGCCAAGCTCCCACCTTTATCACCTCAGTCATACATGCACATTGAGTCTCTTTCAGACTTATGTACATTGACCTAGAATGTTAGAAGCCCCTTTCCTCCATCCTCTAATAAACTAGAAGCACAGATTTTTCCCAATTCCTCCTTTAGCAGCTCCTTAACCCCACTTTATGAAGCCGAAACAATGCCCGTTGGAGCTTTCCCCATTGACTTGAGGCTAGGACTCCCAGCTACCCAACAAGCATAAGTCCAACCTAAAGTTTTTCATGGTGGATATATAAGTTCTAAAAGAACAACCGAGGCTGTCGAGGGAGATGCTATTCTTGCCACTACTCTGCAATCCATTGATGAAAGTATCAAAGATTTCTGCAAAATGTTGGGAGACCCAAACTGATCCAACATACTGCTGGAAAAGTGCACTTCTCATCTTGTGGACAATTATCAGCAATAGTAGAAGAGGATGGAAACTATAGAGAAGAGGATAGAAACCATAAAGAATCTGGTTCTCCTAGATGCTATAAAAAAACACCATGCTGAAGCTATGCAGATTCCCAGCATGCCCCAACCAGCCTTAAAGCTGCAAGCAACACAAGATAGCGAGAGCTTTTCCATTGTGAATGCCCAGGATGAAGAACACTCCATTCCCATTTACAGACCAGTGGCATGCCTTGGAAATGCCAGTTAGGCCACCCAAGAAGCATCAAATAATCCAGGAGACAAGTCCACTTCGGACATCATGGGCTTTCAGTGTAGGTCTCATTAGAAATTTCTATGCAATACTCCAGTGTGGATGCAAAAACATAGATTGTGTGTTTTCAATGTTACTAGGAGATGTGTCTTCAGGGACCTGAGACACGATTTGGAGATAGAGACTAGTATTGAGATGTCCCCTGATACCAAGGGACTTCGTTCCCAGTCTCCCTGTGGCTCATGTGCAGTCTCCTGACTTGAGCTGCAGTTTAAAATTTGGCAAAAATGGCCCCAATTACTACTAGCTAACCCTAATTGACTAACCCCATGCTCTAATCTCATTTACGTGCTTTAAAATTTTAATTCTTTTATGCATTATGTTTTTTAAAAGTTGTTTGTGCATAGTATACTAATGTTGTTTTTTCCAAATATTATATATATTTAAACTTTATTTTTTATTTCTGGTGTCTTGCATTTTTCACAAAATAGCTAACCGGTACCTATCCCTGTCTCCTGTACCAGTACCCGTCCTTGTATCCTGGTAACTCTGTTATTTCAAAGCGAGGATGATGGTAAAGACCTTGGAATACTAATACTTCATTGGCTTGAAACTCTGATTAAAGACCGCATCATAGGCATATAAGTATTAGGATGATGGTAAAGACTTTGGAATACTAATACTTCATTGGCTTGAAACTCTGATTAAAAATTGTTTCATATGCATATAAGTATGTATGTGGATGGGTTCTACGCTCTTGGATACTGCTGTATAGGATCCTGGATTCTATGTGGAATCAGATCCTGATACAATCCTGCCTGGATACGTCCAGTAAACGCTGGGAGCCTTGCAGATATGTCTGGATATGTTCTAGTACTAATACTTCACTGGCTTGAAACTCTGATTAAAAACTATTTCATATGTTTACAAGTATGTATGTGGGATGGGTTCTACGCTACTAGATACTATTGTATAGGGTCCTGGATACTGATCTGATTGTGTGTGGAATCAGATCCCAATACAATCCTCCCTGGATACGTCTAGTGAATGCCAATAGCCCTGCGGAGACTTCCGGATACCTCCTAGAATGTATCCGGGAGCATTCGTAGGGCTCCCGACGTTTCTCGGTCGTATCTAGGCACGATCCATGGCCAGAAATGTTTTATTTATTTTTTATTTTTTTGTTTTCACTTGACAAAAAGTCAAATATGGACTTCAAAAAACAATTAAAGTAAAATAAAGTATAGGGGACTCGAAAATCCGGAATTCTTGAAAAAGTTTGGAAAAATCTGAACTGAAATATATACATATATGTGTGAGCATAGTTTTATAAATATGCAAAATTGACAAATATAATGAAAAACATTATTAAAGTAATATAAAATGTTAATATTGTATAATATCTATACTTTTTAAGTATTTTTCTGCATAAAACCTAAAAAATAAAAAAATAAAAAATAAAAAATAAAAAATTTAAATTTTTGAAAAATGTTAGGGCCAACCCGGGTAAATTTTTCTAGGCTGGCCAAAAAATCCGGATCTGGCCAGATTCTGTGCAGATTTGGCAGGATTTGGTAACTATGGGGGAAACCATAAACTCAACTTTCACACTCATTTTATCAATAAAAAACAAAACCACAACATTTACCTTTCATTGCATTTGCCTCCCATTGCACACTTGCACTCTAACCTTCATTTTTTTAATGGTTTAGGACTGAAACTCCTTCCTTTTGCTACCTTTCATTGCTCAACATGGAGCTAGCAGGTTCTTCACATGACCTGCATAGTGGAGCTAGTGGGAGTGGCACTGCTGCTACTTGTGGTTCTAATGAACCACATGATGATGCTTTCAATGAAGACATTGATGATCAATATGAATATAATGAATATGCTGATTTATCTTGATTTTTGTCCGTAAATTGTAACATTTGCGCTATGTACTTAATCTAAGTTTGACAATTGAATATCATAACATCTGGAATTGAATTATTGGTATGTTTTGTGGTTATTTAACTTATTTTGTTTATTCTATGTATGTAGTTAATTTTGCTTGTTTGGCTATATTTTTTTGTCCATACATTGTAACATTTGCACTATGTACTTAATCTAAGTTTGACAATTGAATATCATAACATTTGGCATTGAATTATTGGTATGTTTTGTGGTTATTTAACTTATTTTGTTTATTCTATGTATGCATATTATGTAGCTAATTTTGCTTGTTTGGCTATATTTTTAATATTATATATGTGTGTGTACTGCAATATCCAAAAACATATCCAATTCAATTTTTTTTTTGCCTTATTTACATACTGGAATCCCGTATCCGTATCTGTACCAGTACCAGGATCAGCTACTTAGGATGGATTAAATAGGACACAGTAATTTAGCTTCAGTAGTCTGGAGAAATGCTTTGTCAGTTTTGTTCTTTTCAATGGCAGAACTGTAATCTTTTGAACTGTTGAACTTGTGTTAGCTACTCTCTATTGGTTGGTAGACACTAGGGGCTAGGGGTTAACCCCAGGCCTGGAATTGACAGCCAACCCTTCAGCGTTTTAATTTACATCTAAGTAAATTTATGGCATGTCATTTTTTAAAAATGTTTTACTGTGTAGCCAATTGTAGCATTTTTTTTGGTTTGTGAGAGTAAAAGTGATTTGATCCATTTTCACTGTGTAATTTAAAAATGCTACATTACTATAAATACATAAATATGTTATAAATCCTTCAACAGATTATATTAAAGCATCTGGTGAAGAACGTATCTCGATCAAAGATACCAAACCACTGCCTAAAAACTTTTATCAAAGAAACCACAATTAAGAAGATGCGTATACTTAGAGGTCAACCTTTCCAATATCAGTTCAATATGCTTACTAAGATGCAGATCAAATGCCTTGCATAAAACTTAAGTTTTATTTTTTATGTGCTGTGAGCCCTCCCCACGAGGTCGTGAATCAACTTCAATGTAAAATAATGTATAGGGTGAAAAGTGACATTTAATGATTAGATACAACTATTATTCTAATACTGACTTACAAATTGGTGGTAACTTTCTAAATTTATGGTATTGAAGAAAACATAATTACAAGTTAAAAATCAGTTATTTGCTTACAATAAAAATCTAGAGTTAATTTTAAATTCTACTTATCAAATCTACAGTTAAAAAGGCAGCCAAGCAAAGTCTCAGGGGAGTTAAAATTATGAATTGTAATTTATGGTCTAAAACCTTGAATATAGACCACACACCGTCAAATTCAAGGCCTGCTCTATCCTAGATTTAGTGAGTGGAAGGCTATATATGGGACTTTTATTGTCATTTGATAAGCATCTTGTTTGTTGATATTGAACTAGTGTGATGATAGGTTGTCCCTTCAAAGTGGGATTGCAGTGAAAATCTGCTCATCTTTCTTTTGCTATATTGCTATTATCTTTGCATATTTGTAGATCGGACTTTTTTCTTTTCCATTGCAATTGCAATGTCTCTGTGATTCGTGTGGTTGTGTGTGTGTGTGTGTATATATATATTCTCATTTAAAACATAATTCTTAAATACTAGTCCATATATTAGTCAATGCAATGGTGCTAAATATCAGCATAATGAACCAGATAGTGGTTACATTGGTTTAACTGACATATTGTTTGTTTAAAGGATATCAGGCCTTTGTGGCTAGTGTTTTGCTTGAAACAATGGTTAGTATTTTCAAGAGAGTACAATAGTAACACTATGCTCAACTTATTGCGAAACCTAATGTTGAATTGTTTTCTATTTTTTGTTTAAATGTTAATGGCGAAACTAAAAAATCCAAGAAATTTGAGGGTCTTCTTGTGCACTGAATTACCATTCAAATATGTATGGATGTTGAGGTACGTGTGTTGTGGCATGGCTGGTATTCCAAATTGTTGGTAATTATTTTCTTTCAATGACCTGCTCATTAGTGACTATGGGTACTTGAGGGTGGGATAAGTTCTTGTCAAAGTTGAAGGAACACCGAGGCCTGTTAAGTTCAATGTTTCTTCACTGTTAGCAGAGGTCAGTTTTGTAGTGTATCCAGTGCTGGTTCTTATGTAGCCTTTGTTTTTAATAATTGCAATTTGCTATGGTCTTTGAAGTGTCTCATCCTCTGAGATGCCGGCCCAAAAGAAACTAGAGAATCATATTTCCTATGTAAGTTTTGGGTTCCCTAAATATTAAAAGCTATTAGAGAACTGTAGGCTGTATATAAGCAATCTATCTTAGTGTTTGAAGATGGGCAATGTGTATTGGACTTCTCTATAGTGTTTTCTACTTAAGTATATTGTATTAAAGGGTGGTAACATTCCAAAAACAGCACTGCGGTTATGTTACAACTGATCGTAAGTGGGTCTCCATTTCCAAGGAAGCAGCAAGATATTTAGAAATTAATTATCCTTGAAAACAAAACACTAGCTGATCCTAAACAAATGGAAAAGAACAAACTTACCGAGAATAATTAACAAATATGTAAAACAGAAGTATGAATGTTTGCGAAACCATGACCAAGCTTCTGTTCCAAAAGATCTTTCAGAATTACTAATACTAAAAGTGGCAACTCCAAGAGGAAATTCTTGCATATGACCATCGTTAAGAATACAAAATCTGTTCCTTATGATGTTTTGCTTCTGTATAACTTTGAGGCAGCTGTGAATGCTTTGTCATTTGGGGTTAGCATCCTTAGAGAACTGGTGCGTTGCAAACTTGCAAGAGCATGACCATAAAATCTTTGGCCAGGACTGGACCAGCTGGTCTGAGCTTGATGACCCACCTCAGTGTTGAAGATAAGAACCTGCAATTCCAATGGAGTAGAGCTGCTATCCTGTTGGTGCTCTCTCGTTTTGCCTGTGTTATTCACTTCTGTGTCCTGAATTTTTTCTCGAACAAGCTCCCTTAGGGGGTCATAAGTGATGAGCTTTTCCAAAATTTTAACTTGAAGTTCTTGAGATTGCAAATTTTTGTCAGGATCTCAATGCATTCTGATTGCTGAGCTTATAAGGCAGACTGTTGAGTTTGCATTGTGGTCAAGGTGACAATACATTGCTCTAGAAGAGGGGCTAAAGCTCTATAATCACCAGTCTTGGTGCCAAGAGATTCCAGTCTTCCATCAAGAGTGGTTATGGCCTGAACCAGGGCAACATAGACTTGCTTGATTTACCAAGGAATAGCTTACTGGGAGTACTGGAAGAGTTTGATTTTTGGGTTCCCTGTTGCTGGTGCGAGTGATAAGGGTTGGGATCTTGACCAAAATCCTTATCACGGGCCCTTATGTGGGGGTCTTGGAACAATGGCAGTGGATGGAGGGTGGTTTGGGAAAATGTCACTTTGGAGCTGATTCTTGAAAGATGAACTTGCAGAACCTCTAGGTATAGTGCACGGATCTTGTTGCGTAATGGTGACTGGAGAGCAGAAATCTGAGCATTGTTTATTGGGCAAAGACATTAGAGTGTTAGAGAGACACTTGTAAATCAGCCAGAGTAAGTCTGAGTAGGCTGTTGAGGTGGCCTTTGTCTTTTGGCAGAAGATTCAGGATCATGATTATTGTTGAAGGAGAGACCAGTGGTACATACCTAAGCACCTCCTGGAAATAGGTGCAGGGTTTGATTGGATTTTACCACAATAGATGGTGCAGCAAGACTTCCATATTCCCTCTCTTCCCCGTCCAAATGAATCAGTTGTTGATCGATCCACTTTTGCTTAATGCTCTTACTGTATTTCAACTTGTATTTGGCTGCCATGGTGCTTCTCTTCTTAAACCCTTTCTTGTATACCTCGAGGCTCTAAATGTTCAAATAACATTTGCATTTACAAAAGGGAGTGGGGTTATTTATAGCCTCTGAGTCTTGGGCTCCTTCTGATTCCCATGGCCTTGTACCTGTTGATAAAACACCTATATATAACGGGCTGATGAGATTTGATTTCAAACTTGCAAATCTCACAAAATTTTCCTGCTGTGTTGTTATTTGTGCTGGCCTCATCCTGTGTGGAAGTACTCATTGTTTTTTCTTGAAGTCACAGCTGGTGGGAATTTAAAGTGGATTGGATCGATTTTAAGGGGCCTTTTCTGTTGCAATCTTTATGAGGTGACTGATATTAAACATAAACAGATTATCACTATTCCTGTCCAGCAGCACCCAAGTCGCCCTGTATTGTCCTTTAAAGGATGGTTTTTACATTAATTGGCTGCAAATCTTGGCTCCAAAGCAAAGGAGATCAATCGCCGTAACTTCAGATCTCCACTGAGCAAGTATTGGTGGATGAGATTGAACATTCCTATGAGTCCTCTCTACTGTTATTTCTTTTCAAAACCACTTACAAGACCTACTTGTCTGGTAAATACAAGTGTTACAGCATGAGCAGCAAGCTTGTAATGAAAACATTGTAAGTGGGAGTGCATAGCTATGGCGACAGCAGGAGGACGTATGACTCTGAATGGTGCAGGATTGAACACATTGCAGTGGAGTGGAAACGACGTTGTTAGGCGGAGGATTTATGTGAATAGAATTGGTAAAGGAAACACTATAAATGTTAGGGTTGGGGATATATCTTTATCCAAACATGATAATAACAAAAAAAGGGACAAAGTGATAGGCGGGAACTAGGAAATATAAAAAAGGTATCTAAACAATGTAGTGGAAGTGGTTGTGGGATTTTGTGTTAAGGTGGATAGCTAGGGATGAATAAAAAAAAAGATATAGTTGTAGAAATGTGCAAGAGTGGAAAAATGATTTGAGGATGGGAATGTCGTATCCGGTCTGATGATGCTTGATGTTGAAGGATAAAAGAAATCATCCCATTATTTCTCTATGATAAACATCTGTTGGATGCCAATCTTCTTATGCCTTCTTGGTTGTCTCTTTCATGAGTCCAGGAAATGCAAGACATGCTTTTTGATCTGGTTTGATGCATATTGTTGGGCTGATTTTGATTTCTGATCCCCTCTATAGCCTTCATTTCGGGTTTACTGAGTTTCCTTTGTTCTAGTTTTTTGATGTATAATTCTTCATATTATGGATGTAGTTTTTTATCACCCTTTTGTTTTCTAGGGTAGTATCATCTAGGTTTAATATCTTTTGCCTACATGATGTAGTCTTCTGTTTTGTATCTCACATGCGCCTTGTTCCTAGGAAAACATGTTGAGCTCTGGGCCTCATCTAGCGGATCTTATGGAGCACACAATAGAACCATGTGATTATTTTGTGAAATTGGCATAATTTATTTAATATTATTGTTTTGATAAGCTTATTTAGCTTAGGAGTATAAAATCAGGGAAATGATTGAGGCATTCCCTTACTGGATCTGCCTAGATGCCAATATGCCTTTCAGTCCGGACTCACAATCAATGCCATTGATCACAATGTTTTTGCAGTTCAATTTAAATTTTCCGTCTTCTAGAAAAATGTGTGAAAATCCAAATTCTGTAGGTAGATGTTATTGCCCCTTGTTAAGACCTACTTTCTTCTTAATGTCAGGATAATGTAGACATGGAAAACTTTAATTCACAGCAGAGTCTGAAAAGATCAAACAGATAACTACAGCATATTGTTGGTGGCATGGTGCAGTTGTTGTGTATCTCCATCTGAAAAACAAGACTACAAATGTAGTATATGCAGCACATGTTATGTTTTTCTTATTAAAGTACATTGGATTCTTCGAGTTGGCACTATGAAATCATGGCCATATCACCCTACAGTGTCATGTTAAGCTGACTTGGTATATTTTGTGCTAGAATTCCGGTGGTGTGGTCCCAAACTATATTATCATATTTTGAAAATCAACCATTCTTTATTTGCATCTCTACCGCTAACTATAAAATTCTAAGTTTCAGCAGAACTAGATTTATGTTCTGTGAAATTTCATAGTGACTTCGATTCCATGCTTACACCATAGAGCATTCTCAACTGCAGTGTATGAGATTAGTTCCATAGATTTTTTTGAGAGCCTCCCCCGTGTTTTTCATTGTTTTCTGAGGCTAAAATTTGGAGGTTTTGTAGATGCGGTGTCTGTGCCTAATGCAGTCTTGCCTCACCTAAAATGAGTTTTTGCTATTTTATAGTAGACAGCCACAAAAAATTGTGTGTTTGTGATCCCAAAAGTGGAAGTGGGGCTCTGAATGAGTCTGCAATTAGACATGCAAAACTAAGTTATAGGTTGAATTACTTGCAAAGTGCCAACTAGTTATAAGGAAGTTGTTATGAACAATTACTGGTACAAACATGTTCCTAATGAGTCGCTTGTTTTAGATCGACATTCCTCAATTACATATATTTGTTTAGTGTTAGGCATGCGGTTCATTTTCCATTGCATCCAAGTTTAACCAGGTACAACTTTTTTAATTGCAGTGTCTGAAACACTATTTGACAAAATCTGAAGTCCAAAAGGAAAGAGGGCTTCAATATAGAGTGAATTACGTTGTTTTCCTAGATATGCAACGTGAAGATCTAATTTGAATAGATATCAATGTGAATGAGGGCAGTTTAGCATCTCTACTTTAAATGTAATATATGATCAATATATTTTAATAAAGGTTTGTCAGAGCAGAATCTGGAGGTGACTAGTTCTAACCTGAAGTATTATCAAGGTCTTATTAAACTGCACTTTTGTCATTCCCTGGAGCTGTCTAGCGTAACTAAATAAAAATGCATTGCATTTTTACACATGCACATATGCCTGCACCACACACACATGCCTGCACAAACACATATATGCATAGGGGGAACTTCTACTTGATGGTACCAGCTTGCTGAATTTATCTCTTTCTTTTTTTAATTTGTTGTGAAATATGAAGTATAATGCCATTCTATGCTTATTAGTTATTTACTGTTGCGTAACGTATTAAATTGAGCATAGCAATATCCATCAGAGTCATTAGAGTTTAATCTAATTTTATTTTTGATGTCATTTTGCAGGTATTTGACTGGCTTAAGCTGCAATGCTTGAAGCAAAAAAGAGTGTGCATCTTCATCTAAATATCAGGTGTATAAGTTTTTGATTCCATTAGATTGGAAGACATCCTTGCCATAATAGGGAGTCGATATCATGTTGCATTGAGCAAATGCATTGGTATGAAGCTTTCCCGATGAGAGTTTTCTCTTTGGCTTTCTTTCAAATCAAGTCAACCTATTAAAAAATATAGCCCTCTAAAAAAACTTTCCATACAATTGTTTTTAAGTACTGATGAAGCTTTGGAATACATATAATTTTCTGAATATTAATTTTGACATGCGATTACTACCTTAATCATAAATTTGTCAACAAAATGACTCTTGTTCATCTATTAATGACACATATTAATGACTGTATAATGTAATGTTGTTACTTCAAATTTTGTTTATTATTCGTTGTTTCTCTCATGTTGCTTCAGGGAGCAAATCTACAGACCCGAGAACTGCATAAAAGAAATTTTGTTTATTATTCGTTGTTTCTCTCATGTTGCTTCAGGGAGCAAATCTACAGACCCGAGAACTGCATAAAAGAAAGACACAGTACAAAGATTTAGTCCATATGTTGGCAAGCGAATTGGGTATATGACCCACTGCTACTGCTTACTTTTTTTTTTGGTCAACAATAATCATTTGTCAGCAAGAATCAAATCGGTCTAAGAAAAAAAAAAGAAAAAAAAGAAAATACAAATATTATATGCTTAATTCATCGTAAGTTCAAACTCAGTTGAGAATTTATTCTACAATATTATATATTGAAAATAATATATAATACAGTTGACAGATTTGGTATATAGTATCTCAGTATAGTATCCTATATGTAATATTATATCGAAATAATATAGTATTATAATATTATATTATGATATAATATAATATATTTTCAATATAATATATTAAAATAATTTTATAACATATTATATTTTCATATAATATTATTTATGTACCATTTATTCTATATATATATACATACGCTTCTTTTTTGAGACTTTTTCATGGCTGTTTCTTGTCACGTTTTTGTAGCGGTTGTGGTTTCTCGTTTTTTGTTTCTGGTAACATAGGTGGCAACTCAAATTCCTCAAATATACTGTAGATAGACTGGAGATTTTTTTCTTCTGTCCAAGGAAAAGATTGATAAAAATGGTTCTTTTAGAAGACTACTCTTGAAATATGGGTCAAGAAGAGTAACTTGATAGTAAACGCACTATTGATTACCAAAAATTATATTTAAAAAGATCAATACCCTATTGTCAGCATATTCTTTTCAGAGTTTAAAAGTAGATTCAAGTATGTTAGGTGACTATGGTCATGGCATGTCTTTTTGTTTCTTGAATAATTTCCCCTTCAGATAAAAGCAACCATGTTCTGTCAACTTCCTTAAAAACAACATAATTTCTGTTTGTCCCATTAAAATCAGTTCACAGTTCTTCAGAGTCATGCTGCAATTCATATCAAGTTCCATTTGTCTAGGTTTGTCATTGTTTTTCTGAAAGATGTTCACGACTTGCTCGCACTCCATTCAGTTATGAAAAAAATAACCAATTTTTATTTTTTTGTCCACAATGATCGATTGATATCATCTGTCCATAACAGAAAAAACCATGGCATTTTGACCCTGTGATGGTATATACGGTAGTTTCGGTGTGGACTTACATTTACAAGTTAATTGATCTGAGTTTTCTTTCCAAAACCTGAAATTCCCTCAATGTTTTATGTTTTGTGTTTGTAAATTCACACTTCCATTAGTGTAAAAAAAATTGATATTTATTTCCTTTCTTTCGACAATGGGACCTTTGAACATTATGATTTTTAAATATCTCCTCCTGAAATAATTGACCCTCAAATGTTATAATTTGAACGTTATAACTTAAATAATACTCAAGATTGACCCTTTAAATCATGGTCTCAGAGAATTTAATTTCCATTCAAACTTGGACTTAATGAGATTTTGTAATTTAATTTACTTTTAATACACTTATATGAAATTATAAACTTGGGCCTTAAAGAAAATGAACATATATATTGTTTTTCTTGAAATTTAAGACATCTGGTATATGACATTCTCTTTTCAAGAAATTGGCTTGTCTTTGGACTCCTTTTTGACATTTACTCCCAAACATCCACCACGTTGGGCTTTTGATATCGAAACATAAATTATAAAAAATACATTATGATAAAAAGACATTGAAAATAAACCATGTAAAATAGGAATGAGTAAATTTGAAAAAATACATTATAATTAAGAAAATAAAAATAAATCAAAAGAGAACACAGAGACTAAGAAATTGGTCTATTACTCTGAGTTCGAGTAGACGAATTAGTCGGTTTGTGGTCCAGGTCCTTTTTTTGGTTTTTTGGCTGGCTTTTGATGTCATTCAGGTTAAAGGTGGTCTTTCCGATCGGATACTTAATGTTATTTCATTCTGTTTTGCTGAATTTTCCTGCATATCTTCTGCTTTCTTTGTAAGGGTACGGGACCTGTCAACTCGTTAATTAACCTATCCAATAAAAAAATAAACCAATAAGAACGAGTCAATTTATTGCTACTATAATGTCATCGGCTTTGATACCGTTAACACTAATTTAAAAAAATACATTATAATAAAAAGAATACAAATAAACCATTTAAAATAAAGAACAATCAATTTATTGATATTATAATATAATCTTAATACATCAAATGTCAGTTATATAACCTCTAGTTGGATATTAACCTATATCATTCAACTCTTATTTAATAAATAAACCTTTGTGACAATAATAATGTAACCCAATTTATTGGATAAAACAAACCAAAGTGTTTTAGTCCTAAATGATACAATGTATTTTGCTTTTTGGGGTTTTATACACACATTTAAGCAAATAAAATGGTTTGAATGTAATATTGTAATATTTAGATTTAAGCAATGTAATACAATATTTTGACAATACAATTCATTTAAGTATGTGTAATAAATATAACAATGATTGTACAACTACACGACTAAAGTATGAGAGAGCATATCTTGTTTGATGTTTTGTTTTAGAATATGACAATGATCAGGTATTGTCATAGGATTGTATTATAAGTTTGGGTTTTGTTTGCTCTACGTTTTCCTTGCCTTTAATCCTTGGGCACTTGCATCCATCATGGACACTTATGTCCACGCAGGTGAACTGATCTTGATGGAAGTGTCCAGAGCAAAATATGGATCATTTTTTGAATATGTAGTTGGGTTTTTTTAGGTTTTGTGTCTTCTTTTCATTGATGTATTCAAATCATGTGCACAGGTTGTCGCTCTTGGTTTATTGATCAAAACCAAGAATGACGTCTTAAAAAAAATGGGTTAGTGAGCATACAGAACTAAGTTAGGTACTTTAAAATTGTATATAATATACCTTTGAACCTCCAAATCAATCTAAGACTATGTATTAACAATTCAGCATTATTGAAAATTGGAGACAACTTTCAATAGAAGAATTAATGTGTTGAATTTGATAGCTACATAGTGAATCATGTGTTTCTCCAAAAGTACGAACTGGGTTCCTTTCAAATTTCTACTATAATTTTTTAACCAACACGTCATTCAACCTATAAAATTGTAGAGAAATCTAGATCTGAAAATTAAAAATACAATCTATTATTTAAGATGAATTTGATCAACTATAGCTATAGACATAATAAGTAATCAAAAAAATAATGAAATTTCCCTCATTAAACCTGCTTTGGTACCAAATGCTAATTTAATATTAAAATGTCATAAATTAAACTAAAAATATATACTCTTCACTCTTTATATATCATATTAAATATTACACCCATGTATATAGGATAGGTTTCCTATATTTAAGGAGAACTAATCTCCATAAATATCTCCACACACAACTCCTAAAACAACTCTATGTTATTTTATGTGAGTTTTTGTGTTTTCACAAAACGAATATTTTTTATGAGTTGTTTACTCAACAACTCATAATAATATTTACTCACCCAATCATAATTACATTTACCATAATATATTTAACTATTACAACTCATATTATATTATCTTAGATAATATAATCACTCACATATTCTATGTTTACACTACAATATGAATATTCTTAACAATTGGATCTCTTTCTCCCATAAGTTTCATTAGAAAATTAAAAACCTATAGATAATGCTTTGAGGTAATTTATGTTCTTCCATATTTATTTCATTTCCCTCATGACTATTATGCTCATGTCATTTTCCATATTAATCTCTACCTTGTTCATTAAAGTCCATGGGAAAAATCTTAAACCATCAAGCCTATGAGGGATCTCTTAAGTCTTAAGAGAGCATGGTTTCTAAGAAATAATATGAAATTTATAATTTATATGAATCAAAATTATCTATTCATCAACCATATTCTAATATCATGTTGATCTCACTGAGATACTGTTATACATTAAAAGCTCATTAGACCTGTAACTGTCCCTTATGAAAGACACCATCTCACTCAAGCCATATCAAGGAATAAACTCTTAAATATTAAGGTAAATTAACTTTTTTTTTTCTAATATAATAGGTTTATTATAACTTAAACATGAAATTCATAACCCCTGAAGATGAAGACACTCAGTGGATATATCAAACATTCTTAAAAACTGCCGACTTTAACAATCAACATAGGTAACCAATTTCTTACTAAAAGAATTTTTATCAAGAAAAATTAATTGATTATTAAAACATAAAAAGTTAATATTTTACCCTTAAATCATCCCATTATAACCATTTTTATCCATTGAGCTTTGGAGTGAAGAAATGGAGGCAAACTTGGACCATGTCTAGATGACTAGGACATAGTGACCCCCTTACACTCTTAGTAATTGCTCATAAATATGGGGGGATTAATATGAAAAATAATGCCATTAAATTAAATTTAATTATTGTCCCTATAATTTTTTTATATATTTAAATCTGACTCTCTCTCCCTCTCTTGACCATACTAGGCAAAAATATATGGCCTTCTTAGAGATGTCAAAGAAGTCGATAAGAGAGGTAAATATGTTTTCTTCATTTTGGCACCTAAAACTACCTATAAACCATGTATTTAACCTTTAAGTGAACAAATATGGTATTTAATATGCTTTTATGTTAATTTTATCTTGAATACCTATATGAACAACCTTAAAATAGGCCTTTTTAACACTAAAATTACCATAACCACTTGAGAAACCCAATGTAATTGATGGTGTAAATTAGAGTCTGCACACAATTATATCATTATAATACTCTAATAATACATATGGATATATTTTACTACAATAATATTCTCACTATATTATTTCTTTTGTTGCTCTCTGATAATCTGATTAAAACATTCATGAATACAATACAAATACATAGGAAGGATTCTCCTATAGATAGGGAGATTCTTATCTTCTTGAATATCTCATCTACCTCCCATATTAAACTCAAACCTATTTACATGAGTTTGGTTTAAAAAATAAATCTTATATAAATAATAATATACTAAACAACTCATAATACGAGTTGTTATTACAAGCATATTTATATTATCCTCTATAATTTAAAATATACACATAATTAATAATGTTTCACACACCATACCTCAAAATTCACCCCCTTGTGAATATTATTAATCCTATCTACATCCCTTTAATTTTAGCATGGGGAGAATATACATCTTTAATAATTGGCACAATCAGAATCATGTGCTAATGCATACTTTTAGGTCTACCTAATACTGACGTGATCTTGCTGCACATGACTGCTATATGCAAAAGAATGCATATTGCATTTACTTTATGTGACCATAATTTATGTGTCACTATGGGTCATCTTCATAAATAATTAAATTAATCATGGGATCTCTATAGTTAGTTTTCCTCTTATATAATTGTTTTTGCCACATTCCATTACATCCACACTCTCCTTTGTCTCCAAATAGCAGAGGTGTTTCAAACAAGTAGGGGAATAGAAATAAACAACTAAAAAAGATAAAATAACACCACACATGTGAATTATAATTCTATCTTATTCTTATTCAAACACACATAAGTCACCACATCATTGTCACAACCTCATCCTTGGCAACCAATGAGAGATCATTAAAAGACCTCATTCCTCTATGTATCATCTAGCCTCCAGTATGTCACTACTCACTCAGATGCTATGTCAATGTAGCTTAGGTACATGTTAATTTAAATGTAATATATTCCCTCCCCATAATATTGAAATTTTTCTTAAGACGTCAGGGTTTCCTAAAAATGCATTCGTAAGGCAATTTTTTTTTATTTTTATAAATTTGTTTTAATTTTTACAGTTTGACTTTTAATATACAAAATGATTTAAAAAAAAAAAAGACTTGACTCTATAATTTCAACTTTTAATTTGAAAAATATGACATATTTAAAAATTGAATCTTTTGACATAGACACAACAATGACTTTTTGACTCATTTTTTAACATGACTAATAACTTTATCGATGTAATTGATGTTAAATAATTTTTTGATAAAAAATGAATCTTTGAAAATTTTAAGAGTTTTTACTAAAATTTGATAATAGACCCAAATAAATAAACACACACCTATTTTATAAAGTCTAAATTTACCAAATAACATTTAAAAATACTTAAACCTAAGATATGACACATTTTAACATAAAAAATAATGGCTTGATTATATCAAGACTTTAACATTAAAACAATTTTTTTTTAAAATTCTAATGACATGATGCTAACAATAATAATATAATAAAACTTTAATATTAAACTTATTAGACTTAAAACTCAACTCTAACTTAGACTATTGCATTTAAAAAACAAATGATTTAAGAGAAAGACAAACTTGGATATTGGTAGCATGTAACAAATCTGTATGTATCACCACATGTGTAATTTTATAAGAGATAATATCCATTTTAAATATATGAAGCCTTCAATGACCATTCATTGATATATTAAAAATATCTTTCATAAAAATTGGCAAAAATGATGCTCAATTTGGCAAAAATTGTAACTAAGCATGCAGGTTTAAGATGTTTCAATCCTATGAATAATAGAAATAGATAGTGTACATGAAATAAGGGTATTATTAACATTATATTTGGTTCTTCAATATATTTGGATTGCATTTGATTGGCTATTAGGTATATTGAACATGATCAACACAATGTTTAAGGAAGTAATGCATCGATACTCACATTGATAGAGATGGATTATGAATCGACATAGAATACTACTACGGTTCCAATAATATAAGGCTATATATACTTTATATTGGGTGATACACTTATCAACAATGCTTATCATCACCAAAATAAGAAAGATATTCATGAAAATCTAAGCAATTCTATCTTTTTTGCATGGTAGGCTCAGAATTATTGAAGTCTACATGGATGCCTATGCATAGATCTAGAAAGAAGACATTGAATAGCATTTGATTTGATGCATGAAATACTACCATAATAACCAACTACATATAATTAATTCACATATTAATTCTTGGCATTGAGATCAAAAAACATGAATTTTATGATAGATTTATGCATAATCAAATAGTTGATCATTTGATTGATTTCTAGATCAATACATTATCTCCTTTATAGACTCCCATCTAGACTCCTTAATAGGTGTAAGACCAATCTGATCTGATACCAAATGATGGTGTAAATCAGATTCTACACATAATTATATCATTGGCATACTCAAATAATACATAGGGACAAATTTTAACACAATAATATTCTCACTATATTATTTCTTCTGATGCTCTCTGATAATTTAATAATTAAAACATCCATAAATACAATACAAATATATAGGAAGGATTCTCCTATAGATAGGTATATTCCTATCTCCTTGAATATCTCATCTACCTCCCATATTAAACTCAAACCTATTTACGCGAGTTTGGTTTAACAACCAAATCTCACAAAAAAAAATATATACTAAACAACTCATAATATGAGTTGTTATTACAATCATATTTATGTTATCTTGATAATATAAATTATACACAATTAATAATGTTTCACACACCATACCTCAATATTAATTGCTATAAAAAGTATTCATTAGACTTTTTCATGTCTGAAAAGGTACATCATGACCTTTTTCTGATATTAAACTTCTATTATCATGAAAAACTTGCTCTAGACGCCACAAAGTGATCCAAAATGCAACCAACTAGGTTATGAAGTTAGCCAATCATATCGCCAACTAGTTTGATCAATTATAAATCATGAAATGACCTTGACACAAGCCATGAGGCCTATCAAGATACTCTATACTCTTTTCATCACTTGAAATAACTTGAAATAGGTCAAGATGTGATTAAAAAAGCATAAAGATATTATGAACACAACCTTAAACTCATCAAATTTACCTTGAAATTTGTTAATCAAGGTTTTAGATGACCACTTCAAATACATTAAAAGAATAACATAATAAACAATAGTTCAAACAACATGATAATCAAAGTTTTAAGTTATAGGAGTGACAATTTGACCTGTGAGGTTAAATTTGTCAATAGTTACCTCTCTTTGGTTAATAAAACAAATTTGATACACTAAAGAAAACCTTAAACAAACACATCTCATGTGTAGAGCATTTGATAAAAAAATAAAAAACCACTTGGTTATATTTGGATCCCACTTATTATTAGACCTAAGATAATTTGTATCAAGCTCATGGTTCTTAATTTACCACTATATTGAAACATACTCCATAGTCACCCATCGATACATTGTATGTAGGTTGTTACCTCTTCAGGTAGTCAACGTATTAAATTCATTCATAACTAAAAATGTGACAAACATGAAGTTTATCATAATCCATGGAGTAGACAACTACCAAATATTAAATCTCAATATCATATGCTAACCATTCCCCACATTAATAGTTCACCTCTCCTTGAATTTTTTAACATGAATCATGATTTACATGTTACTCTCATTTATTCAAATGATGATTAACCTAATGAATTATAAAACACTTGTAATACCACTAGACTACATCCTTATATTATGGAATTCCTTCCTCCTTTACTTCCATGTGATCGAACCATTCCTCTAATCAGTGCTATTATTGATACTCCCCCTCCATGAAATTCATATGACACTTATTACATAGAAGATGACTTTATATGTGATGAATATGGAGTGGCAAAATTGTTTCAATATCCTTTAACTATGTCTCATTGAAAATTTAGAAATTTAGTGTTTCAACTATCTAATCTCCCATGAAAATAGAGGCATGCATATTTCTCACACTTATGATGATAATTATATCATGGCCCAAGCCCAATCACAAAATTTATATGTATAACATTATCAAAATATATTAGCAAAAATGCATGTCTTCAACCACGATGTCCATTTCAATCATATATGATCTGATATCAAATCAAAACTTGAAGGTTATGTACCTCCCATTAATCCTCTATTATTAGATACCCCATGGGTATTTAAATAAATCCTGACTCAAAAATCAACTAAACTTTCTACATGTTTGTAGAACATGGATTGTAAAGTTTCATAGAATAATTGTCTAATATTCATGCATTATGCACTCATTTTGTCATTATATAGCCTATTTTGTCTTATCTTCATAAGTTTTAATAATCTATAATATGAAAAGACTCCATTTTTTGGTGTCAAGTATGAGAAGAAGATGAATAGTTATAGATTGAAAATGTCTATATATACTTTTGTTTGTAAGAAGAAGGGTATTCCAATTTTATAAGAGATCAATAGAGATTATCTGGTTATGATTACCTGTATGATTTTTTATTATGTTAATTTCATGCACTCTTGTGTGTAATGTCTTGATTACTTTCTATCTAAATTATTTTGAATGCATTGTTTTAGTTTATACAATGCTAGTTGTTCTTAAATTTCTAAATAACATAAAATAATTAATGCATCTTACATTTTTGTCATCCAATTTATGGTATTTTATGATAAAATGTTCTACATACATGAAGTATTTTGCATCTATCCTCATCTTTATCATGTTTTGATGCTTTAAGAACCACTAATAACAATGGTGAGATGAGTGTGGAGACTCTTTTTGGAAGAAATTATGCTAATATGGTTACCAAGGTAGAGAGATATTGAGATATGCTTGGACCAAAGGATATATAATTTTATATAAGAAAAATCAATAAGGATTGGTCTTACAGTTCAAGAGATCGTTTAAGAGCATTTTTATGGAGAAATTTAATAAATATTATAGTGTGAATTTCTTAAATTATTATCTAATTAGTTAGCACAGATAGAATATTATTACTTTAGACTAAGGAAAGAAGAAACTATAATCTAGATTAAAGAAAAGATAGACCAGTTGTAGAGATTAGAAACTGACTGGACAAGACTAATATATCATTGAGTTACTACTATAGTATATAAATATATGACTAAGCTTTCAATGCAAGGATATATAACTTTTGAAGCTACAAAGGACTTGTTCCTCAGAAAAATTCGAGGGAAATTTTTGTAGAGACTACTTATCCTAGTGAAGATGTTGGTTATGAACAACGCCATGGTGCCTACTCTAACTAATATGGATTAGTAACTTTGGGAATATAGGGGTGTGTGAGACATGATAGTGAATGATTATTAGATGAATAAATAAGGATTATACCTAAATATAGAATAGAGACACAAGGGAATAAGAGTCTAGATTGAAAACATGACCTATGACAATAGAATAGATGGAGTAAACAAAAAAATACCTAGGTAGTTACGAGTAGAGTTAAGAGTAATAGTAAAATAGTTGAATAATGAGTAGGAAAAAGTGATGAATGATAATAAAGAGATGAATAATGAAGAATTAATAATGAATAAATTTAAGATGGAAGAAGAATATGAATACCAATAGAAAGAAAGAAGTGGTGAAGAGCAGGAGGAAGAATATATGTTTGAAGAAAGATGAGAATAGTGTATAGGTAGATCACTTAATTGATATATGTAGTGCACAATTATAAGAATGGGTATTACTAAAATAAGGACATGAAGTATTAATAAAATAAGTAGGATAAATCTGAAAAGTAATCAGTAGTTCAAGCATGGAAAAAGAAGAAGTCATAGGAAAGAAACATTCACTAGAAGAGTACACATCCCCATAGCCAAATTTGTTATATTCCAATAAAAAAATTAACCATAAGGATAGGTAGATAGTATATGGGAAGGTCCATTTTTAGATCAATTACATTGATGGGGTACTAAAATTAACATAACCTCAATTTTTAAGGCTTTAGAGGCCTAGGGTTAATTGAAACCGAGTAGAGAAAAGAAAAAAATATAAAAAAGCAGAGTGCACAAACAAACTCTCCAAACATGTAGGTAAATATTCTTAGTTCATAGGTAAAATCATATAAAATTTAGCCTCCCACTATAATAGATACATAGTATATCCCCTCAATACCATTTTATAATATGGGTACATTAGGATCAATTATAAACTTGGTGCAATATGATGGGTCTATGGATCTTGAGCAATACTTACTAACATGTGATATAAAATAACAAGTTAAGGGTATTACCAATGAGTCTATAAATAAGTCTAAACTAATTAGGGCATTGAATGGAAGAGCACTTGAGCTTATATAATATAAAGATATCAATTACGGAAATTTATAGCATGTTAAGGAGTGGCTTATCAAAAAATTTAAAATAAAGAAATGTACAAGTTAGACTATTCAATACCTAAAGGAGATTAAGAAAAATTTAGGAGAATCAGTGTGTGATTATGATTAAAAATTCTTATATGTTATGAATATGGTGGAGTTTTCCCTAGAAGATAAAGATAAATTTGCATGGTTTATCAAAGGACTACACTCTAAGATCAGGTTTGGTATAACGCAAACTCAATTTATGACTAAGGTAGATGCTAGAGCTAATGCTATATAGGCAGAGAAAATTAAAGATTATAGGAAGATCTTATAATAATTCATAATATAAAAAATGCATTACAAGATTTTATGAAGAGGATGGAATAGTATCATGAAGTAGATAAGCTTGAGATAAGTCTATGGTGCATGGAGTGTGGGAAAAAAGGACATCATAGGAATGATTATCCTAAGATTAAGATAGAGTTTTATAAACTTTGTAGATTAGTGGGCATGCAATAATATAGTGTCATCTCTTAAATAGTATGTAAAAATCCCATTGAGATTGTATTACAATTTTTTTAAATCACATAATCATGATGAAAAGAATTATAGGGATTTGCAAGAGCTCAAAAAAGAAATTAAAAAGAATGTATTTTCCATCATTGCACAACAAGTGTCCTTGATGAATCATATGATTTCACACCTAAAGGTTGATAAGTATTGTGTGAACTAAATAGGTCCATAATGGATTCTTATCTTTCCTAAGTACTAGCCTCAAGGTCTAGCTAGATGGACTCCTTCTTTGTCTATTTAGACACCACCATCACTGTAATACAAGTTCTTAGCACCTTAGAATCTAAAAATGTTGCAAGAGTAGAAAACTAATTAGACTCTTCCAATTGCACAACAATAATATGGGATTGGAGATATTACCCAATAGCATTAGAACTAGAATATAGTGTACCAATAGGGAGGTTATAGAGGAGGATCTAGGGGTAGATATAGTGGGGTTTATCAAGGTGGAAAAGGAAATAATTATCAATTCATTCATTAGCAATGTTACTTATGTGGAGAGTATAATCATGTGTAGTGCCATTGACCTTTATATCCCTAAAGATAGTCTTTCTACATATATTTTAGGGTATATAATTAGCATAAGATATAATATTGTCTTGTTTTGGAAAATAAAAGAAAAGAAAAGGCCATCAAGAATGTTAACATGGTGAATGCACAACCTAAGGAGGATGCATTTTTTAATGTCTTTACAAGACACCAACACACAGAGAGGGGATTACCTCCTCTCAAAAATGCCTTAGAATCAAGGAATCTAGAAAGTGAAATAGGTAAAATACCAAGACCCATCTATAAAAAAGGGGATGATGTATGCATTTGCATAGATGTTGAATAATATTCAACACCAAACCAATACTGAATAATATGTTATAGAAATAGATGCCCAAATATATGGTCAAATTATGTGTATTATGCAATAGAATAGATTTATTAGTGCATTGACAAATTTGTTGAAGCTATTAAGTATACTTCATAATTAATATATTTATAAAAAAATTAAAAATTTTATACATAATTTATTGGAATGTGCACAATAAGGGAAAAAGAAGACAAAAAAATTGTTTGGTATGTAAAAACAAAGAAGTCATGGGATGTAGATGCATGACTCAACATTGAAGTTGTAAGATATGAAATTCCAAATGTTATATTTAATTTTGGTAGCACATTTAACATGATCCCCAAGTCTACATGGGAGGTGATTGGATGGTGAGATCTCAGTTACATCCCAGTGACTTTGCAATTCAAAAGATAGAAAAAATTATTTGGTATGTAAAAACAAATAAGCCATGGAATGTAAATGCATGAATCGACATTGAAGTTACCATATATGAAATTTTAAATGTTATATTTGATTTTGGTATCATGATTAACATGATCCCTATATCTCTATGGGATTTGATTGGATGGCTAGATCTTAATCACATTCTAATGAATTTGTGTTTAACAGACTATAGAAGAGTCGAACCCATTGGCTAGTTAAAAAAATTTGAGATTAAATTCATAGAACTGAGCCCACAAGGTGTGTATGAAATCATAAATGCATCATGTCTATAAATTAATCCTATCTTAGATAAGATAGAGCATACCTACACTTCCAATTGGGAATACATTTGTTAAGAGGAACATGACCAATATGGGGATCTTCTAGACCTAATTATGGGATCGCTTATCACAATATACCATGTGAGTTAGGGTTCCAAAGCCTATAGTCTAACATAATCATGAAAAAACCCTAAAACAGTCCCAAGGTTTGATATTTCACTTATGTCTAATAAACAATAAAGTAAATCTAATCTAATGCTCACCAAATCTTGTGGCATAAAGTCGGGGTTACAAACAAAACAAACAATTAAACTAAACATGCATAGAAGACATATACTCACTTTAATTTTTATGGAATCCTAATACATGGAAGAGAGAAGTACAACTACATTATCTATCTACTCTTACAAAAGAGAAATAAATTTAGGAATACTTAACTTGAAGATGAATCCTTTGAGCCTCAATCTCTCCCTTGGCCAAGGTGTTTCACAAAAAATTGTTGTGGTATGTAAGGATAACAAAAACAAATCATCTCTAGACTACACAACCTATATATACATTCAAAAGACTTATCCATAAGATAATATCTAGATCTCTAAAGAAAGTAGGGAACCCTAATATTTATTCCTCAAATAGAATAGTCAATAAGTGGATGTTCATTCACACTTATTATTCTTCACTTTTCTTCTCTTTTACAAATGGTTTAGAAATGAACTTGTATATATAGGTGGATCTTGCCATAAATCCTCCTAAAAATATCATTTGTATAGGTTTGGTCATGGTCAACCCAATATGTTTTTAGGGATAATTCACTAGGTCTAATCTAGGTCAAACGATAGGCTAACAAACCCCAAAAGTGAAAAATACCCCTAAATTATACAGGATCAGCCATGGTTGACCTAGTACAACTGACAATCTAAAAGGGAATTAAAGCAAGAAAAAGAGGATGAAAATAATAAAATGATTGGAATAGGTAGGAATGAGAATAATAATCTTAGGGTTAATGGTTTTAGGAGATGAGTGTGTAGATGGCAAGTGGAAAAAGGGACAATAATCTTACGAAGCACCAATGGTTTGCCCACCCCTTTCTTGGTGTACCCCTTAAGGCATGCATTCAGATAGATTGACACTCGATAGGTTCCTTTAAGATACAAAGTGTCATTAATCAATAAAATTTTAGAAATAATATGTGTATATGTATGCGCCACTTGAATCTCATCATGTGTCATGTAAGTGCAACATGAGATGGTTCTTCAAGAACAAACATGATAAAACTCAATAATAATGCTAAGTAAAGTGTAATAAGAAACAAATAAGATAAAAGAAATGATAGAATTGAAAAATGTATATGTTTACTTACCTTAATGTTATATATAATGAAGTAAACTATAATAAAAATTGAAGGTATCCAATGTGAAGAACACTAGGTGAACCTATAGAAGTTAGTGTAAAAATAACCAAAAATCAATTTTTTTGGAATATATGCATATGATAATGGAAAATATTGTCTATGTCATCATGAATCCAATGCATTTTATGTATGGTTCAAAAAATGGATGAGTAGAGACAAATATATGGCTAAAATAAGGAATCAAAGTAATAACTAAGTAGAAACAACTAGGTCAACCTAGTAGGCTAAAATTTTGATAAAATACACACTGCCAACCTAGTGAATTTTTCAGACTACTGACTTAGTACATGATTATCAACCTAGTATAAAAATCCACTCTGCTGACCTAGTACTAAGAGGGTAAAAATTAAAGGGTTAACTTAATTTGTTAAGAATTTTAGAGGTAAATGAATGATAAAATGATGGAAAATGAATGATAAATAATTTAAAAATGAATGACAAATGATTGGCAAATAAATGATAAATGATTGACAAAATAATGATAAATACTAGGTAAATAAATGACAAATGATTGGAAAAAACAACCAATCATATTTAAAAAGTATGTAAAACGTAAATGGCAAAAAGGAATGTAGAACACACTAAATCATGTTGGAAATAATGTAAAACATGAATGACAAATGAATATCCATGCAAGATACCTTAAACAAAGATATGTAATAAATAGAAAAGTAAGTTGATGTAAGATAGGGAAAAAAATTAAAACATGAAAGATTGAAAATGGAATGTAATTGCAGATACAAGATAAATAGGAAAAAGGCATACATAAAGAGAAACATGTAAGAATAACAAATGTCATATGTAAGATAAGTTAAGTTTACAAAAATCAAACAAGAACATGATAGATAAATGAAAATCAAAAATATCTAAAGGATGAAAACTCAAACTTAATACTTGTTCTAAGATATAATGTAAGAAAATACAACCACCTAATGACATGACTAGTATGTTAGTGAGATGGTGTGGTAAATAAATGGTATACAAGTGTAATCCATAGTTGATCAAACATGTTGTTTTGATCTAAGGATAGATAAAACTAAAACAAAGTAATGATATCATATTTTTAAGATATGAATAAGGAGGAATTAAAGAAGGGAAAATAGATTTGGAATCATAATTTACCTCTCAAGGGGGAAAAATGAAATGGGTAGAGGGGATAATGAATGAAAACCCAAGGTAGAGAAACTCTTTATAGAATTCAAGACAATCAAATTAGGTCTTCCAAAACATGAAGACTTTTGACCTTAAGGACTATGAATAACTTCTCTTATCCACACAAGTCTTAGGTCAACAAATGTAGTGTATAGATCATCCCATCAAGGCTATATGCATGAAAAGTAAAATAGACCTACCTTCCCACAACATGTTCCCCATTCCTCAAGACCTTTTATAGATCTATTGACCTACTATGAAGATTGGGTACTTGCACGAGAAATTAGGTAGCACCATAAGGTTTGTTGAATTCCCCCATTCCAATATACTAACCTACCATACCCCAAAGGACCTCAGATCTATGTGAGACTAACTATGGAGTTTGAGCTTTGATTACAGATAGGAGATGTGATTGAAATGATTTTTTTAGTGTGAATTTTGCTTTTGATATTTTTATGTTGCCTTTTAAATATCATTTCCTTTTGATTCAAATGATTTAGATTTTAAATTTATTGATGGCTTTTTCTATTCCTCCTCCATACGAATTTAGAAAACCAAACATGGGTGCTAAAGATGAATTTCATTTGAATACTTGGAACAAAGTTTCTAAGAGAGATAACTTAAAATAGGATGGGGTCTAAGAGTCTCATAAATCTAGGTGAAATAAATTTTTTATCTTAACTTTGACCTTGTTTAATCTAATGTGCAGTGAAAGAAAGGGAAAATCAAGAGGAATGACACATGGAACAATTTGAATTACTTATGGATACAATGACAACAAATGTAATTCCTTATCATAAAAATGAGGTAAATGGAGGAAAACATGCTAAAATAGATTGTTTGTGAAAATTCCATCTATCAGAAGAAACAAAAGCTAAAGTTTGAGAATGAGGATGAAAAGCATTTTATAAAAAAAAAATGACAAGATGGTAATTTTATAAGGAGGGTTGGGTCCTATCCATGGTCTTAAACTATAATTCACAGAAGAGAAACTCATGAGGGTGAATGCTAAATAAGGGAGAAAATAATCATAAAGCTACTAAGGCAAAGAAGAACCTAAAAAGATAAAATAAATATATGAGGATAAAAATGAAAACATTAATGTGAAATAAAACCAAAGAACGTAAAGGAAAATAGTGATCCTTATAAAGTGAAAGTAAAAGAAATAAAGTGCACAAAAACAAAGAAACATGAGACAAAAAAAAAGAAAGTAAGATCTATGTTAATGTTTGTATCAAATATGAGCATGTGAAATTCAAGTCTATAAGTCTTGAAAGGTTTCTTAAAGTTGAATGTGTTTTTTATTATGCATTATATAATAAGATTGGGCATCGTAAGATGCCCTAAAGGGTAAGTGGTTGCAGGGATGGGCATAACAAGATGCCCCAAAGTATAAAATGACATGTGGATGGCAATCGTAAGATGCCCCAACATGTGAGTTAGAGTGAAGTAACATTGAATTATTAAAATGATTTGCATTGGGTTAGTAGGTGCATTCAGAGATAGGCAAATGTGTTGGTTTTCTAGATTTTAAGGATGTTGAATTTGAAATAGGATGTGTAGGAGAGGTATGAGGAGGTAAAGGAGGTAAAGGAGGACCATGTATGATATTATTTGGAGTAAGAAATTGAACTAAGTACTCATTTGGTTAATGTGACATAAGAGGTTGAGCTTTAATGAATGCCATAATATGTTTAAAGTTGTTCATGTTAGCTATCCTTTCCTTATTGGTGTAGGAAGAAGGATTAATGATGGTTTGAAAAAAAATATTAAATGAGGTATAGGTATGGGATGATTGTTTTTTATCATTAGGTATTTGATTTTGATGTGATTGTGGTTCTTGAGATTTAATTTTAGAAGCTTGAAGATATTCTTGATAACATTGTTTTATTAGAGTATCAAGATTGAAATATGGACCAAGCAAGGAAGAAAGAATAAATCAATAAAGATCATGGAAAGACTCATGAGAGTGACATATAGTAGCATGTCACCAACAAAATTTATTAGGATTGTACCATTTTGGAATAGTTTTGGAAGGATCGAATCTCATGGGTTTAGAGGGTGTAAATTTATTCTTGAGTTATTCTAGACTCAAGGGAGGGTGGGTTGTGTTAAAATTGGTTGAATTAGATGTTCCACTTTGAGGTTAGGGATGTTTGGATGAATCAATATTATGATAAAATGATTGACAGGGTGTTTTATTAGTTGTTTGAGATGGTTCAAATTGAGCCATAAGAAAGTATTGCCTTTTTGCTTAGTCTAAGGCTTCATCTAAAGTTTTGAGGTGAAAAGATTCAAACTTTGTATTAAAGGGGAGGTTTAAGAGTAGTGATAAATAGTTTTAAAAGAGGGTCATCATTAATTTTATAATCCAATTTACTAGAAAGAGACTTCCATCATTTGATAAAAGTGTGAGCAGATTCATTAGGAAGTTGTTTGGCATTGATGAAATGGCTAAAATAGTTCTCAGGAAGATCATAATGTTGGAATTCTTTCACTAGAGCATTGAAAATTTAAGTGCATCACCAAAAAAGGTTTTGGATAAGATATTTATGGTATAAAAGGTATTATTTTGGACCCATTCATTATAGATATTACCAATACCAAAAGACTTAAGAAAGATAGTAGGGTCCTTAGTCCCATTCTATGTGATAGTTGGAGAAATGTTTCCAATATTTATGGAAGCAATGAATGGGGCTAAAGGTTCATTTTGAAGATGTTGAAGCATTTTTTAATTCATTTTAGGTTTAGGGATGATATTCTCATTGGCATCTCTAAGAGGAGGGATAAAATTTGGATTTGGTTAAGACATGATGACTTGAAGTAGTTGACTAGTCATGTTTAATAAATGTTGTTACATGTTCATCATTTGATATTTATTGGTTGTTTTCATGATTTTCATTTTTTGTATGACTTGTGCAATAAGTTGAGTTATATCAATAGGTGTTTTAATGTGGGGTATTATTTTTGATAGGAAGAGGATTATTAGTATTAGCGGGAGGAGGATTATTTGTAGGTGTAAGATTCCCAATAATAGTGTTAGTTGTCTTAAGTGTGGTAGAAGAATAAGGAAGCTTGGTAAGGCCACCATTCTTGTGAGGAGTGTAAATAGTATTATCATCAAGGTTTTTGAATAATTAGGAACCATATAGATTATCAATTTGATTGATTTCAACCATGTTGTTTTGAGAATTGATAGGACTTGGTGATCTTGTTATGGGTGTAATAAGAGGATTATGAACATTGGTTGTAAGGGTATGAGTTTTGATAGGATAGGTATTAATTGGTGGAAGATTCCCAAAATTAGTATTGGGAAGATGATTATGATGAATGACCCCAACTATGTTATATTGTGTAGTGATTGGTTTTGGTTTAGGAGAAGAGGAAAGAAGAAATTGGATAGTTTCATCTGAAGTAACAAAATAAGTGAGATTATTATCCAAATCCTTGATTATGTAATGTTATGGACTAAGGGAAGGATAAAATAATGTCATCATGATGAAACAAGACTAGATAACTACACAAGGAGAATAAAAAATGATATAAAATAGTACAAGATTGACTAGGTTAATCATATACAACAAACAAGGGCTGAAAATGGTCTACAAATAGTATAAGGTCGATTGGGTTGATCATATATAGAAAATAGAGGCTACAAAAGGTCTCTAAATAGTATATTGTCGACTAGGTTAATCTTATATAGTTAACAGAGGCCAGAAAAGGTATAGGGTCAACTGGGTTGACCTAGTATAACAAACAAGGAAGATGAAAAAGTTGATAACAAGTTGTGAACTAAAACAAGACAAAAGGGAAAAAAATAGTCAATTAGATCAATGTTGGCCAATCCAATTAAAGAACATAAAACAAAACCTTGTACTAACATTGGATAATGAAAGTTTTTACACACACAATTGAACAAAGATAAAGAAATTAACTTGAAAAGAAAAGAACTAGCTAATTGGTCAACCTAAGATGTTTATTGGATTTTTAAGATTATGATTTTAAGTGTGATGGGAATTTGGTTGTAAATCAAGGAACTAGATATCAATCTAAGGATGGTTTTAGGTGGTTTGGGTTGAAAGGGACTATATTTGAAATGATATAGGCTTTGTATTAGGGACTACCCCCTCACTTTACACACCATAGTGATAAGATCATTAGGTGATTAACTAGAGTATACCATTAACCATGATTTATACTTGACGAGTGTATCAAGTCAGCTTCCCCCTTGGTGATGAAATCTAAGTAGGTTGGCCTTGGGTAGACAAATGTTAAAGTGCTTGTTTAGATTATGTGATTGGGTCATGTGTACATAAAATATAAATAGTGAAACTAAACGATCAATTAAAAACCCCCTAATTAGACTATGTAAACTATTCTAAGCATGTAAGAAATAAGAAAAGAAAGGGATGAATTAATTACTAACAAATAGAGATTAATTCTAATTTGAAATAAGGTATAGTGATGACAATATATGCATAAAATATAGAACTAGGTTGATAAGGTCAAACTTTTAATACATTAAGAAAGGTATAAAAATGTATAGAGTCAATAGCACACAGAACACAAAACTTGGTCGATAGGGTCGATCCAATTGACTATATAAGGGTAGTTTTGAAGACTACAAACTATGAAAGGAAAGATAATAAAATAAAGATACAGAGAGATAGAAAGGAACATTGATGGATCAACGATGTAAAAGAATAATATTATTAATTAAGAACCTTGAATAATGTTGGTAAAACCTGCTAACTAGGTCAACTAGGTTGATCAAGCTATGGAGGGACTTGTTGCAAAATCTTAAAATTGTATAGGGTTAACCAAGGTTAACCTAGTATGCTAAACTGGATGTTTAAAATTATACAAGATCGACTGGGTTGACCTAGTATTTTGAAATAGATGTTTGAAAATATGGAAACCTATACTGGGTCATCTAAGTTGATCCAATTGTCTATTTTTAAAAACATGTGCATAGAGATTAGAATTAGGTCAATAGAGTCAATCTAGTATGATAGATATATGATAAAAATAATTCTAAAAATAATGAAAGAAAGTGAAATAAATACTAAAAGGGTTATTTTCATGAAGGCTAACAAACCCAAAAAGTGAAAATATCCCTAAACTCAACAAGGTCAACCATGGACCTAGTACAATCGATTGTCCAAAATAGAATTAAGTCATAAAAAGGAGGATGGAAAGAGAAAAATTATTGGAATAGGTAGGACTAAGAATAATAATCTTAAGTTTAATGGTTTTAGGAGATGAGTGTGTATATTGGAAGTGGAAAACGGGACAATAATATTATGAAGCACCAATGGTTTGCCCACCCCTTTCCTAGTGCACTCCTTAAGGCATGTACTTAGAAAGATTGAGACTCGATAGGTTCTTACAAGATAAAAAATTATAGTAATAAATAAAAGTTTAAAAATATTATGTGTATACAAGGTGACTTTTAAGCTATCGATATGAAGATATCATAAACTCATTATCCTAGATTTATTGGCAAGAAATTTGTATATGATGGTCAGATGACTATCAATACTATGTAAAATCAGTTAGATTCATATCAAAGAGATAATATTGTAATCATTTGTATAAATAAGGCATATAAACCCTACATCATTCTATTTGAACTAGAGTCTCCTTATGTTGCACAAGAAACCATCTAGATGAAGGTAAAATCTAAGGATAACCTGAAATCTCTACACGTAGTTGAGTGTATTTTTTTGTGTGGGCATAATAAACCTTAGGTGTAGCTTTACTCACTGAAAAATTGAAGACATCTGAACAATGGAAGCCTAAACTAGTAATTAATTAGCCATTAACACCTCAATTTATCATAGAATATTGTGTGTCCATGTCTACTAAATCACCTACTCACTCAGAAATTAATTTTCTCTATCAAGTAGATGATCATATACAAGATTATATGGAGCCAACTAGAGAAAGCACCTTGCCTTAGGAAATAGCTTCATCTATTAGTGGATAATCAAATACACATATACACAAATGACCTCATGGTGATCATGAACTTTGACTTATGTGAATGGTCTTCACCAATAAAAGACAACTTCTTCCATACTATGTGACCAAGGATATTAATAAATTCATTTTGTGCCTACAATTTCATGTGCTTATGATAAATCAATGTGTTAGTACCTTGAATTATACTTTGAAGGGATTTGTAGAGACATGGTAGATAATTCATAAAAATGATCAGCTTGATTGTGATGATGTTAAGCATAGGATATACTGAGAGGGGGGTGAATCAGTATATCATATATCTTATAAAAAATTTACTTAATCTAACTCCACTTAACCATACATTCAAGATATGCAATAAAACTAAAATAATAACATGTACCACACAAGAGAGAGAGACACCTAATTTTTACGTGGAAACTCAAAGTGGAAAAAACCATGGAGAACAATCTCAAGTATATGAATGAGCACCAACTTGCAGGAGCACCAAACCCTTTGTCGAGCACCAACATAACAACTATTTTTGAGCACTAACCCACTAGAATACCAACCCCCTGCAAAGATTTGTGAGCACCAACCCACTAGAGCACCAATCCCTCTTGTGTATAAAACACAACTATCTATCAATGTTATTTTCTCAACAAATGATAGGACTCTATAATATTTTTTTCTATTCTCTCCTCTTTTCTTATATAAAACAATTAAAAACCATGCACTCTCTTTCATATTACAAATGGCTTCTCAAGTTTTTATTTATAGCTTTCCAAATGACCTTTGTCATTCACCTTTTGTGACCCTTCACTCTTCATGGAAAATGGCACCAAATTTGCATGACCCTTCTAATCCTTGCATTTGAAAAGTCACATGGTGACCTTTCATGAGCAAATGCATCCTTTCACCTTTTATCTTTATCTTTTTGACCTTTCAAATTCCTTAAAGTGATTCTTCATGGAAAAATGTGTCCTTCCTCTTTTGTCTTCACTCGGTGACCCTTCGAATTTCTCAAAGTGACCCTTCATGGGAAAATGTGTCCTTTCTTTCTTTTGTTTTTTCCTTGTGACTCTTTGACTTCTTCCTGGGCCCTCTTTTTGACTTTATGCAACCAAAAATATACTCATTAATATTAAATAAATATCAACACATTTATCCAAAATATGAACATTAAAAACACCTTTAGATAATCAATGCTATAGGGCCTTTATCACCAATAATACTAGACCTTTGACATCAATGATAATATTTTCAACAATATCCCCCTTTGTCATTGATGGTAACCTCAAACTAAAACTACCACATCCTAAAACTGATACTACACATGTGAACCTGCACATACTACCATCTAAAAAATATATAGTAACTCCCCTTTACTATAGCATCTTTTACCTATTCATGTACTTGTTCTTTTACCTAATTATATACATGTTCCTATTCTTCTCCCCCTTTAACATCAATGGTAAAGGGTCTATCCTAGATCTAACACTTAGATCCCTCTCAACTGATGTTGATCCTCAATAGTAGGAAGTAAAAGAAATTACTCCCAACTTCTCCCACATATACTCGAATGTGTCTTTTGGTAGTGCCTTTGTGAAAATATCTATAATTTGGTCTATAATACTAATATATTCCATTTTAACCTATTGATTTACCACCTAATGTCTTAAAAAGTGATATTTGATAGGAATATGTTTTTTCTTGAATGCATCATTGGATTATTAGAAATATTAATAGCAATTGTGTTGTCATAAAAAATAGAAATAGGTTCATCATATTTTACCTTGATGTCTTCTAAAGTTTGGTTCATTCAAAGCAC
The DNA here is from genome assembly GCA_037957365.1 of Torreya grandis. NCBI lineage: Eukaryota > Viridiplantae > Streptophyta > Pinopsida > Cupressales > Taxaceae > Torreya > Torreya grandis. The sequence continues at coordinate 237,147 of JARHVA010005459.1, read as the reverse complement.
TTGAGTACATCACAACACCATTAAATTATATTATGATTTAGCTATAGAAAGTGATACTAAGTTTTTCTTTTTGCTTAGCCAAAATACTAAGCTATGATCGAAAAACAAAGCTCCTCCACTTGTACTCTTTCTATCATCCAAACAACCTACCCAATCTAAATCTGTATAAGTAATCAAAGTGAAATCTCTACCTGTGGGATACCACAATCTATAATCTAATGCCCCCTTGACATATCTAAATATTCTTTTCACCAACTAAAATGACTCTCCTTCAAAACTGACTGATATCTCACAACCATGCCTACTGCATGCATGATGTCTGGCCTTGATGCAGTCAAATATAAAAGACTAAAAATCATATATCTATAAAAATATTAATCTATAATAGGTGAATATTCATCCTTACCTTGTTTCATGTACCCATTAGTGTTCCAACTAGTGCACAATCCTCAAAACCAAAATTTTTCAACATCTCCTTGGAATATTTATTTTAAGATATGAAAATTCATTATTCTGACTAAAATATTTGCAACCCTAGGAAAAATGACAATCCTCCAAGCATAGACATCTCAAATTATTTTTGCATATTAACATAAAATTCTTTTGTCATTATTTCAATGTTACCTCCAAATATTATGTCATCAATATATACCACAACAATCAATTGATTCTCATCTTCTATTTTGATGTAGAGCTTACTGTTAGCAAAACCTCTCTTGAAACCTTGATCTTGCAGGTAATTATCAAGTCTCGCATAACAAGATCTATGAGCTTATTTCAATCCATACATTGCTTTCCTCAATCTGCATACATGACTACTATCATTTGAGAGAAAAAATCCCTCAAGTTGCTCATTGTAGACCTCATCTTCTAGATTTCTATTTAGGAAGGCAAACTTGACATTCATCTGAAATAATTTGAAATTATTAAACACTACATATCCAAGAAAAATTATAATAGCCTCTACCCTTTCCATTGGTGCAAAATTTTCTTCAAAATCTATACCCTCAATCTAAGCATATCCTTTACATACTAGTCTTGCTTTATTCTTGGTAACTTCACCATTTTTATTCAAATTATTTTTGTATACCCATTTTGTTTCTATCACATTTTGATCTTTTGGTCTAGGCAGTAATTCCCAAGTTTTATTCTTTTCTATCTAATTTAATTCTTCATCCATTGCCTTAACCCAATTCTCATCATGTCTAGCTTCTAAAAAAGTTTGAGGGTAAATTTTGGATAACAAAGAAAAATTAACTTGCTCATATTCACTTACCATCATCCTTCTAGTGCAAACTCTTTCATTTAAGTTCTTGATGATGTCACTCTTATTATGATTTCTATGAAAATATTTGGATGGGGTCTTGGTGTCCTTTTGCTCCTTCTTCTCATCCTCATATGATTCTTCAAAATCTTCTTCTTCAATGATTTTAGGAGTGTCTACTAGATCACTGTCTCTTTGTAATATATCTTCATCTATCCTGACACTTACACTTTCAAAAATATTCTTGGTTATTTTGTTATAACATTTATAAGCTTTCTTTTGCTGGAATATACAAGAAATATACCTTCATCTATTTTAGATTCAAACTCACCCAATTTTTTATCGGTTCTCTTTATGAAGTATTTGCTACCAAAAACTCTGAAGTAATCAACTGTAGTTGGTTTATCTTTCCATATCTCATAGGAAGTCTTATCACTATTGACTCTAATTAATTCTCTATTTTGAATATGCACTACTATACCTACTGACTCTCTCCAATATTTATCTTATATCTTGGATTCATTTAGCATTGTCCTTGCCATCTCTTAAATTATTTTATTTTTTTACTCAATTACTCCATTTTGTTGTGGAGTTATGGCTATTAAATAATGTCTCTTTATCCCATGGTCTTCAAAATACTCAATAAATTCATCTAACATGAATTCTTCTCCTCGATATGATCTTAGGCACTTAATATTCAAATTATTTTCATTCTCAACAAAAGCCTTGAATGCTTTGAAGTGGATGAAAGCTTCTAATTTTTTCTTGAAAAACATCACCCAAGTCATACATGTAAAATCATTAATAATAAACATTAAATATTTCTCACCTTGATTACTTTGAGTTCTCATAGGTCCACACAAATCAGTGTGAACAAGTGCTAACATCTGAGTGGTCAAGTATTCTTTTATTTTGAACAATATTTTGACCTACTTCCCATGTTGACATAGTTCACAAAGTGTGTTGGAGGGATTTGTAATATTTGGAAGATATCTAACTACTTGGTTCTTGCTAATGTTGACAAGATTGTAAAAATTTATGAGTCCCATTATCCTGTGCCATAGCCAACTTTCCTCAACCTGACTTAAACAAAATTTTTGACCTTTGATATCTGATAATATATACAAATTATTGCATGTCCTCTGAGCATTTACAATCAACACATCTAAATATTTTCTCCTAATTTTACAACCTTATACATAAAAATTTAGTGTGTGTCCTTGATCACACATTTCAATTACACTCAATAGATTATGCTTAAGACCTTCTCCATACAAAACATTTTCAATCTTAGGTCTACCATTATCCAAACTTAATGTACCTTTTTTGTTTATTCTAGTAGTGGTATTATCTCTTAATTTCACTATGCCACCATTGATCTTCTTAAGATTTATGAACTTGATCTTATCTCATATCATGTGCCTTGAACATCCATTGTCAATGAACCATGGATTTTCTTCATTTCTTGCATGCAAACCTGTATGGACTAACATAGACTTTTCAAGTTGTTTATTTTACCATGAACCTATCTGAACTTTCTTATTGATGAATGTAGCCTTAAAACTTTGGTCCTTATTGATTGACTCAAACATGCTTTTACAATACCAAGATATGTGTTTAAAATTATTACACTTATAACATATTATGGCCTCTTCATCAAAGCTTGATAGAGGATCAAAAGAGTTGTGGCTTCTGCTTGAGTCTACATAAGTTCCTTTCTCCTTATTTTTGAAATTGTTAGCTCTTTTCTAACATTCTATTTTCTTATGACCATAACCATTACAATAAAAACAATAACCATGAAAATAAAACCTATTTTGATTTGTGTATCTTTGACTTGATTGTCTTTTGTAGCTTTGTTCCTCCCAGCCTTCTTTGTTTGAGTTATCCTCTACATTCTTAACTTCTTCCCTTTTTATTTCTTCTTTTGTAAGAGCTTCAACATAGCTCTTTTTATTTTCAAATCTAATGTTTGTCTTATCTAATATTGATTTTTTATTTTCTAATATCTTATTCAACATATTAGTGTTATTCTCAAATTTTGAATCATTGGCTACTTTATCATTGACTCTTTTAATTGTTTTCTCAAGATATACTTTTAAAGAGGCAATTTCAACAACATACCTTTCACATTCTTCACTTAATTTATGAAACTAAGTTGTTAGATATTCTTCATTCTTTTTGGCTTCTTCAATGTGTGCTTGTAGATCTTCAATTATTTCCTTTGACTCCTTTTCATTTTTCTCAATTTGGAACTTCAATCTTCAATTATTCTTTTCAAGAGATCGTTATTATTTCAAGGCAAAAATGATTTATCCTTATAGATTCACCTTAGCTTCATCATGTTCTTCTTCTTGATCATTTTTACTTTTGCTTGTAGAGGCATCTTCATGTATGGTCACAAATGGAATCTCTTCTTCATCTGAGCCATTGACTCCACTATCTTTAGTTGAGCTAGGATCTTTAGAATATAAACTCTTCTTCTTGAATCCCTTCTTGAATTTGCCTTTGAATTTCTTTTTGTATGTAGAATTTCCTTCTTCATTATTACCATTATGTTTATCTAGGAACTTAGATACAAAATGTCTAATCATAACACATTTAAAACATTTAAATGTAAATTTTTCTTGATATTTACCTATGCTTTTTTTTGGCTTGCAGATGAATAGAGCTTCATTGTTATCTTCCTCACCACTAGAGTTGTCACTTGATTCTTGAAATTTAGCCTTATCTTTCTTTGATGTCATGAAATTAGCTTCCCTCTTTGAGGGTTTCTCTTATTTAGTCTATATCTCGTATGTCATAAGAATACCATGTAGTTCATCCATTTTTAGCTTGGCTAGATTCTTCATCTCCCTGATTGCTAAAACCTTTGCATCATATCTCATTGGTAGACATTTCAATTTTTTTTTTACCACTAATAATTATTCTAACTTTTCTCCAAGGCCTTGAATCTATGTAACTATTTAATAAACCCACAAAAGATAATTTTTTATGTTTTTTTCCTCTTCTATCTTCAAACTCTCAAACTATCTTCTGAAATTCTGGGGCTTAGCTTGCTAAACTTTTCCATCACTTTTGTAAATATTCTCAAGATTTACCCAAGTCTCATGAGCATATTTTCATTGCATAACTTTAAAAAATTCTAATTCATATAAAACACATAAAATAACATTTAAGTCTTTAGCATTATTTTCATTTTCCTTCTTTTCTACTAGAGTAGTTACAAATGTTTGTGACTCTTCATATTCCTCCACCATTGCTTGCCATATGTCAAATCCAATAGACATCAAGTAAGTCCTCATCCTTATGCTCCAAAAGGCATAATTTTTTCCATCAAACAAAGGTGCCTTATTTGTATAAATTTTTTTATGTGATTCAACCATCATGCTTTTCCTGATCTACCTTCAAGCTATTAAACTCTTTTTGAAAGGACCTACTCTGATACCAATTATTAATCATGATATATACTAAGAGGGGGGGTGAATCAAGTATATCATATATTTTATAAAACTTTTACTTAATCAAATTCCACTTAACCATACATTCAAGATATGCAATAAAACTAAAATAATAACATGCACCATACGAGAGAGAGAGAGAGAGAGAGAGAGAGAGAGAGAGAGAGAGAGAGAGAGAGTATATTTTTATGTGGAAAACCAAAGTGGAAAAAACCATGGATAAAAATATCAAGTATATGAATGAGAACCAACTCAAATTAAAAATTTCACAAGCACCAACTTTTAGGAGATCAAACCCCTTTACCGATCACCAACACAATAACTATTAGTGAGCACCAACCCCTTGCAAAGATTTTTGAGCACCAACCCCTCTTGTGTATAAAACACAACTTTATCTCAATGTTTCTTTTTTAAAAAATGATAAAATTCTATAATATATCTTTCTATTCTCTCCTCTTTTTTTATATAAAATAATTAAAAACAATGCACTCTCTTGCATATTATAAATAGCTTCTCAAACCTTTATTTATAGCTTTTTAAATGACCTTTGGCATTCACCCTTTTTGACCCTTCACTCCTCATGTAAAATGGTGCCAAATTTGCATGACCTTCAAATCCTTGCATTTGAAAATTCACATGGTGACCCTTTATGAGAAAATGTGTCCTTCCCCTATTGTCTTTATCTTGGTGACCTTTCAAATTCCTTAAGGTGACTCTTCATGTAGAAATGTGCCCTTCCTCTTTTGTATTACAAAGAATTACATGACAAATAAATACTTCCTTCCTTAAGGTGAGCTAAGAGATGGTGGTATGGACCAACCCATACATTTTACAAGCCAAAAGTTATCTGATTCATAAAAGAATTACATGACAACTAAAATGGAATAATTGGCTATAGTGTTTACACTCTAAAAGTTCAAACTTATCTTCTTGAGACACTATTTGAATTTTTCACAGATCATTAATCTCTATGCTACTTAGTCAATAAGCTTATGCTTAGAGGATGAATTTCAAGATAGTTGATGCTCTTTCAAGAATTTCAATTTCACATTAATGTCAAGCCAGGTAGAGAAAATGTTGGGCTAGATCATCTTAGTCACATCACAAATGGGGAAGAGATATAAGAACTATAGGAAGATTCTCATGTTGCCCATCTATTTTGAGTTTCTACAATACTTGAGAATTTTGAAGAAATTGTTAATTTCCTAAAACAATGGGCATTCCCTGTACACTACCAAGAAGGAGAAAAGAATTAGTTTGTCACCAAAGCTTTGTTATATACTATTATAAATGGTCTTTTATATCATTTGGGGAAGGATGAAGTATTGCAAAAGGTATTTTTGGAACATGAATGTCCATATCTCTTACAAGAAGCACACCAAGGAATAGTAGGAGCTCATTTTGCCATAGAATCTACTACACAAAAATTATTACAGAGTGGATTATGGTGGATTAATATTTTTTAAGATGCACATAGAGTAGCATAACATTGTGACATATGCCAATGAATGGGTAAGATACACTATAAAGATGAAATTCCCTTGTATCTTTTTTTAGATGAACCACCTTTTGAATAATGGGGCATCAATTTTGTAGGACCTATCAGTCCTCGAAGTAAATGCATCAAATTTCAATATATTAACATTATGACAAATTACTTTACCAAATGGGTTGAAGCTATTGAAACACCCAATTTTAGGGCAAAGGATGCATCAAAGTTCCTTTATGATAATATTATCAGATGGTTTGGATGCTCCATCAAGCTCATTAGTGATCAAGGAACACACTTCCTAAACAATACTATCAAAGCTCTTACTAAAGAATTCATGATTTCCATCATAAAAGTATTGCATACCATCCACAAGCTAATAAAAAAGCTAAGGATTCTAATAAAGTTTTGGGTAAGATGTTAATAAAGATCTATGATGTTAAAAGGGATTATTGGGAAGATTGCATTCCTACAATTCTTTGGGATTATGAAATGTAATATAATAGGGCTACAATTTTTACTCCATTTCAATTGGTCTATGGGCTTGAAGCAATAATGTATATGGAATATTTGGTACCCATTATATGCATTATAATGGTTATGAGATTATGAGATCATGAATATCTCATAAATAGGCTTTTTGAATTGAATTAGATGGATGAGTATCGATGCAGAGCATCTTATAAAAAAGAAGTTCATAAGCAGAGTCAAATAACATGGCACAATAGGAACCTGTGACATAAGGAATTATATAAATATCAATTAGTTTTTTATATGATAGTTACTTTAGAGCATTTTTGGGTAAATTATAGATCAGGTGGAAAGGGCCTTATATTATACATAAAATATCAAATCAATGAACCATTATTTTGAGAGATCTGTAGGGAACCATTCTGCCAATGTAGGTGAATGGTTGTAGGCTTAAGCCCTACTAATAATAGTCTTAATTGAACTATTTTTTCCAAAATATTGGGTGCTGAGTAGTATTGATTAGATTAGGATTTTCCATTTTTGTATGTTTTATTATGTGTTTCATTTTTTATGTGTGTGTGTTTATAGGTTAAATGATCTCTTCATCAAATTTTAGAACATGATAAGAAGTATAAGGTGAAACACCCATGTGTATAAGAATTTAGGTACATCATTATTAATGTTAGCAAAATTAAAAGAAAGCAATTAAGTCTGAGAAATGTACAGTCAAGTCACATCAACCAAGATCTCAGTAGTATAATGGTCATCCTAATAAGTTAATGCTAAAGTCTAGGTTTGATTGATGTAATATTCACAAAATCAACATTTGATCAACATCATCAGTACATGCCCTAATATGGATAAAAAATAATATAATTGTGTATCTCAATGTATGTGCCAATAACTAACCCCCTTTATTTCCAAATTAGATAAGATTTTCCACATCAATATTTAAATTGATATTAAATGGATAGCTCAACATAACATTTATGTGGAAACTAATATGTGAAAAATCTATAAAGGTACAAGGTTGTGAACTAAGTCTACATTTCATTCTTACAACCATTTTATGAGCTAAAGTTCTAGAGCTAAGACAACTTATCTAGCAGAGAAAGTAAAAAGTTTTTAATTTTTAGTATTCAGATACCATGGATCATTCATAACTCATCAAAACTTTGATAGATGCCCATAAGGAATAAATGGGCATTGAACTTGCATTTCTATAGACTAAATATAATGATCTAGATCTGTTTGATTACCTTCAAGCTATGAAACAAAAACTTTTTGACCAAATCTTGTAGATGTTACACAACCACTTCTCTTGTATCCCCATATCATTTTTATAAAATAGACATTGAGTGCTTGCTTCATATGCCTAAATTTGATAATTTTGGGGAGATTGTGGAAATCCTTATCAACTACTATAATGAAATCAACATTTACATCATCCCAAATATCATTATCATCATCAACACCAAAACAAAGGCCATATATTTGGGAATGTTTATGCGAGATGATTCTCTTAATACCTACAAGTCAAGAATGCCTCATATCCTTTAGGAAGTTAGAGATTTATATGCCATGGGATCCAAAGGAATCTCAATTGAAGATATCCAATATGAACCAATGCACATCTTAGTTGAGTGCAATGCATGTAGATTCTTGTAGACCACCAAGTATACAAAGCAAAACCCCAAAGAAGTGGTTGATATTACACAATGCATGATCCACCAAAATGAGTAGTTAAATTGGCTTGAGTAATTTGTACAAGAGCTAATTATGATTATCAACAAGTGCTACATGAATTATAATAATACCTTCCAAAACTAGTTTTTTATCTTTCTACTATGTTTCATTCAATGGAAGTCCCTTGAAGGATAGGTGCACCCAAACATCGACTATTGGATAGCATATAAATTTGATAATTTGATACGAAAACCTAAGTGTGATGCCTTATATCATGATGTAATGTTCAATAAATGGTGGGAAGAGTTTTTATATTTTAATTCTACACACCTATGGGTGCCTCCAGACATCATGCAGTAGCTAAGACAATAGGTTGTCCCTTTGTTTCCAAAAAGCACCCTGATTCATATCTATGAGCTGCCTAGATCACCATTTGGACCCCTTCTATATTATATTACCATGGCCATGGCATAGGACAAAGTCACTAAGCAAAAATCATATGTACATAGATGTGTGAAACCTTTTTAAACCATACCACCTAACACATCAATTCCTTTAGCACAACCATAACTAGAAGCCACAACCTTGTAGTAGCAAAAAGGAAAGTGTAATATCTTCATAGAATAATAACCATAACCTCCACCAAAGTACAAGATGAGGAGTATAACAACTTAGATGGATGACCCTAACATACAATAGATTGCAAGCACCTACAAGCTAATTCAAATGGCTAATGATAAATAGGTTATCTACCAATTAATGCTTGAAGATATGGTAGGTGACCTATATGAAAAGGAAGAGAAATAATTATTATTTTGAAAGGTAGTGTGTATAATTTAAGTGTGTAATAAGGTCACTCCAAGTCCTTAGGTGTAAATAACAACATGCCCAATATCCATCTTTGTTGAGACCATGTGAAAAGAGGCTAAACAAATGTAAAAAATGGTCAAACTCTTTAAGGATCAACCTTCCACCACTTTCACAATCATATATGTATTTTCTCCATTGATTGATAGTCTATAAGAGACTCTAGTGTCTAGACCTAGAACCTGATAAAAGGATAGGGTTTTTCCTACTCTCAAATAATGCACATTTCATAGGGAATATATTATGTAGGAAGTGCAACATTTTCCTTCCTCAAATTCATCACCAACTAAACATAGGTTGGTTACCTTGGGGTAGAATAATGTATATATTTCTAGCTCTATTATCTAGCTCAGTGATTCATTACCCATAGAAGAAAACTCTAATATCAAAGAGTTGATATTAGATTAACCTATAGATAAGGAGTAAAAGGCTTCATGGGAGGAACCAACTCATGCAATATAATGGTGAGTACATCAAGAAGAAAAGAAGCACCATAAGGAGTATGCCCAATAAAAATAAGTTGAGCAAGCATACCACAAAGTTTAGGAAGTTTAGGGAAATAAAAATTCCCATAATTCATAAGCTCAATGCCAATAGGATATCAAAGAAGAAAATAAGGCATAATAAGTTGTTGATATGCCAAAGTAGGCATAGGAGGTGCACCAAAAAATATGGATGGAGAGTAGAGGAATAAATAGGTTATATGCATAATCAAGGCCAAGTTAAAAAAATACAAGTAATGAGAAGATGCAGATGCATAGATAAATAAGGATTTAGAGGATGCCACTCTTGCCTAGTAATAAGCCAATGAAGCTATGAGGAAGAAGAAAGAAGAAAAAGCTAAAGCCTTGTATAAATAGTAGGATCTAGCATAAAAATAACAAGTACATGCAACCAAGGTGAAGGTTGATCTAGAAGCACAAGCATAGGTTAAGGCCAAAGAAGAAAATGATATTGCGCTTGAAGAGAAAAAAAGTAAGAAGAGTGTACACAAAAATAGTAGGCAGAGGAGCAAGAAAAGAAGAAAGCGAAGGAATAAGAACAAAGAAACAAAGTTGAGGAAGAGGAGCTAAATCAAAAAGTAGTGGAGGAAGAAAAGATTAAATAGGATGGAGATGCTATGTAGCAACTAAAGACTAAATAATATGCCAAGGTGTAACAATAATAAGTACCTAAACAACAATAACAAGATGGGTCAAAGTAGCCAATGTAAGAAGAAGACAAATTTGTAACTACAACAAGTGAGCAACAATTAGCCTTGCCTTTGGGAGGGGTCAGGCTCTAGGACATTCCAACTATGAATGCTTAGTGTACCACATTTTCCCTTATAATTATGACCATGTGATGACCTAATCCTTTAGCTACTACAAGAATTTTTTCATCCTTCCTACTTCAATAGGAAGCATTATTAGATGTTTCTAGATTACCATTGGTGAAGTAGTTATAGGGTTCTATGGTGTTCTAGGAGTCCATCACATAGAAGGCCACCTCATTGGAGTAGGATATTGATCAAACTAAGGCTGAGAATATTGAGTTGCTAACCTAACTATAATAATATGTAAAACTCATCCATAATAATTGTCTAGATTTGGTCACTTGAGTAATTGGGGACTAAGTAATTTCTGACCAGCATAGACTCAAGACACTTGTCTTTAAGTTAACAAAATATCAGTGCACAATGTAGAAACAACACACATTGGGAAAATTGGGATAATATGTTAATACTAAGGCTAACACACTCATCAATCTTGTCTAAGAGTACCAAGGTATGTTCAATGCTACTATAATTCAAGCCCAATAGGTCACATGTAGTTTGCTTCATTGAAAGTCATAGTTAGATACTACATTAGAAAATTATAGCATAAAGTTTATAAAGGCTGACATAACTAAAGAAACCATGGAAAACCACACTAAAAATGTGTATAATGTGGATGGACCACTCTAATAATCATTAAATGTTAGGGATAATGTGCATGACAACCTTATATAATAGCAGAGCCAACTATTGTGTAGTTCTTTCACTAGCCTCCAAACTCAAAAACACATAGATAAGATAAAGCACTAAGTGGAGAGATTCAAACAATAGTTATGAACACCAATGCCTCATTATGCATCATTGATGATGTATAACTCAAAAAAATCATTGGATACCAAATTCCATTGTGCACCTTATTATGTTTGATATAAAAAGTGATGCTAGATTGGAATGTATATAAAATAGATATGACTCCTTTCACCAACTCAATTGCATAGATTATGACCACACCTACCTATAGGCTACCTTCAGAGCTCTAGGAGATCATCACATAGCACAAGGTTGCTTAGTCCCACTTCAAGGATTCTTCTATTCAACCTTCATCTACATCCATGCCACCACTTTTAAGTTAAGTATTACACAAAGTATAAATTTTTTATTGATAAGACTTAGTAAGTTAAGTAGGGCTAGGTTGGTTGAAAAATTATAAATGGTGTTCACCTAGTTATTATAGGCTATTGAAAACTTGCAAAGGTAAATAGATTGGTATGCTACTTAGTTGAAAACTTGAAAGGGTGGCTAAGTAGTACACAAGAGGTGAAAATCATAAATGATGCCTTGAGTGATTACTATGACTCTTACTAGTCCAACCATTTCTTCAACTCCTCATAATTAGTGCATTCTTAGAGATCCTATGATGTTATCTTAGGATGAAATAAAATTTTAAGTCCAAGAAAGTGTTGTTAGAAGAACATGGGTTGTAAAGTTGTGCAGGATAATTATCTGATATTCATGCATCATGCACTCATTTTATTATTGTATAGCCTATTTTTTATTATCTTCATGAGTTATAATATTATATAATATGAAGAGACTCCACTTTTGGCACCAAGTATGAGAAGAAGATGAATAGTCATAGATTGGAAACATCTATATATACTTTTGTTTGTAAGAAGAAGGGGGTTTCACTTTTAGAAGAGATCAATAGAGATTATCTGGTTATGGTTACCTATATTATTTCTTGTTATGTTCCTTTTATGCACTCTCATGTGTAATTTCTTGGTTACTGTCTATCTAAACTATTTTAAATGCATTCTTTTAGTTTATACAATACTAGTTGTTCTTAAATTGATCAATAATGCATAATAATTAATGTATCTTACATTTTTATCATCCAATTGCTTGTATTTTATGATAAATTGTTGTGTGTACATGAGGTATCTCATAGCTATCCTCATCCTTAGGATGTTTTAATGCTTCAAGAACCTCTACTAACAACGTAAACTAAAATAATACAACTATTCTTCCTTTTTATGATCGTATTAATACACTTGAGGTTATAAAACTCAATACAAATACAAATTCAACTTCACTTATTAAACAAACTAAAATAAACATTGTCAATTTGGTTGACTCGACTCAACCAAATATCCCCAATAATGAATTTATAACCACTATTACACTAAAAATTACCTTAGATTCTAAAGCCACTAAGGGTAGACAAATATATTTTCAATATGATAATAATATTAATCAAATCTTTGACTAAGAATTATATATTGAATACCATGGACCCTTACCTATGCTTCCTAGTGATGAAGTTATACTTGAACTGCTCCATGCTATATAATCTCAACTTCTAGGTCAATAACATAACCTTGGTAAATTTAATCAAAAGGTTTCTTGTTTCAATCATTTCATTTCTATTATGGATCCTAAAGCACATCCTATTTCTTCCCTTCTTCCTACTCCATACCATTTTCAATATGTAAGTACTATGTTCCTTAAGGAAACTATAAAAATAGAATATGATACACCAATGTGTCCTCAACCTATTACTATTTATAAAGAGATCACTTCTGAGGAGCATGATAAATTTAGTCTATTATTTGAAAAATATCATGAATCATTCACATGGTCATATGAAGATAAACCTAGAATGGATCCTAGCATCATTTTTCATAACATCATCACTTATCTAGATGTTCAACCCATTAGACAAAAGCAATGAAAGTTCCCACCTAAAATTTATACCTTATGTCACAAAGAAATCATTAAATTTTTGGATGCTAAATACATTAAACATGTGGACTACTCAAAACGAGTATCAAACATTGTTCCCATTCATAAAAAAGTCACAATGGTTATTTGTATATGCATTTATTTTCATAATCTAAATTTAGCATATCCAAAATACAACTTTCCTTTACCTTCAATAGATGTTATTGTCAATTCTACCATTGGTATGATATGTTATCACTTATGGATGGTTTCTCAAGATATAACCAAATTCACATAACTCTTGAAGATAAACATAAAACAACATTTACTATAGAATGGGGTAAATATTGTTACATTGAAATGTCTTTTGGTCTCAAAGATATTGGAGCCACCTATCAACATTTAATGACCCATATTTTTCATAATCTTATTCACAAAATTATTGAAATATATGTGTATGATCTCATTGATAAATCTAAAAGTATTAAAATGCATCTTCATGATTTAGATATCATTTTTTATCAACTCATTAAATATAACATCTAATTTAATCCATATAAATGTGTATTCAGAGTTACATCTGGTAAACTTCTAGGCTTTCTTGTTTCCCTTTGAGGCATTGATGTTGATCTTGCTAAATTCAGATTTATCATCAACATTCCCATTCCCCATTGTATTCCTGACATATGACCATACCTTTGAAAACTAGGGGTAATTCATTGATTTATTCCAAAAATGGCTTACCATATTTACTCTATCAATTCTCTTCTTAAAAAAGGTAATGCTCTAAAATGGGTGGATTACTACCAAAAATCATTTGATATTATGAAATAATCTCTACTTCATCCTCCCACTCTTTGTCCACCTTCAAATTACTATCTATTAATTTTATATACATCTTCTACCCCCATATTATTTGGGGTAATGCTTTCGAAACAAGATAATACTAGTAGAGAATATGTTATTTAATATAGCAGTTGAGGTTTAATCAATTATTTAAAATGTTATACCAAGGTATAATGTGAGTTTATTATTATTTATTTCAGAGTTGAAAATTTCTATCATTATATTCTCTATCAAAACACTTATGTCATTATCCATTCTGATCTGTGTCATCATTTCTTCTCCAAATCTTTATTACCTAGAGATAGAACTAGCAAATAGATGTTCCTATTGATGAAATTTGACTTTCAAAATTTTACACAAAAATCTATCAAATGACAAGTCATCACATACCAACTTGTGTCGGCCTCCTTACTAGCTATAAATCACATTCAAAATACTCTCCATAATGAATAAATTCTTTATATTGAATTTCTTAGCCAAGAAATTTTTCTCAAAGATTATTTTCATAATTTCACTACTAATCTATAAACAAATAATCTACAATAAAATGATTACACTCCTTTTACTAAATCTAAATTAGTCATCGAATAATTTCCAAAAATTATAATTGGCTTACATGAATATACTTAGACACTTCACTTTGATGGCATAAAATGCCTCCAAGGAGCTGGGCAAGATGTACCGTAACCAACCCACATGGTAAAATTATACCTTTAACATTTTGATTAACTTTATGTCACCAATAACATGATTTAATATGAAGCTATAATACTCTGCATGTAAGCCACAATAAATTTATATATCCCATATTTACAAGCTTTGGGTGATTCACAACTTATATGCTATCAAGTTAGTGGTAATTATCAATGTAAAAGTGAAAACTAAATCACATGTAACCAAATTTATACTACACTTGTTAAAGAGTTTTCCCCATTTACCATTGAACCAATTTCAAGAGATCAAAATTATATAGATAATTCTCTTACTTCATGATTCTTAATTTATTGTTTAATTAATAAAAACATTTTATTATTTACAAAATAAAAATGATTCTTTAATTTTTTGCATTGAGGCTGTTACTATTCAACAAATCCCATGGTATAAAAACATAATCCAATTTATTAAACATCAAACTTACTCTCTAAACATGGATTCTTGTAAAAATACTTGAATACATAAAAAATCTTTCAAGTATGTACTTTGATACAACACCTTTTACTATTTTAATGCATAAATAACCCTACTATGATGTGTAATGTAAGAGAAAGTTCATACTCTCCTAGAAAAATCACATGGGGGTATTTGTGGTGGTCACTATAATAGTCATGATATGGCCTATAAATTTTTGAATATGGATTAATTTTGGCCTAATCTATACAAATATGCTATTAATTTTACTAAAAAGTGCAATCCTTATCAACTCTATGATGGTTTAATCAACTCTTATTTGACTAAACTCCAAACAGTAGAGTCTCCTTAGCCCTTATCTATGTGGGAATTAGATCTCATTGAAAAATTACCTAGATCACAAGATGGTAATGTACTCATTATAAATACTAATTAATATTTTATGAAATGGGTAGAATCCATGTATCTTGTTAATGTCATCGGTATTAACATTTCCAATTATATTCTCAATCAAATCATTTGTCATTTTAGAGTTCCCCATACCATCATTTTTTATAGTGGTGGCAACTTAAAAAATAAAAACATGAAACAATTATGTTCAAAAGTCAAAATTTCTCATAAATTATCAACACCTTATCATCCTCAATGTAATGGCCAAGCAAAAGCCACTAATAAAATATCAAAATTTTATGAAAAAACTATTAGATAATCTCATACTAATTGACACCTTCATCTCTACCCTATATTTTGGTCTTACTACACTAGAATATGCACTACTATTGGGGCAATGCTAATTTCATTAGTATATATGTTTGAATCAGTCTTACCATTAGAATTTGAGCTTTCATCTTTATGTATATCTCTTCATGGTATGATTCATGATGAATAATTACATGAGGTCTATCTTTATGCTTTAGATTTTTTATGAGTGACATATGGTTTATTTACAACATAATATCCAATACAACGTTTGAATTTATAAATAAAATAATAAATAGGTCAAAGTACAAACTTTTAATATTAGTGATTTACTCCTCAAAATAGATTATACACATGAAAAAGAAGGAAAATATTCGCAAAAATGGTGGGGGCCTTAGTAAAATACATCCTTGGTCCTAGTACCTATAGATTACAAATTAATGAAGGACATGTCTTCAAATAACCTATTAATACTAAATTTTTAAGGAAATATTTTTCTTAAATATTTACTTTCTTTTCATACTTTCATACACTGTAAATACTAACACTTTTTATAGGTCTCCAATAAAGGCCTCCAATTTGAAGCAATATATTCTATGCAATAGCCTTCACCCCTATCATTAGTTATTTGGTATATCTTTATTACTTTCATTTAATTACTGAGTTTAATTTTAATACCATGGATAAGACCCAGACATCCTCGTGAATATCTTTTATTTCATAGTTTAGTATTAACATTTTCTCTTTGATCATGAATTTGTCATTTTACAAGTTTATTTTGATTATTTATTTCCTTTTTCATTTATGAGTTGTAGTATAAGACCTTGGATGGTACTAGGCCTTCCTCACAATAATATTTTCACATTTTTCCCCACTTTGGTTTAGATTTTATGAGTTTTAGTGTAAGACCTTGTATAGACTAGGCTTTCCTTGTAAAATCTATAAATTTTTCAAAACTATTTTTAAATTATAATGTTTTTCTTAAAAATTAAGGCAATGGTTAAATATTGTGATATCATACTCTTGAAATTTATTTATTTTATTTTATAGGTAATACCTTCAAAATAAATTATTTATTCATGTTTCACTACACATCCATTATTTATCATGATATAGTCATACTTACCTGTCATTGTATCATTTTCACATTTTTTATGATTTGAGGTAACTCAATTGTTTCATGTTCGTTCTTATTGACATCCTAATTTCATTCTAATTTGGGCACACCAAAGTAATTTTCAAGATAACATTCCTATTTAACATGCAAGTACAAGACTCATAGATACCATGCTCTCTAAGTTATTTTCTTTAACTACCAAGTCTAAGTTTTCTAGTGATTGTGATTTTTATCACCTATATTGGTTTTCCAAATCTATATGGAGGAGGAATTGAAAAAATCATTAAAATTTTAAAATCCAAATCATTTAATACAAAATTCAATGATAAATCAAAATTTAAAATCACACCAAAAGACATGATTATTTAAACACACCTTTTATTCTAGTCAAAGATCAAACTCCATAATTGACCTCATGATAGAGTTGAGACCCATGGGGTACATTAGGCTAGTATACTAGGATCAAATATTTAAAATTGAATATATTGCTACCTACTTTCTCACACAAGTACCCAATATTTATACTAGATTGATGGCTCTATAAGGGGTCCTGAGGAATGGGGAACATGTTATGGTAAGGTAGGTCCATTTTAATTTTTATTCACATATTCTTCATAGGATGATATTTATACTTCACTGATTAACCTAAACTTGTGTGGCTAAGGCAAGTTCTCTAGAGTCCTTAATGTTGAAAGTCCTCTTGTTTTTCCAATACAATTTGAGTGTCTTAACTCCAATAAATATTTTTAACCTTGTTATCACCTACATTTACCCCACCACCCATTTCATTTACCCCTTTGATATGATATTTTGTTTCTTAAAATGTTTCCCAACTTATTTATCCCTTTTCTTCACATCTTCTTAAAACATGCTACCAATAGTTTTATTTATCTCAAGAATAAAATTATACTTTTTAGTGACAATGCATTACCTTATTACACCATTAATTTATCCTTCTTGTATTTCCTTAGTTTATTTTAAAAATTATAAAAATGGTTGATCAATATTTTTTTGGATCATCTTATTCCATTTCTATATTTCGCTTTTTCTATTCTTGAGTGAGTTTAGATTATTACTTCTCACTCATCAATATTGTTTTACTATATGCTCCTTTTCCATATTTTTTAAGTTTGGTTTGTTAAATATTTTACATTTATATCAGATTTATCATTCTACTTTCATATTTCCTTGGTTTAATATGGTTTGTTACTTTTCTTACTTAAGGTACATTTTGTTTGAATTTTTTAGTTATTTAGTAGCCTTGGATTTTTTAGTTACCCAATTTACTCTTAGTTTCCTTAGTCATTGTGTTTCCAACTTAGCACTTATCACCCTAGATTACCAATTTACTAAGTGATTTACTTTAGTTCTACAAATTTTAGCTACTTTGATTTCACTGTGTTTGTTTGTTTTTGCTTTTTACTTTTATCTCCCTAGGGTTTGTCCAAATCAATTAATGCACCCTCCACAATAAAATTACACATAAAAAAGACAATCATTCAGTGACAAATATAAGTCAAGGTACATATATGATCCTTTTACATTATTTTAGTTGTTTCCTTACTATCATTTCAATTTATGTTTTTACTACAATTATTTTTTTTATGTTGTGGGTTGTTTTGTTCTTTCTCAAAGCACAATCCCATGTTACAACTACATGACACCTGATAAGATTCAAGTGGGGAATATCTATACACATAATAGTTTTAAAATTTATCAATTATTTATACTTTTTCTCTTATAAGAATCCATTGAATCTTAATCTCTCTGAGTGCACACCTTCAAGGGTACACCAAGAAATGGGTTGGTAGACCTCTAGTTCTTTCCAATATTTTTGGTCCTTATACCACAACTTAAAACTAATAAAACTCACTCCTATCCATTTATATAATATTTAAAACCCTACTTAAACACTTCCTTAAGCATCTCACCACCCAAAATATTTTCTACTTAAGAAAAACCCCATTCTTACCATTTTTCCTATTACATCAACTAGATCAACATTTTTCTAGGTTTAGCACACGTTATGGAACTATATCAGCCTAAGAAAACATAGAGTGATACCTAACAGCTTAATTTCCCACCTAATAAGGTCTACTAGGATAATTGCATTAGCTAAATTTCTAGGAGGGATTAGGGTCAATCCATTTCTATATATGCCCCCTTTAATTTCATTTTTTTAAAATATCATTCAATTACACATCATTACTACTCACAAATTTGATTATACAATCAATAAGAGGTTTCATTGCTTAGGTTTTTGCCTTTAAAAAGTATCAATTGTTTTTAGAATTCTTGGATGCATAGGAGAAATATTTTATCTTATATTTGATTTTTCATTATGATCCTTACAATCCCATAACAACTTATTTCAAAGCACCATTGACTAAGGGAGATATTGAGGCATGACAGATTCACTTCAACAAGGTAAGTATATTCCTAGCTTTTTATGTTTTGATAAGTAGATGTTGTAGACTTAATATATATTTAATTATATATCCCTTTACTTAGATCATTTCTTATTTATAGATAGATTTTTCTTTGTATGTTTATTATCTTCCCCATTTGTGTTATAATCTTTGGTGAATACTACATTAGATTGTATATGCATTTACTAGATTATCTTGCATAGTTATTTAGTAGATTATCTTGCTTAATATTATTTACAATCATAATACCTAGTTAGGGTTATCATAAAATTGTATATTATTAGAGGCCTTGAAAACCTATCATTTTCCATTATGTTATAAGATATCTCATAGTGTAGGTTTATCAAGTCTATTACTAGTGATGACCCTAATTTAAATGTATTTCCATGTGTATGTGTTAGTTGATTACCTTTTTTGAGCTTAAATATTATTGAGTAGGATAATTTTTAGATCTATCTAGTTTTACTTGCATAAAAGGTGCACAATATGACCCATCAACTTGGAAACCACATGTTCCAAACTTCTCACATTCTTCTTTCCTTTTCTTTATCTCCTCCCATAGATAACTCTATATTCCTTAGCTAAAACTTCACATAGTCTCTTACTTTCAATCTTTACCCTCATGGGGTATTTAACATTATCCTCTTAAAAAAATATCTTTAACTCACTATCTAATTCATGAGCTCATTTTGTCTCTCTTTACTAAAAATCAAAACAATATTTCTAGTGGGCTTACCTCTTTCCTTCATCTTAACCTATGTTATTATTTTTTCTCTTCTATTTGGTATTTTCTCCAATATATCAAACTTTTATTTTATGGATAATAACATATCAAACATTTATTCTTCTTTAATTAATTCTACAACACCTTAACTTTATGCATCATCTATCATGTTAAATCTTTCTTGGATTCCCTTTAACATCTCAGACAACTCCTCTACCTCTAGTGATCTTCTTCCTTTGTGTTAAATATCCTCTTTAAAAAATAGGATTCTCTTTCACAACCTAAAATATAATAATAAATTATCTTCTCACACTTATTGTCAACTTGGAGGATTTGTCTCACAACTACAACAAAATTATCCTCTCATCTATGTAAGATTTTCTCTGACAACTTGAAACAAACTCAAGTAGACTTATCTTAAATAGCCTATAATTAACTCATATAAGAGCCTTAAAAACTAAAACTATCAAGGAAATACATTGCTCTGATAAAAAATCATGTAAGAACTAAAGAGGGTGTCCACTTAAGGACTACCTTTACCTCTGTGATGCATGGTTAAACACTCAAACTCTTGGAATACACATGAGAACAAACTATGGAATTTAATCCATATACACATCTTCATTAATTTCAACTTCAAAATATTACAATTTATGCATAAATTCTCTCTCCCCCTATAGCACATGCCTCTATAGGCTTATCAAAACATAAACATGAAGAATTTACATACACAGTCTCTCATGGAATTGATTATATTTAGCTCCATCTTTTCTTTCTTGTATTTCTCTTCTTCTCACTTAAAACTCTATTGGGTTATGTAACTCATTCCTCTCCCAATTAGGTATCTTTTTTAACATTTCTCTGATTTCTCCCATGTCTCTTCACCTTCCTTAACCCCTTAAAAATGAACCAAATCCATTTGGTCATCTTTCTAGGTTGTTATTTTTTTACTTCATTCATGATGAAACTGCCACTGTTTATAGACTAAAACCACCACTTGTTGCAAAATTACCTATATATTTAGAATGGTGGTTTTACTATAGTGAAAAACTAAAAAAAAATGATGGCCATAACTTGAACATACATACTTGAAAATGAAGATGTATTTTTTTTAAAATTCGCACTAATCTTTAATAGAAATCCTAATATTCAATCCCATTTGGGTTCAGGAAATATATTGATGACATTTTTTCATTTTACCCATAACCTATTCATTTTTATCCCTTTAATGCATGCACTAACATTATGGATTGTATTGATGGTTGAGAGATTGTACCAACGTGCTTGTAACCATGTAGTTATATAAAACTAATTTATCTTTGATGTGCTTCATGCTACTAAAGTGTATGAGTACTGATATTCCATTGGATCATTTTTACAATTCCAAAAATAATAAACACATTAATAATACCACACAAACACATGCCACTCTATTTTTTGTTGATACAAGATTTCACAAACCCTTGGATACTTTTATATCACACTTTCAAATTTTCAAAATCCAAATAGTATGCAAACTAATGGATTATATAAAATCTTAAACATTATCATAGAGGTAAAGAATTAAATGAATGCCAAGGAAGACACATTTGAGGAATAACATGATGAGTTTTTGAATAATAAAAATCCACATTTTAGATGCATAAATTATATAATATATGTTCATACCATTATTCTTACTACTATTTTTCAATATTCTATACCTATGGCTACACAAATGTTACTTATCAAGGTCATCTTTGAACAACAACTAAGAAGATAGTAGACTAAAGATTAGATTAATTTAAGTTCTAAATAAATCTCTTTTCTCCACCTATCCTCTACTTTGGATAGGTTTGGGATATTTAGTTTTATTCATTATTTGTATTTGTATTTGTATTTGTCATTAGAGTATATGTTATTAATTAGACTATTTTCATATTATAAAAAATAACATAAAGATATATAAAGAGATTATTGTTCATGTTCCTTTATATTTAAAATTTATTAATCATTTTTAATATTAATTGCATATATAAAAATATGAAATCACATATTATCTCATGTTACTTTCATAATTAAGGAAACAAAAACTCTTTCATTTATAACAAATTAAAATTTTTTAATTCAAATTTCAATATACATGCACATACAATACATAAAAATATGCTAAATAATAATGATTTATTAATATCCACTTACATACAAACCTAAAAAAATAATTAAAAAAATACATTTATAAAACCATCTCTTAAAATAACATATTTATTAAAAAAATCAGAATCATAGTTATAATATAAATTTCTATTTGCACAATATGATTAGTTACATCCAACTCAAATATCAAAAACAAAAATCTTGCACTCAGTTTTGATTTTCATAATTTAGGAATCTTGTTGCATGCATAAAAATCCTAAATAGTAAATTTTATTTTATTATATGGATTTGAAAGTTATAATATTAATTCATGTTTAATTACATTCATTCAAAAATTGAAAAGTACTTTTAAACCTCTACACCTTTAAAACCAAAAAAAATAGAAAAAAATAGAATTCATATAGTGTAATTTTCATTTTAAATCCATAAGCATCTACATATTAGGGAAAATAACCAAAAAAATAAGTATGCTTTCTTCACTTTTAACATATTTATTTTCAGTAGGAGTTGTAGTCATAGAATCATTTTCAAAATAGTATTTTCCAAACAAATAACAAAATTTCATTCAGCCAAATATTCAATCACCTAAACAATACAAATAAACAAACACATAATTTGGAAAACAATATAAATAAACCATATAATATTTTATAAAAAATAAATAAAAATGAAACAACACTTCAAAATCTCAAACAAATTTTGTCCTTACCCTTGGATGATGTTTCTTGAAGAAGTGAAATTTCAAATAGCAAGAACATTTGCTCGATAACTAGCCCTCATCCCATCATAGAACATCCATAATAATATATAATATGAGCTTCAATTATAACTATTTCATTCCAAAACATTAAATCAATATTATCATTAGATATATAATATCTCTAGATAAGAAAATTAGGTAGTCCAAGGCCAAATTACCTATATAATTTTACCTCTTAGCTCACCAAGCCTGAAACCTCTAAATTTTATTTTTTTATTTCATCCTTGGGTATAGCCTCACCTAATTCCATTTGATTCATGGATTACATTTTTGAGGTAAGGACAACATTGAAGATCAATAAAATACCTATAGTAATCTAACCTCACATTAATACATTCAAATAAAGTAAAATAGACCAAGAATTACACTACTTAGTTTTTCTATAATCTAGATATTCTTGGGATAATATTACACCATAAATTTCTACCCTCAATGATCAATTTGTTGTAACAAAGTTATTTTATATAGACATGAGTACCCAATACCACCCATTTCCAAACATATCATGTGATTAGCTCACCCAAATTAACCAACCCTTTCAAATCATCTTAGTTAACCACCTCAACATAATCAACTAGATCAATAGCTTGATCATCATATCATTCCTCTTTAGCCATCTCAACCTGAACTTGAGGGTTTGAATACATAATTTTAGTGTGTCACATTCTACTTGTATAGTATCATAATCATTTTATCCATAAATATGTGACATTTATCACCCTTATAGAAGAGTTGATAAAGAATAATAATAATAAATCAATAGATTAGACTTCATAATGTGAAGAGGCATTTAATAGATAGAATAATAAGATTATTAATGCACCTAAATTTTTTTTCTTGACTAGAAAATCCCATTTATCATCATTTTTTATGCATATAATATAGTAATAGGATCAATTTAACCCTACCATTGGGACATATTAACCATCCCATTTACTTGACAAGCAGGAAATTAGAGAGGTCAAAAATGAATTACTATAACACATAAATAATTGAAAATGGAATATGTGGTAAATTTTTTTAATATTACTTATTAACTACACATTTTGTGTTTTACACAAATTGAAAACCTCTAAAATTCTTGGCACATATACCATAAATAATATGCAAATGGTTGATGTTATTTTAAAATTTTGGCTTTAATATTATAGTGAAACCCAAGTCAAAAATCTATGGGTATGATGATTTTTCTAGGTTAAAAAAATGATACAACAAAGGGCCAATTTATGACTAATTTCATAGAGTGCACTTATTATGAATTGAGACTTTATTAAAAGACATGGAAAATATAGAAAAACTCTTATAAATAGTGGAATTCATTGATAGATACATGAAATTAGAATGTAAGAGTTGCTATTATAATCATTTTATTTGGAATGTAGGATATTTAAAAGTCTACTAGTTAATTTTGTCCTTTCTTAATATTCTTATTGTCATTACAAAATAAATTGAATAAATCCAAAGAATATTTATTTTTAATAGTACAAAGGAGAAAATTAGATTTGCCTTGGTTGCATGGGATAAAGTTGATTTGCTAAAAAATTATGGAGGTTTGGTGATTCATAAGATGAAACTAATGAACAAAACCTTTATTTTTAATAGGGCATCGGTATTCATAAAATAGAACAATCTATGGACTTAGATTTTAAAGGCTAAATACTTGGATACATCAAAGGCTGAGAGATTTTTATTTGTTTATTTCCTTCTAATTGGCTCACATTTCTAAAAAAATTTGGTCAAAAATATAAAAAACTTTGGAAAAGGTGAAAATGGAATGTGGGATATGATGAATAGTCATTATTTTGCTATGACACATGTTCTTGCAAATCTAAACCCTTAGGATAACAAAAATACCCAATTGAATAGAAAATGGGAGAAATAGTGGTTGATTATCCCCTTAAAATAAAAAATGGAAATATTTATCTATTAACTATATTCATAAAGAGGACCTTGACATTGTTTCTAAATTTAATGATCTCTATTAAATGTGTTCACATTAGTTAGTTAGATATAGAGGATGAATTAATTTACACTGAGACTACTGATTGTTAGTATAGTGTGAAAGATGCCTATAGGATAACTTTAATTATTTATCTAGATGGGTTCCCTTGGCACAATATTTGGGATAAACATAGTATCCAAAAGAAAAATTTATTATTCTAGGTGGCTGTAAAAAACAACATTCTCACCATGAATAACTTAATCATAAGAGGTATTCAGATTCTAAATAGGTTTTTGTTTTGTGAGAATGATAAGCAATCGATGATTCACCTTCTACTCATCAACCCTTTTTCTTACCAAATCTTAAGATGCATCCTTTCAAAAATTTAATTACATTAGGTTCAAATAGCTTCTATTGTGAATCTTGTCATTCAATGCAAACCTCATTTTTAGCAATAAAATCTTTAAAAAAGATGTGGTTGTTGATATTCTTTTATGATTTTTGTCTAATGTCTTGGGAAAAAAATATTTGAATCTTTCATAATAAGATGAAAAGTGTAGACAAATTTACCTTAAAAATCATAGATGCCATCACTGAGAATTCCTTATCTATCAAGAATACAAATATGTATAAAATCATATATTTTGAATGCAAAATAATTGTAAATTAAAACCTTATGAAGGAAAAAAAACTTAGAAATAGATCAAATGAATACATGTATAAAATTCATAAAATTGTATTATCCTTCCCGTGATGGTTTATGCTTAAATTTTATGTATCTTAAAAAGGTAACCTGGGATTGGCAGGAGGTAGAGGAATAATAAATAATAGTAGGAAAACTTACTAGTTTTTTATACTGGCAATCTAGAAATTCGAACCAATAATTTGGTAGAAGTTGCCTTATGGGGTATATAATTATCAAAGAGATAAAATTAAATCATTTAATTATTGAATAATATTATATTAATATTAGTGATTTCCTAACAAAAAACCTCTAATTTAGACTATAAAAAATATTTGTTCAAATGTTATAAGTATCCTTCAATCCTTCAAAGAGGTTTCATAGCCCAAATATATATAGGATGAAATAAATTGGTTGAATTGTTTTCTAACCAAGTTATTATCAATGATAGTTTTAAGAAATGGAAGGTAATTCAAGAGATACCTTACAAGTTTATATGTCTACTACAAGATGGCACATCTATGTCATCTTATTCAAATCTTGATGATTAAAAAATGAATTATTTGATATGATTCCCACAAAAATAAATTATGATATGGTAATGGTCAGTAGTATGAATTTTTTAATCAAATTACCAATTTTAAGGAGTATATTGAGGATACTATCTCTACTCATCATTCACTTAACATAATGAATATAATAATCAAAGGTATTCATTATGAGTCTGATTGGTTTAAAGAAAATTTGAGGAGGACCCTCGATATTATATCTAAACATGACAATTTTTCTTCCAAAATTATTAATCATGTGGAAGTGAGCCACAATACATGGAGACCATTAAATTTTTTCCATGTGAGGTCAATTAGCCTTGATGAAGTTGTACAGAGTGTAAATAAGTTTCTATTTAGTTCTCTTTCTTAGGATAAAATAGGGATTAATAGAAGTAATAATATTATTAATAGGGCTGAAATTTTATGCATTTCTCAAGTCATGGAAATAGATATATGTAGAGTGGAACCCATATCACCTAAAACACTAATAAAACATTTTTTATTATTTATAGGATTCTCAAACAGGGGTTTAACAAACTTTATAGACATAATCATGGGTTACTATCAAAATATTTTAGTGGAATTTGTAAACTAATGAAATTTACACAAGGTATCATTCAAAGGTGTTTCTTTTGAGGTGTTTGAGGATATAATTTCAAAGACCTTAGCTTGATCATGGAAGGCATAAAATACTCAAAATAAAATGTGATAAAGATAATAATTTTCAACTTTTCTAGTTTGTAATGAGAAATTGATATATTTTCTAGAGGGGTATCTCAATGATTATATCCCTAAGCTATGGAATGAGGTCCTTCACCAAGTAATGAGGTATGCCACTTTGAAAGGTAGATACACAAAGTTTATTTATCTCATGATTATTAAATCACTTAAGACACCAAAAGATGTTAGGTTTTCCTTTTTATATTCTCATTCCTATTGATAATTAAGTTTTAGGGGTGAAACATGAAAAGTGTATACTCCCCTTCCATCGAGTAGTTATATATTTTCTATTCCACCATCTAAAATCCCAGGCCTCTAACTCTCTTCCAAACCCAAAAATCAAACTCATTTAGAATATCACTCTAAAATCCATTTTGAAACATGTTGTGGATGATATATAAAACTCTCTTATTAATCCTAAATCTCCAAAACCTATTTCTATAATGATCTATCTTGTATATGATAGTGGTGTTAAAATGACTTCAAAAATACATATTTCTAAAATAATTTCCCATGCCTCAAGTTAAAAACTTGAACATCTATAGTTGGATGAACTTTGGATGTTTATGACAATGAAGTTCCTTGTGTCCCTTTGTCTAGCAATGAGTTTCCTGCAAAGGGCAAGTTATTTGAAACTTTTATGTGGAACCTATAACTAGACCAAATTTATGATCATGTTATGAAAAAGGGTATATGATATACCACTGAGAACAATATATCTCAGGATAAAACTATATCTTTGGAAAGGAAAGTTAAAATTTATAAGGAATCCCTTAAATTTTTTTTAAAGGAAAATGAGGACCTTAGAACTAAAATCAACTAATTAAATCTCAAATTTTATGGGAAAGATGATCATGTGAATCTAACTCTAAACAAGGAAACATGGGCCTTAACTAAAATAGTTTGGGATCTAAAAACCTAAATGTCTAAAATGGAGGATAAAATGAATCAAATAGATAATAAGAGGCAAAATATTTAAGTATATATAGACAAGTTGATCCAAATTAGTAGGACTAAAATTAAAAAAATGTTTAGTAAGTATCACTATTATGCATGATAGCCTCAAATATAAAAATGAAAAAGCTTTAGGAACCAAAGAAAGCACTAGGATTGAAATGAAATAAAAATTAAAGATTATTTAAGTGAGGAGGTGGATTTTTATACTATTTAAAACTACCTCAAATTTATGACTAAGGAATTGTAGGTGTCTAAATTTATTATTGATATTGGATCATATTAGTATATTCTAGGTTATTTATTTGCTGTCTATTTGTTATAGTTTATTTGGTTCTTGGTTGTTTGTTCAGTTGTTTGTGAGATTTTGGTTAGCCTTATTTTTTAATAGTTTTTATTGGTGCTAGTTTCATGTTTATCCTTGTTACATAACTCTTTAAGGTTTTATGTCCTTTCAAAAATCCCTTTTTAAACCTCTAATCTATATATATATATATATATATATATATATATATATATATATTCTTTCAAGTCAATAAAGTAAAATTATACAATAGATTAACAAAATTAGGTCATAATAAGAGTATAGATATTACATGAGAAATATGATATCATATAGGAATCATATGAAGGATTTCCATGAGGACATAAATTTGGGGAAGGCACTAAAACAAATATTATGTTTGTAGGACTATGGAAACAAACATTTATTTTAAGACACCCATAATTATGAAAAGGTATGTGTCATATGTCAAAGGTTTAGAAAACCCAATGCATGAGATGAAATTACATTATGACTAGTAATAGTTTAAAAACCATTCGATAAGTGGTTTATCAATTTTACTAGTTCAATAGAACCAAAAAATAGAAGAAGAAACACATGATTCATCATAAAAAAAGACATAACATATACAAATAAAGACATAAACAATACCCACAAATGAATACACAACTAATACTATAATAAAATTATAATATTAAAATATCATTACATAATTTTAATGTCCACTAAGTATCACAAGCAATCAGAGCAAACATTTTTTAATAACATAATTGAGAAATTATTATGCAATTTATGAATTACACACAAGTGAAGCACACCATATCATCTAAAATTTAATGGCATGGTAGAATCATTTAATAAAATTTTGGATAAATTTATAACTAATATATGTAATACAAAAATAGGTGATTAGGAACAAAGATAGTTGTGGTATTCTTGGCTTACCTCAAAACTTATAAATGGATCAAAAAATATTTTTCATTCCAATTGGTGTATGGGTGAGAAGGCATTATGTTGATGGAGTTAATTTTACCAAGATTGTGGTTGGTATTGAAACATAGAATTAATGATAATTAATATTTAAAATAAATATTGATTGATTTCAAAAAAAATGATGATAAAATATTCATAATAGCATATAATTAAACTTAATAAAAAATAAGAAAAAATGTATAGCATGATCTCCATATCAAGATTAAGGAGTTTTAATTAGAATATGAGGTACTATTATATGACAACAAGTACATGAATCTAATAAAGTTTAATATTAGGAGGTTAATACCTTACATAATTAAGGAAATTTTGGATTCTAGAGTAATCAAATTAAGAACTTTAACATTAAAAAAGACATGTAAATAGAGAAAAGCTAAAAGCATATTTTAAAATAATACAATGAGATGTAGAATAAAATAATTAAAAAAAAAAAAATTAAACAATAAAAAAATGTAAAAAAAACTATAAAAATACCAAAAATTTGAAAAAAAAAAGATAATAAAATATATCCAAACATTTGGGAGAAAATATGAGGAAAGCGGGGAAACACATAAAAATAATAATAATAAAATTGAAACCTAAGGTAAAAAGGATATGAACTTCTAAAAAAAAAATAGAGAAGGAAAAAAATATATCACTTTTGAGGTTGAAAACTGGTAAATAGTAGCTCAACAAAGAGGGGAATTAAAAACAAAATTTCTACACAAGAAACATTTTTAGATTGGTTGGAATATAATGAAAAATTATTTAGTGAAAAAAATAGGTTTTTAATAGTAAAAATAAAAAATATTTTTGAAAACAACAAAAAGTAATAAGAGATATCAAGATAAAGATGTAAAGATTGATGAGTGAAAGTTTAAGTAGAAGTAACTAGAAATAAAAATTCCAAATAAAAGGGAATATTTTTAAATTAAAATAATAATATGTATTTAATATGGTTAAAAATAACTATTTACCCTATGGATCTAATCACCAAATAAGGAAAGGTATAAATAAAGGATTAACTTTCATATAAAATGATAACATCCTCCAAATAACAAAACTGTTATAAAAATTGGCAAAAATTAAATACATTACATTTAAAACATATTCCCAATAGAATGAGGATGGAGAATCATCAAGTTGTCATTACTAATCAATCTAAATCACCAAAGTACAAAAAGTATTAAAACACATCAAAGAAGTCAAATATACAGGGCACATTTCTGAGTGTTCTTACTCTTGTATCTCATTACTAGGAAACTCAAAAATATATTGATTCATAAAAAAATGACCACATGATTATGGATCTTAATTTCAAAACCATGATGAATAAAGACCCTCAAATGCATTACTTAGATTATAAATTCAAATACAATGTAAATTATAAAGTAGATGAGGTTAGATGTTTAAAGTAATTTCTAATTTTTTAGTATTATGGGTAATACAATCAAAGCATTGTTAATCCATACATATGAATATTTTTTGAATGGATAAAACCTATTATATTACCCCTATAATTATCCATACAGTGACTGGCCTTCTTAATCAAGTACACAGTTTCCACAAATAAGACAATAAGAAGTCTATGATTGATAAATTAGTTTATGCACTCATAATAACATGGAAGTTCAACTTCATAACCCTAAAATTAGTTTAGGGATAATTCACTTCAATAAATTATCCCTCTCCATTCAATGAATTCAAAACCTAAAAACTCACTACACAATAAAAATGATAACATTGAAGTTCAACTTCATAAACCATAAGGACTTTATAATGAGAAAGAACATGTGTATTGAATAGGATATGGTGATAAGAAGCATGAAGTATGTTTTTTGCATGCCACTTTGTAATAAATTCCTTGAAAACATATACAAAATAAAATTAGGTACTCATGACTTTTGTTATGGATATTTATTAACGGTACTTATAAAAATATAATATTAAGGTTCCAATAAATAGTTCAATGAGATCAAAATAGAACCATCATATAATAAGTTAAAGCCCATTTTTATACATATCACATAAGGGATGGGAATATATTGTATATCTTATCTTAGGATAAGAGGATAAGACTGATGTTAGCAGGAAGATATAAAATATCCATAAACATAGTAATAAATATTACATAGAGGTCAAGTTTACTATGGATTTTGATAAACTATATATAACCATGTGAGGAAAAAATTAAACCTCTCACTTCCATACCATATGATGTATTTTATGAACATGATAGAATAGTAATTGTTATCAACCAATTTTTCACCCTTTTGAAGGTAGTTAAAGCCTTCCAAATTTGGAATAACATGGAAAAAATCCTTGGCTATTGATATCCTAAAATTAGATTGAATCTCTAGGTTAAAGAGATATCTCCCCTTGATGAATCACTTAAGCTCACAAACTACTCTACCAACTTGCTAGGAAAAGAGAGATAAATGTACTTTTATGGAGGTGATGAACCAAATATTCTTAACCACTACCAACTAGATGTAAATTCAATTCAACTATGAGACTAACCTGAAACAAGCACTACTCAAAATCATCCTTTCTACATCAACATTTCACAATGAATGTTTTTAAGAATGCTTGGGCTAGGAGGACTAGTCAAGAGGTCATGAAATGACATTAGTGAAAATACAACTCACTTAATCTTTAAACCTCACTTAGACACTTCAAAATACCAATAAAAAGGATTTCAAACTGAACATGAATGTTATACAATGGCAACATACCAAGGAATCAAAGTTATTCACTTGATAAGATCAACTAATCAAGCACACACATTAAAACCAGTTAAAGGAGGAGGTAACATTAGAAGTTTCTCATTGATCAAATTATTTCAAATGGTCATGGATTCACCATACCCATGTGGAGGATAAAATCATATAAAAGTGGGAGAGGATAAGAGATAAAGGCTTAAGAGAGAGATGTGACAAGTGTCTCATGAGAGTTACAAACAATAAAGAGTTATGAAAAAACTCTATCAAGTCTCTAAGGACAAGTGTTGATATATTAAAAATTATCTCCTGGTCTAAGTGGCATAGAAGTCTCAAACCTTCCTTGAAACCTTGCTTTGATCTTCAAAACTACCCTTTTCCTTGTTGTGGAAATGGGAAAATAGCATGCTTTATTCATCAAATCTTCTTTAGTTACATCTTGCCCTATATTTGACACTTTACACTTGTTTAGGAGTCTTCATAACTAATGTTATAATGATGTTTAAAAATACTAAGTGTATTTAATCCCACTTAGCCTTATTAAACCTCACCTTGCTTATAATTTTCAAACCTTGAGTTTGTCTTCATCAAATTAATCTCTCTCCAAGACTCCATTTTATACCAAAAGCTCTCATTTGGCCTCATTCTTTAAAGCCCTAAAAATGTGTAAACCTCCTTGTGTATGATAATTTACAAATTATCCTATAAAATTTATCATATATTTTAGGACCTAGTATCCACTTATAGCTCCATGCCAAGTTTTAGGACCTGAAACCAAGTTGAAGTGTATTTTTATTCTATTCTCTCTCCTCAATTATGACTTCGTGCCTATAAATTGAGTTTTATTCCAAAATAAATATCACACATATGAAACTTATATGAAGTGTCTTGTTTGATTTCCCCATGTAAATACTATGTTCCATGTCAATTTTTAGCCCTTAAGACCCTATATATATGGGTAAACCATGGAATGGTCAAAAACCCTAGTCTAGGTGCTTGTGTAAGCTTGAGTGGCATTTGGAGTATTTGGAAAGAATTTTTCAGAATATTAATCTTTAAAATAGTTTTTTAACATCTAAAATACCTTATTATAACTTAATCCACTGAAAAGAGTCTTCACCTTATACTTCATAGGCTTATAGATAGGCCTTTTGACTAGTAAGGTAGTGCATTCTCACCTTCTTAACCCATTTAATGACTTGTATAGTTAATGTACCTCTTTAAAATACTTTAAAATTTATTTTAATGTTTTTATGATCTATTTCAAGTTTTACCATACCTTTTCACTTGATTTGGGATCCAATCCATACTTTGCGTACTCACAAACACACCTATAACCTTATTTTTTGAGTAATTTCATATAGTATTATACCTGCATATGCCAAAACATATATTTAAATGGTGATAATATGAAATAAAATGGTTATAAAAATGTTTAAAATTATGTATTAATCCACTATATACCATTTATATCAACCTTCCTTTCATCAGGTCACTAGAAGGGGTTTATGAGTGTTTTAGACATGTTTGGTTCTTAATGATTGTTCATAAAGGACAAAGCCTCTTACCCTGAACAAATGACATAATATAAAATTGTATATAATATTAAAACACCTCAAAATAAAATTTTCCACCATTAAACTTGTCATTAATTATCCAAGAAGAAGTTGGGAGTCTCTTGGGTGGTTGAGTGTGCATTTATTAGGGTTAGAAGTGAGTTTTAATTTGAAAAAGGGGTGATGGTGTTTAAATCAAGTTAAATATACCAAAATTAGGTATGTGACACACATACACATGTATTAAAGTAGTCACCTAAATGACATATTTCTCCCAAATTTCATGTAACTTACTACTTCATGCATTGAGGGTTTGAATGCAATTAGGCTTGCTTAGCCCTAATGGCTATGTTTTATCCTTATTAAAGAGATTTTGGTGTTTTATTTCATATTATTGGGTTATATAAATATTTATCCACTTAAATTATAGTTTAAAAAACCATTTCTAGTCTTTCCCTTGCTTGTCCATCACCAAAAGTGACCAATTCTGCTCATATGCACTATACAGACCTATGTGATGTCATTTTGACTGTCGACTATTTTCTCCACTTCAAAACATCAAAATATCTTAAATTTAATCTATATAAAATAAATAATACCTCAATAATATTAATTTATAACCAAGTCATCACTCTCAATCCACATTATCTCCCTCTTCACAAGTTTAAAAGGCAACTTAAATTACTTAGGCCACATGTAGGTATGCATTTGGGTTTTAGTTGCATCTTGGAGTCTAGGGTTTAAATTTAAATATATAATCATCACAATGACTCTTTATATAATTTTTAGGATTCATTATTCTCTTTTTAACCTTCTCAACCTCCTCAACATCTCATATATCCATAAGCACCCATTTTCTCTCTCATGTTTGCTTAGGACCATAGAGTACATTTTTAGGCCTATGAGGCTTGAATGTGGTATTATCATTAGTCATTAATTTAGATTTTAATTTACTTAAATTCATGATAATGTCTCAAATATTCAATACATATTTTTTACTTATCTCAACCTCAACCCTCATGCCACTATTACATCTTCTCTTATCATTGTTCAAACTAGAACCTTCTTGGTTGTAAGTGGTGATTGAGAATACCTTGAATATCATTCTTTAAAACATGACCTTATAAAATAGGCTATTGATAATTGGGATTACTTGGACTTCATTTAATTATTTTATCATTTTCAACATAGCTTTGTCCAAACCTATTAGTACTCTCCTTTGCTTCATACATGTATGCTCTTTTTGTTGACTCTTGTAGGTCTATGTGGACTCTTCACTCCATTTATGAAATGATCATTTAATGAGAAAATATTGAGGTTTTGGATCTAGATTAATAGGTTTGATTAATTTTCTAAATTTCACATGTATACCTTTAGCTTTCTTCAAGCTAATTCAAGGATTCAAACTATCCTAGAACTGATTATCTACCTGTAGGTTATCCTTGGGTGTCTTGAGCACTAGTCCTTGAGATCATACCTTCTCTTATTTATTTTAAACCTCTAAAAATGTGTATACACTAAAAATTTATCACCTTTAAGTCCTAAAATTCTAATTTTTAATGCACATTTCAATTATATATCATCGAATACAGACCTATAGGTCTATTCTTTATTATTTAACTCCCTTTACTCCATGAGAGTGTAACATACTTTTGTATGCATATTGGAATGTTTTAGGTACAAAACCTTAATTATATATTTATCTAAATAGAATAAATATTTTCAATATTTGAATACAACAGACTTTATCAACTCAAACCATCTCTATATGCAACTTCTTAAGAGCTTCAAGAAAACTACCCTACACTTTCACATACATGAAGATTTGCTTCCTAAAAGGGACACACATTCCAAGTGAGTGTTGTATAATGTGTTGGGATAGGTTTTTAAACTTATTATTATCTTAAAATCTTTTCTCATGATTAAATGATTTCATTCTTTCATCTGAGAGGCCCAAAACTGACCTTATCATGGTTTTATAACTCAAAAAAGCACCTTATCTCCTTAGAGATTGTTCATAAAGATAAGGCACTCAATAAAATCAAAAATTCCACTAATTAAGAGGTAATAAGGTTCATAAAATCTATTATAAATCTAAGTCTTGACTCCACTTATATAGCATGTACCATCCATTTAAATTTTACCTTTATGAGCTTTTGAAGGGAGCACTAGAGGAGAGAGGGAGTTATTTGCATTTATAGAAATTAAAAATTCATTAAAATCATGAATCTAATTTGTGAAAGCTAAAAATACACTTATAAACTATTTTCACCTAAAATTGAGTTTAATAAGTCTATACAAGTGCCTAAAACTCACTTGTTGGCATTGAAATGCAAAATTTTAACCAATGTCTAACATCCTGATATATAAGATAATTATAAAACTCCTCCAAGAACCTTTTTAAGTGTCTTGTATATATTTTTGGCATTTTTGAGCTTTTACACATGTTGGAGTTAGTGAAAATCACCTTTGTCTTCATAAAACTTACCTTAAAGTTCACAAAATAACCTTAAACTTTCCAAATACATATGAAATGTTTGTACAAGGTGATTAAGGCATGACATGACTTTGAGGTATACCTAAGGACCTATGACACAATTTGGACTCACCTCTTTCTCACAATGACATGACTAGGATAGTTTAAGACAAGAATAACCATTACCTTAATTTCCTTAAATTTACCTTAAATAATGCTAATAAGACCTTATAAAAACTAATAGAAGACTATAAAATCATGTAATATGCTATGAATAAGTTAGATAAAACATGACAAGCAATTTTTACCTATAGGGGTTAACATTTTGACCTTGAGGGTTAAAATTGGTTAACAATTATAATAGGTGTTAGAGGATTGCCCTTAGAACCTTTAATAACACAATTTAGAGGCAATATAGATGAAGAATTTCTTATAAAACTCCAACACCTCTAGGATTTTTAAGTACCAAATTTTTAATAGTAATAGAACTTAAGGACATAAAAAATAATAAAGACAACAAGAACATCATAGATAGGCATCACATTGCACAAATCATTATAGTTTAGAAAATATATCCCTAGTACTAAGCACCATCTGTAATAATAAGGGGGAAAACCTATAAAATTTATGGTAAAATATTAAACCATGATAAATTTTCTAATTTTAGAAGAAATGGAATTAAAATGGATCTCATCATATTGTTTGTGGATAAAGAAGTAAAACTAAGGCATAGGAAGGCACACCAAGTGCCAGAAGGAGAAGGATTCAAATAGAATAATTAGTTGAGGTATTCACTACAACATTGATGTTATATATTGGGGAAACTCTACTATAAATCAGTGGTGGTAAATGATAGAGAATATTCTCACCCTAAAGAGTAAGATAATGAAATATTAAACATAAAGGTATAAAAACAAATTTTTAAAAATAAGAAAAGAAGGGAAATTTGGTTTCATATCTAGAATCAAAGTCTTGATATGAAGAAGAGAAAGGAACATAACAATATAATGAATGAGAGGACACATAGAAATAATTCTTGGATATAGAAACACTTATACAAGAATTCAAAATAAAATGTGGAGTGTCGATGATAGGAATTTTATATGATGAAAAAAACCAAAAAGGAAAAAAAAAATTAATAAAATAATTCATGGATTATGTGTATATAATCCCATTTACCTTAGATGATGTAATGTGATGATTCCAACCTACCCTTCAACATGCAATATCAAGTACTC